>JASWHV010000085.1:0-388629 GCA_030760725.1 Neostapfia colusana
CTGACTTGCTTTGTGCGCGGTGAGGTTGGCCCACATAGCCAGGAAATGCGCAATAGAAAAGACAAGAAAGGTGGCAGTCAGAAATCTGTGAATGTCACTATTAGCAAGGCTGGAGGAACATCTGGATCAGAGTATGTTACAGAATTTTTTCTAGCATGTCATTCTACCGATTGGTGTGTTAGGCACAGGAGCTAATGTGCATGTTTGTTCTGACTATAATTTATTTTCTTCTTATCAGGCTACCGATAGTTGCTCCCATCTTGATGGGCAATGGGTCTAGGAATGCTATACATGGAATTGGAAGAGTCGATCTGAAGTTGACCTCCGGAAAGACTCTCTCTTTGAAAAATATGCAACACGTCCCTGGAATAAATAGGAACCTAATTAGTGGTTCTTTTTTGTGTCTTGATGGCTATAAGTTAGTGTTTGAGTCGAAACAAATTTATTGTTTCGAAGTTTGGTTTATTTATCACAAAAGGCTATGATAGCGGAGGTCTTTTTCCCCTTTCCGTAGTTGAAGATTTTAATAATCTTGATAACTTAGTTGCTTGTTCTAGTTCTAAATGCAATGGAAGAGGGGCTACTGTTTGGCATTCTCGGCTTTGTCACATTAATTATGACCGCATCATTAGATTGTCCAAACTTAATTTGATTCTGAAAATTCCTGTTGAAAGAAGATCCAAGTGTCATGCGTGTGTGCAATCTAAGCGGCCACATAAACCTTTTAAAAGCGTGGAAGAGAAGAGCTTGTCACCACTAGATCTTATTCATTCAGATTTTTGTGAAATAAATGGAATTTTGACTAGAGCAGGGAAGAAATATTTTATATCTTTTTACTGATGACGCTACAAGATATTGTCAACTCTATCTTATTAAAACGAAAGATGAGGCACTAGACTAGATCGTTTTAAAATCTATAAGGTTGACGTAGAAAACCAACTAGAAAGGAAAATCAAACGTGTTAGGTCTGATAGAGGAGGAGAGTATCTTTCTAATGATTTTGGCGAATATTGTGTGGAACATGGAATTATCCATGAGACAACGGCTCCCTACTCACCCCAATCTAATGGGGTGGCTGAGCAGAAAAAACCCAAAACTTACGGACTTGGTTAATGCCATGTTGATCAGTTCGGGTTTATCCAACTCATGGTGGGGGAAGCCATTTTGACCGCATGTTTTGTACTGAATTGAGTTCCATCATCCAAGGGTGAAATAACCCTATATGAAGGATGGAAAGGAAGAAAGCCTGCTCTCGGTTTATTACGTGCATGGGGTTGTTTGGCCAAAGTTAATGTGCCTACATATAAAAATGAAAATTGGGATAAAAAATCGTGGACTGCGTCTTTCTAGGATACGCACAACATAGTGCATCCTATAGATTTTTAGTGATTAAATCCGAGATTCCTGATGTGCACGTTAACACCGTGACTGAATCTCGTGATGCCATATTTTTCGAGGATATTCTTTCAATAAAGGATAGAGTTGCAGGTCATAGCGAAGCATCTACTAGTTTTACTCATGATCCTTCTTCAACATTCGAACCTTGTTCTTACACTGAAAAACCCATTGAGAATGACAGTACAAATAATGCTCCTCGAAGGAGCAAGAGACAAAGGATTGAAAAATCTTTGGGTGATGATTTTACTGTCTATCTTGTTGATGATACACCCAAAACACTTTTAGAGGCATATGCATCACCAGATGCAGAGAGCTGGAAGGAGACAGTACATATTGAAATGGAGTCCATTTTAACAAATGAAACTTAGGAAATATGTGACTGTCCAGTTGGGTGTAAACCTGCTGGGTGTAAGTGGATATTCAAAAAGAAACTCAAACCAGATGGTATAGTCGATAAATATAAGGCTAGACTTGTAGCCAAGGGATTTACCTAAAAGGAAGGCGAGGATTTTTTCGACACTTATTCACCTGTTGCTAGGCTAACCACAATTCGTGTGCTTGTTGCACTTGCTGCGTGTCATAATCTCCTCATCCATCAAATGGATGTGAAGATGGCTTTCCTAAATGGCGAGCTCGATGAGGAGATCTATATGAAGCAACCTAATGGTTTTATGGTGCCTGGGCAAGAGAACAAAGTGTGTAAGTTACGAAAATCCTTATATGGTCTCAAGTAGGCACCAAAGCAGTGGCATGAGAAGTTTGATAGAACTATGACCTCAGCAGGTTTTGTAGTAAATGACGCTGACACATGTGTGTACTATCGGTTTGGTGGGGGTAAAGGAGTAATACTGTGCTTATATATTGATGACATATTAATTTTTGGGACTAGTATCGATGTGATAAATGATGTAAAATCATTCTTATTCCAAAATTTTGATATGAAGGATTTGGGAGAGGCTGATGTTATTCTAAACATAAAAATGATTAAGGGTGAGAATGAGATTACTTTAAAACAATCTCATTATATGGAGAATATTCTGATTCGATTTGGATACTCAGATTCTAAAGTTTCTCCAACGCCATATAATCCCAGTCTAAAGCTTCGCAAGAACAGAGGACAAGGGATTAATCAATTGAAATATTCCCAGATTATTGGTTCTCTCATTTATCTTGCTGGTGCAACCAGACCTGACCTCTCATTTGTAGTAAGCAAATTGAGCAGATTTACTTCCAATCCCGAAAGAGATCACTGGTGTACACTAGAACGTGTAATGAGATACTTGAGAGATACTTCAACATATGGGCTTCACTATACGGAGTACCCAGCTGTACTAGAAGGGTATAGTGACTTAAATTAGATCTCAGATGCTGATGAGATTAAGGCCACTAGTGGATACGTATTCACTATTGGTGGTGCTGCAGTTTCATAGAGATCACGCAAGCATACTATATTGACAAAGTCTACTATTGAGGCGGAACTTGTAGCACTTGAGACAGCCACAGCTGAGGCGGAGTGGCTGAAACAGCTCTTGATGGACATGCCTTTGGTCGATAAACCTGTGCCGACCATTCTTTTGCGTTGTGATAATCAAAGTGTGATCACAACTGTTGGCAATGCAAAAGAAAATTTAAAGTCCTCAAGACGTGTGAAACGGCGAATAAAATCCGTGAGACATTTGAGAAATATGGGAAAGATTGCCATTAAGTATATTAATACCAAAAGAAATCTTGCATACCCATTTACTAAGGGATTAGCACGTGCTGTAACTGATGAAGCATCAAGGGAAATGGGTTTAAAATCCATGTGATGTTATCATATAATAGTAACCCAAACTATTTGATTGGAGATTCCGTGAAGTAGACCTTGGGAAAAACAAGTTGTATAGATAACTAGAAAGTACTATTTATTACTCATTTCCGTTAGCAGATGAGTACTCTCAGTATTGCATGGAAGGTTGACTTTAATGTCTTAATGTGTTCTGAGACCTATTTTGGCAAGATACTATCCTACAAGGTATACTTGTAAGAACACACCTATGTGAGTTTGACTGTGAGTTCGCAGTCTATGAGATGTGGGTAATCTAAAA
Organism: Neostapfia colusana; assembly: GCA_030760725.1. Classification (NCBI taxonomy): domain Eukaryota; kingdom Viridiplantae; phylum Streptophyta; class Magnoliopsida; order Poales; family Poaceae; genus Neostapfia; species Neostapfia colusana. Next base: position 3,486 of record JASWHV010000085.1, read on the forward strand.
TAAACTCATGAATAAACACGTGAGCAAGACCGTAATGCTCCAACTATAGGTATGGCTTTAGGCGGCCTAGTATCAGCGATGCTTTCATGTGAAACTTACTTACACAAACTAGCAATTAAGGCCGTGTCTTTTGAAAAGTTGTGAGTATGTGAATCATGGAATGCTAGGTGCAGCTCAACCCGTAATGGGTCTGCACTAGAAAGCTGATACTTGAAAGAGCGGAAATATTACTTTTATACTTTGGCATTTGGTTGGGATTGTTGAAATTTTGCCTACGTGAGCAGCACCCCAGTTCCTAGGTTGAATTATTTGGACCAAATCCACTGGTATAAAGCCAAGGTGTGGTGTGGAGAGGTGGCTGGGATGTTTAGTCCCATATTGCCCACCTGGATGGATGTTCCCCAATATATATAGTGGCCCTTGGAGTGTTTCTCAACATGAGAATAATGAGGGAGATAAAGGCTGCTTCTATGGACACAAACACACACGCATGCGCGCTTCGCGATTTTACACGTATTTTATCACGTAACTTGTGACTTGCGACATTGCGCGTTCGCGCCGTGACGAGTTGTGTTCTACTGAGCCTCTATTTTCTGCCACTTGTACAATTTGGAATATCTCATCAACATCTAGACTGCAAGGTCAACTTGAGGAGTAATTGTGGCACAACTACAGACACACGTTTAATATGTGTAATGCTGCATAACTGCAGGCACACGTTTAATGTGAGTAATGCCGTGTAACTACAGACACACGTTTAATATGTGCAATGCCCATAATTGCTCCATTAGTTGCACGTTGAATGGTTTCAGGGGGCGATTTCATGAAATTATGGCAGGTCAAATCTGAGATGGTTGGCAGGCTCGAGTATATAGGAGACGTACTGGGTACTAGAGAAGACACACACATAAACTCACCTCTCTTGCAAACTGCTCTGCGCCGTCGTTTTTCGCCTTGCCATCCCTCCGTCCATCATGTAGCGGATCGAGGGAGAGGGGTATCTCCGAACCGATGCCGGTGATCTAAAGACTTGCACGGGTCCCGGCGATCAGGTTTCTGGGAAGTGCGCTGCCACGGCCGCTCGCAACACTTCCTTCGTCCTCAATTTCTCCGTTGAGTTCGTCATCTGATCTTCCATTTCCTAGCAGGATTCTTTGTAAGTAATTACTCGATCGATGACTAATTTGATATTTGTCATGAGCGATCTATTCGTATATGTTTCAATTTATTTTTGTGTAATACTAGTACTGTTCATGTTGACTGCTAGTATATTTGTTCTTGCTATTTTTCTGTTCTGGTTCGTCAAATTAATTGCATGCCATGTGTATTATCCAACATCAGTTGTGTCCCACAAAAATACTTTTAAATGTGTGTCTGGAGAATGTGAGATTTGGCTACATATAAGGCATGTACGATCTGTCGGTACCCTACAAACCGGATACCCCCGCGTAGTGGATAAAAAGACAGCCTTGGCCCCGCCTTCCCGCTGAGGCGGGCCTCAACGTAAGCCACGTGCCCTTGGCCCTATGATCAGCCCTGGGGATGCCACGTGCGCATGAGCACCGAAGCTGACACGTGCCCTGGGCTCCGGCCCGAGCCTCCCTACTGAGGTAAGGTCCGGGCCTGACACGTGTCCCCTGGCTCCGAGCCGCCTCCCCGCTGAGGATAGCTCCGGTGCAAACACGTGCCCTGGGCTCTGGCCCGAACCTCCTCGCTGAGGTGAGGTCCAGAGCTTCCACGGGTCCCCTGGCTCCAAGCCCGTCGATAAGAGCTCCAGAGCCGCCACGTGCCCCACTCTACTCAGAGGACGAAACCCTAGATCGTGTATAGGGTCCACTTAGCTCCGGGGCCACTTATCAGGCCCCAGGCCTCATTGTAACCACCCCGGCCTTGAGATATAAAAGGATCGGGGTGACCATCCCGCAAAGGGTTCCCGATTTTCGCACCTCATATCCCACAATGCACAAGCACACACACTCAAGCAATAGAACAAGCACTCCCGTGGACGTAGGGTATTACGCTCCGGCGGCCTGAAGCACGTAAATCTTGGTGTTCAAACGCCCTCTCGAGCTCAGGTCGCGTAGGGCACCAAGTCTCCTTCAGAAAAAGAAGAACCTCGCGGGCTGTTTCCGAGCTGGTCGGGAGGAGTGTCGCAGCTCACACTCCAACACGATCATCATGGGAGCCCCAAGGAACCAAACAGTCGCACTACAACAAAAAATCTAGAAGCAGTTGGGCCTTAACCTGAAACACAGGGGGAAACTAATAAACAGGCATGAAAATGTCTTGCAAAGAAACACAAATCAGATCAGAGCAAACAATCGTTTCAACCAAAAGGCAGCCAATTCTCATGACCAATAATAACCTAGTCCTTTATCTTATGGGACCGTCTCCCTATATATCAGGTGACAGTCTCAGCCACTTTTTCAACCGCTAGATGTGGATCCAGTCTAGAGAAGAATATGCTCATTATCGTTCAAATTTACCCCCTTCACAGAAATATTCTGTTGAACAACAAGAATGTTCCAACCATTTTTTAAAAAAAGAAAAACTTCTTCTAAAGAGGGAGTGATGTGTACATCACAGGAAAGGACACACAAACAATTCTACGAAGGACCGATTACACGAACTCGTGCTAAAAAACTTGAACAACAAGTCAATGCTTTCCTCTATACATTACATTTTGATATTAATGAGAATAATATGATACCTAAGTCGTGTGATTACGTGATACTCAGGTTTACACATGAAGGAGCATAATTGGCTACCACGAAAAAGAACCAAGTTAATTCGCACCGTCTGATATGAAAACGGGTGCACTGCAACAGCCTAAACTTCACTGTAATTATGTACCTATCCGATCATGTTACAGGGGCATAATACATATGGTGTGAAATATTATCAAGTATACTTTCCGACGCAACAAACGGTGTGTCGTTTGGAGTTTCCAAGCTAGGTTATGGCCAAATTACTAAAGATTGCGTAGAAGGCGAGCAGACGCGTGAGGACAAAAGACTACTTCGTGAATTGCTCACTAGCTAGCCCTCCACTTCAAAACATGGTGACTTCAGCTCACACGTAGCTATGAGGGTTGTTCCTAGTATAAATAACACCCTTTGTGCTCCTGGAAAAACAACCATTGATCATTTGATAAACAATATAATTCTGAGTGCCTTGCACACCTTTGTTCTTCCTGGTTCTTTATGTACTTGTGAAGTGATCCCTCAGGGTCCCCTAATTCGTGCTCTAGGCTTCTAGGCCTTTTTTGTGGATTAGTTTCCCGTTTGTGGTTTTGCGTTCGTTCAGAGATCGAGTCGAAATCCTCAATGTTTCAGTGCCTCTCTCCCCGTCGCTTCGTCGCAACCAACCTTGGCTGGTATAAAGCTAGTTATCTCGGATTGTGGTTCTGTGGTCGTTCGGAGATCGAGTCAAAGTTCTCAAAGACTTTGTTGCCTCTCTCCCCGTCACTTGGTCGCATCTAACCTTGGCAGGTATAAAGCTAGTTACCCCGCTGTTTTCAGCTAGTTACCATTGTTCGTTCCGTTGTCCGGTATTTCCATTTGCCCTTCTTCGTACCTACTGCTGTGAAGATCGGGCCACCTCGGGTTTCATCCTATCATTTGGTATCAGATTTCGGATTACACGGTAGGTACGATCCTCATATAATCCATTTGTTATCACCATTTTTTCTGTTATCCATCTCGTGTTTTCTGTGTCATACCTATAGTCCACTAAAACACCACAAAAAGTAACTGAAACTTTGTGTAGTACTGCTGATCTTGTGTCATTTGCATCATTTCTTGTTTCCATATCCATCTACATTGTGTGGGTCAGCCTGCATCTTGTTTGCATAAAAAAAGAAAAAAGAAAAGAGACAAGTGAAAAAAATGAGAGTGAGAAAAGAAGAGAAAGATTTAAAGGGCTGCATCATTATAATCATTGTTGAAAGAATTTTCAGATTGGGCAACAAAGTTTTACTCATCTTTTGACTTGGTTTATGATACTTGATTTACGGTGCTACAAGCCTTTCTTGTTCAGCCATCCTAGCTCCACAAAATACCGTAACCGGATTCCTCGACTCGTAATCCTTTCCGCTTAATCACAGCAGGGATACTACCACATTTTGCACACTCGTAGTCCTTGGGAACGGGTAAGAACCTTGGTAAGCAAGAGGTGAGATTGTGTAATTCCACAAAAAAATTCCTATACCATTTTCCCTTCACTGTTCTAACATAGCAGGATCTGATTCGAGTGTACACGGTGGTAACACTGGAAGGCAAGAACCACCAATTGCAAGAGCTGAACTACGCCAACTCGTAGACTCACTATTGGAGGCCATGGAGAGGATGTTCAATGAACGTCTCCCTCTAGCTGGTGGCAGGGCTCCACGACATCATAATGAAGAATTTGGCGATGAAAATTCTGGTTTTGGGAATGGTTTTCAGAATCATTTCCAAAATGAACATGGTGGCCATGATGGTGGTAGGCGTGCTGGTCACAATGATCAGCATGGAAGAAGAATGCAAGGACGTGGTTACGGCAACCATGTGCACTTTGATGATGAGCTGGAATTACATGAGGACACATGCGATGTGTATGAGGCAAGTGATAACCCTTTTGTAGATCAAGGACCTTTTGCACATCACCATGATCGTCGTCAAGGTGCTGGTTATAATGGAGAACGTCGTCGTCAACACAATGAGGATGATAAGGACAGCATTGCTCGTGTCAAACTAAGTGTCCCAAAGTTTTTATGAAAAGAAGATGCAGGTGCATATCTAGAATGGGAGGAGCAATGTGACCAAATATTTAGAGTGCATAATCTCTCCGATCGCCATTGTGTAAACCTTGCTTCCGTCCAATTTTCAGGTTATGCTCTCACTTGGTGGAATCAAAAGAAAATCAACTTGTGTTGGGACGTGATCATATAAACACATGGAATGAGATGAAGCAAGTGATGAGAAGACGCTTTGTACCATCCAGCTATCAACTTGACCTTCGTAATAAGTTGCAGCAATTGAGACAAGGATCCAAATCAGTTGATGAGTATTACAAGGAAATGGAGTTGCTGCTGATTCGATCGGGAATTAGAGAAGATGAAGAATCAAAGATGGCAAGATTTTTGCATGATCTTAATGCTGAAATCTCTGATTTTGTTGATATGTTTTCATACCACAATTTGCAGAGCCTTGTGGATCAAGCTATGCGCACCGAAAGAAAATTTCAGCAAGCTTGACAAAGTCGATCCTATGGTGGTCGATCTTTTCCTTGGAATCGGCAGCAACACGGCGGTACATCTTTTGTTGAGAGGAAATCTCAAGGCGGTGCAGCTAAGTCTTCTCCATCCATTGGTACTGCAAAAATATCAGTTTCAGCTTCTTCTTCGCCTACAATTCAGCAAGAGCAACAACGTCGCACTACTAGTACAGCAGCCTCTTCTGTTGCATCAGCAGTTGCGTCCTCTTCAAATAGCCGAAGCATTGTGTCACAAGTGCCAAGGGCATGGACATGTTGCTGCTGAGTGTCCTACTCGAAGGACTATGGTTGTGAATGAACAAGGAGAATGGGAATCTGAAAGTGAACCATAAGATGCACCATGCTATGATGAAGAAATTAAAGATAATGAGAATGAGATCCAACCCGAAGAAGGTGATGATAATTGCTTCATTTCTCGTCGAGTTCTTAGTGTCATGGATGTAAAAGAAGATAATGGACAGCGGCACAATCATTTTCATACCAGAGGCATGATCAAAGATAAAGTATGCAAAATTATTGTTGGTAATGGCAGCAGTAATAATATTGCAAGTCAAGAATTAGTGGAGAAAATGGGGTTCAAATAGCAGCGTCATCCTAACCCATACAAGATGCAGTGGCTTAATGATTGTGGGGCACCACGTGTCATAAACACCGTAATCGTTCCTTTCTCTATTGGGAAGTATAAAGACCAAGTGGAATGTGACGTAGTCCCCATGCACGCTTGTTAGCTATTGTTAGGACGACCATGGCTATATGATCGTGATGTTCAGATTTGTGGTTGTGCTAACAAGCTTATCTTCATGCACAATGGAGAGCGTCTCACTCTACTTCCACTAACACCAGAGGAAATTGTGAAGTATGATATGAAAAGAAAACAACGAAAGAGTGAGAACCACTTGCGAGTGAACCAGAAACATAGTGAGGGAGTGCTTCCACTGCCACATAAAACTCCACAGCCGCAAAGAACCAAGCCAAAGGGAAAAGAGGGTTTAGTGACGATAGCTATAAAAGGGGATTTAAAAGAATTGAGTGAACCCAATGCCATGTTCTATGTACTCCTGTACAAGGACAATTTTCTTACCACTAATGATTTCTTCTCTACATTACCAAACGCTGTTTTTGATGTATTGCAGGAATATGAAGAGGTATTTCCGGAAGAAGTACCACCAGGGCTGCCACCAAAGAGGGGAATTGAGCATCAGATTGACCTTATTCCTGGTGCTCTGCTTCCTAATCGTGCACCATGCCGCACCAACCTGAAGGAAACAAAAGAAATTCAGCGCCAAGTACAGGAGCTTATCAACAAAGGGTATGTAATGGAAAGTCTCTCACCTTGTGCAGTTCTTGTTCTTTTAGTTCCAAAGAAAGATGGTTCATGGAGGATGTGTGTTGATTGCCGAGGCATAAATAATATTATGATAAGGTATAGACATCCCATACCTAGACTTGATGACATGCTTTATGAGCTTAGTGCTGCTATCATATTTACAAAAATTGACTTGAGAAGTGGCTATCACCAAATCCGAATGAAAGAGGGAGATGAATGGAAAACAGCTTTTAAAACCAAAATTGGCTTATATGAATGGTTGGTGATGCCTTTTGGATAGACAAATGCTCCTAGTACTTTTATGAGATTGATGAATCATGTTATTAGAGCATTTATTGTAAAGTTTGTTGTGGTTTACTTTGATGATATTTTAATTTACAGCAAGTCTTTTGATGAACATGTGGAACATATAAAATGTGTGTTTGTTGTTTTGAGAAAAGAATGCATCTTTGCTAACCTTGCAAAGTGCACCTTTTGCACCAACAAAGTAGTCTTTATTGGCTTTGTTGTTTCAGATCAAGGCGTGGAGGTCGATGAAGAAAAGGTTAAACCTGTTCGTGGCTGGATGCATCCACAAAATGTTAGCCAAGTGCGAAGCTTTCTTGGACTTGCAGGTTTCTATCGACGTTTTGTGAAAGATTTTAGTACCATTGCTGCCCCAATCAATAAGTTGACAAAGAAGGACGTACCTTTTCATTGGGGAGAAACACGAACAAAAGCATTTGAAGAGCTGAAAAAGAAGTTGACAACAGCCCCACTACTTGCTCTCCCGGATTTTGGTAAGACTTTTGATATTGAATGTGATGCAAGTGGAGTAGGAGTTGTAGGCGTTCTTATGCAAGAAGGTCGACCAATTGCATATTACAGTGAAAAGCTAAGTGGTCCAACCCTCAATTATTCAATTTATGACAAAGAATTATATGCTCTTGTTAGATGTTTAGGAACTTGGCAGCACTATCTTTTGACTAAAGAATTTATCATACATTCAGATCATGAATTTTTGAAACATCTTAAAGGTCAATTAAAACTGAACAAAAGACATGCAAAATGGAGTGAATTTATTGAGACATTTCTTTACATTATAAAGTACAAGAAAAGGGAAGGACAATGTTGTTACGGATGCTTTATCTAGACGTCATGTTTTGTTGTCTCAACTTGATGCAAAGTGCTTGGCTTAGAAAGTATCAAAGTCTTATATGCCACCGATTCATATTTTTCTAAGCCATTTTCTAAGTCTTGTGATGGAAAAGGATGGAAGAAATTTCATATGCATAATAGATTTTATTTCGAGCTAACAAACTTTGCATTCCAGATTGCTCTCTTTGTCTAATGCTTGTGCAGGAAGCTCACGCTGGAGGCTTGATGGGTCACTTTGGTGCCAATAAAACAGAGCAGGTGCTGGTCGATCACTTCTTTTGGCCCAAGATAAGAAGAGACGTGGAGAGGCATGTTCTACGTTGTGTCACCTGCAGCAAAGCTAAGCCGCGCTTGAACCCTCATGGTCTATATACTCCTCTACCTATTCCTAGTGTTTCGTGGGAAGACATTTCTATGGATTTCGTTTTGGGTCTACCTCGAACAAAGAGGGGGAGAGATTCAATTTTTGTTGTAGTGGACAGATTTAGTAAAATGGATCATTTTATTCCCTATCAAAAGAGCAATGATGCTTTTTCATAGAAATTGTACGACTTCATGGTGTACCACGGACTATTGTTTCAGATCATGACACCAAGTTTTTAAGTTACTTTTGGAAGACCTTGTGGGGAAAACTTGGTACACGACTGCTATTTTTCACAACATGTCATCCACAAACATATGGGCAAACCAAAGTGGTGAATCGCACATTATTAACATTATTACGAGCTGTTCTAAAGAAGAACTTGAAACTATGGGAAGAAAGTTTGCCACATGTGAAATTTGCTTACAACAGGGAAGTACACTCAACAACAAATTTTGATCCATTTGAGATGGTATATGGTTCCAAACCCACTGCTCCTATCGATCTTCTTTCTTTGCCTTTGCAGGAACGTGAGAACTTTGATGCAAGCAAGCATGCTGAATTTGTCAAAAACTTTATAATCAAGTGCGTGCAAACATAGAGAAAATGACAAAATTCTATGAAAGGCGAGCCAACAAGGGTCACAAGAAAGTGAAATTTACAATATGAGATTTGGTTTGAGTGCACTTATGCAAAGGAACGATTTTCTGTGCGTCGCAAGTCTAAATTGCAGCCTTGAGCAGATGGTCCTTTCAAAGTACATCGATAGACGAATGACGATGCTTATGAGATTGACCTTCCAAGTACATATGGCGTAAGTACAACATTCAACGTCACTGACATGTCTCCTAACTTTGGAGAAGAAGAGTCGAGGACGACTCTTTTTCAAGAGGGGGAGGATGATGTGGACATCACAGCAGAGGACACACATAAACAATCCTACGAAGGACCGATTACACGAACTCGTGCTAAGAAACTTGAATAACAGGTCAATGCTTTTCTCTCTACATTACATTTTAATATTAACGATAATAATGTGCTACCTAAGTCGTGTGATTATGTGATACTCAGGTTTACACATGAAGGAGCGTCATTGGCTGCCACGGAAAAAAACCAAGTTAATTCGCACCATCCGATCTGAAAACGGGTGCGCTACAGCAGCCTGAACTTCACGTGTAATTCTGTACCAATCTGTCATGTTCCAGGGGGCATAATACATATGGTGTGAAAGCTTATCAAGTCTACTTTCCAACGAACAAACGGTGCATCATTTGGAGTTCCCAAGCTGGAGTTATGGCCAAAGTACTAAAGACTGCGTAGAAGGCGAGCACACGCGCGAGGACCAAAGACTACTTCAAGAATTGCCCACTAGCTGGCCCTCCACTTCAAAACGTGGTGACTTCAGTTCACACCTAGCTAGGAGGGTTGTTCCTAGTATAAATAACACTCTTGTGCTATTAGAAAAACAACTATTGATTATTTGATAAACAATATAAGTTTGAATGCCTTGCACACCTTTGTTCTTTCTGGTTCTTCATGGACTTGTGAAGTGATCCCTCAAGGGTCGCCTAATTCGTGCTCTAGACTTCCGGGCCTTTTGTGTGAATTAGTTTCCGGTTTGTGGTTCTGCGGTCGTTTGGAGTTCCAGTCGAAATCCTCAAGGTTTCGATGCCTCTCTTCCCGTCGCTTGGTCGCAACCAATCTTGGTTAGTATAAAGCTAGTTATCTCGGATTGTGGTTCTGTGATCGTTCGGAGGTCGAGCCAAAGTTCTTAAAGACTTCGGTGCCCCTCTCCATGTCACTTGATCGCATCCAACCTTGGCAGGTATAAAGCTAGTTACCCCATTGTTTTCAGCTTGTTACCATTGTTCGTTCCATGTCCGGTCTTTTCATTTGCCTTTCGTCGTACCTACTGCCGTGAAGATCAGACCGCCCCTGGATTTCACCGTATTAGGGAGCGTATGACTCTTTATACCTCCGATGAGATGCACATCGCAGTAGCGGTGGAAAATGGAGCAAGGGCGGTAGCGTGGTGGTTGAAGGGTGAGGTATTTGCTGAAGCAGTAGAAGTGACGATGATGGAGGACAGACTAAGTGTAACATCCTAGGCCCATTCACATCGGAAACTAAGGTTAGGACATGAGACCCTAACCTCCTCTTATGTTATGTTAGAATGAATAGATCATGTGCAATAAAAAACTGTATTTATGTCTCTCAGTGTAAATAAAGAATAAGAGACTTGAAAGCAAGACGTCTATTTACAATATATTTTTAGATAATAAAAAATATTTCTAGCCTCTACATTGTCGTATATAGTTTAGCCTTTGTATTATTACAAATTTCAATGTCATCGCTAGTTATACAATATATGATAGACGTTGATACAATATCTAAACTATCAAATATACTTTAATAATATTCAAATTAAAATTTCGTTTTTGTTTGTATGTGATATCTTAGTCATTGATGCAACCTTGGCTCAGCGATCATGGTGATTGACGGAATGATCTGAACCTGAACAAATTCCTTGCAGCTAACGCAATGCTGCAGTAGCCGGAATCGAGCTTAATTTGCAGAGTCTTCCGGACGCGTGATAGCCATGGTCTCGGCTGCACAATTTGTCCTCAGGTCTTGCCAATTCAAACCCTTCCGTGCAACCAGACAAGGACAATCAATCTAGCTGCTTGGATGGCATCTCCCTACCAGCAGAGAGAACGCGGAGCCTTTTTTATTTTCTGAAACACGGCAGACGTTCAACGGAGCCCTTTTTACGGAAAACAAAAATAGGATACAAATACAGACGCTCAACATTCACGTATGTACACTCACACTTATAAACACACGCACTAACTATATCTATGAACGCATTGGAGCAACTGAGCCAGCATATCTTCGTCGTGATTGACGACGTTAATTACATCTAATTGTCAGCAGACACGTCACCTAACAATAGAAGAAACGCCGAAGTTTATATTGACTTAGAGACTCAAAACAAGTGGAACCATTCCACAGAAAGGATCCTAATCAGCTAGGCTATTCCCAAATCTCAACCATGCAAAAGCTGTATGAGGAAGAATTGGTGCCTTCTACTGCACAAGCTGAGAGGCCGCCGGGTTTTTTATCAAACATATTTATTTTACAACACTCCACTATGTGCTGACTATTTTTTTATGTGGGCTCTAAGACTATGAGGTCTCCGGTTTCTATCCCTCGAAACATTATTGAAACATATATTATATTTTCTTTCAAATTTGTAGTGACTTTAGTTGGTTTCAACGTCATCGCTGATTATACAATGTATGCTACTTGGGTCCGTGACCTAATGCCAAAACTTGCAATGCCACGGTTGATGTACTACGTGAGTCTCTGGAGCCTCATACATGAGATACAGTTTGTTCTGGTGCCCGATCAACCGGGTGAAATCCGCTGGACGAGTACTGCAACAGGGGAATACTCGGCGCGGTTAGCGTATTGGCTACAATTTGAAGGGAGCATTAGGTCTTCTTTTCGTGCCAAGGTATGGAGAATCTGGGTGCCACCACGAAGCAAAGTTTTCCTGTGCCTGCTACTATAAAATAGAGTTTGGACATCGGATCGTTTACAACAGAGTGGATGGCCAAACAACTAATTTTGTCCTCTATGCTACAGGAGTCTGGAGACGACATTGCATCTCTTCTCTGGATGTCCAGTAGGTCTGCAGATATGGACCAAAACGTGACTGGATTGCGCAGCCGAGGCTAAATCCATCATCCTAGCATACAACACGGATCATAGACGATTGGTTTGTCTATCTGTCGGATGATTCAAGTGCAAGTCAAAGCAAGTGCACCAAATCTATGATGATAGCTATCATCTGGACAATTTGGAGAGAGCAAAATGCCACAATCTTTGATGGAAAAGAAGGAACGATCGAAGACATCTTTGCTGCCTGAAAGATGAGGTTGCAAATTGGTGTGCAGCAAGGGCAACTCATCTAACTACCGTTGTTTCTAGAGCGAGAGAGAGCCCGGGGTTCCTGTATCAATATGGGTCTAGACCATGTAAAACAATAATACATCTCTGGTGCATGTAATCTTGCTTTCCTGCTTATAATTTAATGCCACCTTGATGACCTTTTAAAAAAATAATTTCAGAACTATAAAAGAACGAAAGTTGCACAGGAACAGAGTTAGACATTTTGGAATTACACTTCAACTGTTGATTCCCTGCAAAAAAAAATTCCTACATATATTCTTTGATGCTGGCAAGAATTTGTACGTCCAGAATTCTTAACAGATGTCCAATGTGCTTGCTCCGTGGCCAGGACAAAACTGACGCTCAGCTGGAACATATGGCCGACATGTAGCACAAGAGACCGATCCAAATTTCAAATCAGAATCAGAAGCTGTACAACGTTGCCTGGGATCAACAAGGCTTAACAGCAACAGAGTTATTTTTCCTGCAAGGCATCCAAAGTGCACATGTGATGCTCTGCTGTTTCCGAACACACCGCCGGTGCGAGACAGTTCTGTCACACGATGAACTCAACGCCTCGCATGTACCCCAGGCATATGCCAAGCCTAAACAATGCTGCACTGATCAAAAACACGACTGCATCGATCTGGGATCTCATGCGTGACGAAACGTGAACATTAATTAGAGGTTGGATTAGATCCACGTACATCGACAAGTTACGGCCCATGTGACCTGCAGCACAAGCCTGCACGACTCAGCCTTCTAGATAAACATACAGAGTGTTGTTTTTGTGATCATAAAGAGATAATTAAACACTTGTTTTTCCAATGTCAGTTTGCTCGTTCTATATGGTCAATTATTCAGGTAGCATCAAACTTGTATTCACCAAATAGTGTGGCCAATATTTTTGGCAACTGGTTAATAGGGATAGATAATAAACATAATATGTTGCATATTCGGGTAGGAGCGATTGTCATTATTTGGTCGCTTTGGCTATGTAAAAATGATTTAATATTTGAGCGTAAAAATTCAACGCCTATATAGGTTATTTACAGGTATACTTTATTGCTCCGTTCTTGGGTATCTTTAGAGTGTATGGAATACAAAGATCTTTATACAGTGACGTGTGTATGTTTGGAGCTGGTGGCGAGGCAGATCTTCAGCCAGCATGGGTGGCAGCATAATCTACGGATAGCTTATATTCCTTTTTAGGCACTGTTATGAGATGATTTCTTGTATTGTGCCAGAGTGTTAACTTTTCGTGTGAGTTTAGGGGTTGTGTGCATCTTAATAACGCAGGGGCAGAGTACGAACTCTTGTATCATCTTGATGCTTCTGAATTTAATAAAGTGCTCGTTATGGAAAAAATGAAAATAGCAACCTTGAAGAAAAGAAAAAAGTAGTTAGAAACTTGGAGGTCTAAATCTTTGGTGAAACTTTGAGTGCACATGACCTCGTCATGTACACTGACTTGCTCGTTAAACTCGCAAGCTAGCTCAGCTTGGCTCAGCTCGGCTTAATTCAAATTTTAATGAGTCAAGACAAATATTTAACTTTAACGAGCTGGCTAGCTGCTCGCGAGCTAAACTAGCCAAACGAGGACCATTTAACAAGATTTGTTTCTTTAATCATCGTCTTAACTATAAAGGTTATGTTATCAAAATATCAAGTCCACAAGAGTGACCTCAAGTATTAGTTATCACTATTTGAAACATAAGTAAGACTATTTGCATCATGATACATAAGAATTTAGACATAGCATCACTATTTTCATATCGATCATTTTGTATTCAAATCATGAGTCGAAACAAGCTGGCTCACAAATTTAATAAGCCGAGCTTATGTACCTAGATTTTAGCTCATTTCATTAACGAGCCAAGCTGAGCCAGCTCGTTATGTAACTAGAGCTGGGACTTGGGCCGGGCCAATTCTGGGCGGGCCAAAGCCCAACGGGCTGGCACGGCCCAGGCACGAAAAAGGCACGCAAAATATTCGGGTCGGGCCGGCCCGGCACGGAATTTCGGGCCGTGCCGTGCCCGGGTTTGGTATGGTCGGGCGGCCCGGCACGAAAATGAATTTTGGGCCGTGCTCGGGCCGGCACGACCCGAAATGAGCCTATCGGCCCGAAAAGGCCCAAAAAAGGTTAGGTTTAGAGTGACGACGCCGCCCGAAGTCTGAAGCCGCCCGCACAGCTGCCAGAGCCCCGAGGCCCGCTCACGCCCGCGCAGCCCGCCCGCGAGCGCCTCCCCGCTCGCGTCGCCCGCGCCTCCGGCGCCGCACGCCGCCCGCGCCTCCAGCGCCACATCTGGCCAGCCCGCGCGCGCCTCCAGCGCCGCACACCTGGCCAGCCCGCGCGCGCCGCCCGCGCATCCAGCGCCGCATACCTGGGCAGCCCGCGCGCGCCGCCAAAGCATCCAGCGCCGCATACCTGGGCAGCCCGCGCGCGCCTCCTGCGGGGCTGCGCCTCCCCGCGCGCGCCGCCGTGGTTACTGGAATCTGTAAAAATCAATGATTTTGGATCGATTAGCAAGGTACAGAGACCAGAAGACCTGGCGCGTTTTGGAAAATTCACGGGAGGAAGCAGGTAGATTTGATTTAGCGCCATTTCTAATATATTTTGGATTGTTTTTGATTTTTTTGTTTTACAGATTTTTTGGATAATTAACGGGCCGTGTTTGGGCCTGGCCCGGCCCGAAAATGGCCCGTCGGGCCGCGTGCCGTGCTCGGGCTGCATTTCTCCATTTTCGTGCCTACCGACCCGGCCCGAAAAGGCCCGTAATGCTTTCGGGCCGCAGGCCACAACGGCCCGAAGCACGAAAGGGCCGGGCCGTGCCGGCACGGCACGGCCCGACTCCCACCTCTAATGTAACCGAGTTGAGCCTAGCTGACTCTTGACATCCACTCCTACCATAACAGTGTTACATGATAGCCAACGACACTAAAATACTCTTCTAAGAAAACAAAAATCATTCTGACTCCTTGCATACAACTAGGTTTTAAACTTGCCGACGAACCAACTACATCTATCAGAAGCCATCATGGGGCGGCTCACAGATCGGAGAAAGTGACACAACCCTAGAAAACGTTGGTCAACTCTTCCATTGCTCGAGCTTTAATTAAAGCATCGGGTTTTATACTCGCGCTTACCTAGCAAATAGATGATTTTCCCCAATTTCTTAGATCCTCACACAGAATCAAGTTGCTCTGGATTAGATTTTGATTTGACTTTAACGCCTAATTTCTACTTCTCAACTATCCGTATAAGTCCACCCATTAGAAACAAAGCACTCCCCCGTTGTACTCACTCATCAACTGCTGTAGCCATGGAGCAGACTAGGGCTCAGCTCCTTGCCTCCATTGCGGCTTTCTACCTCATCATATCCTTCTCCCGTGTCGCTGGCAACATAGCCGACAAAATTGATATGATGTGGGGCAACTCAAAGGTGGTCACAAACAGCGACGGCCAACAGGCCATCGCATTGACTCTCGACCGCTACACGAGCTCTGCAATGCGCTCGAAGAACACATACCGCTTCTGCAGGATCGACGTTGACATCAAGCTTGTACCTGGGAACTCAGCCGGCACGGTGACCACATTTTATGTAAGTGACCAAATAATGAATTGATTATCATTCAGGCAGCTTGTTGATCCTTTAGACTAACTACCACTTTGTGTTGCGGTTTGGTAACAGATGATATCAGAGGGGTCAGGCAGACCCATGATGAGATCGACCTTGAATTCTTGGGGAACAGCTCCGGCCAACCCTATACCTTGCACACAAATATGTACGCCAAAGGGAAAGGTGGAAGAGAGAAGCATTACTGGCTCTGGTTTGATCCAACAACAGATTACCACACCTACACCATCATCTGGAACAGAGATTGGACTCTGTAAGTTTCATTGCTTCTACTTACGCTTTTAAGTTTATAGGTTTTTAGCAGGGTTCAATCTACTTAATTGAAATTCTGGAAAAGACAAATTGCCCCCATAAGGAAGAGATATTAATTGTTCAATCTATTTATTTGAAAACACTAAGCCTGAATCTTATGTGATGTTGGTCAAATGCAGAATCCTTGTGGATAACAAGGTTATCCGGCAAATGAAGAATAAGCAGATGTATGGTATCGCGTACCCATTTTTTCAACCGATGAGGGTATACGCTAGCCTCTGGAATGCTGACGACTGGTCACAAGCGCCATTCGTCGCGTACTTCAGGAACTACAGGGCTATATCATGTGCCTCATACCAGAGGTCCTCGTTGTGCGGTGAGGGTTCAACCAACCCTATCGGTTGGCTCAACCAGGAGCTGGACGAGACACGAAAACAGCAACTCAAGGAGGTGGATGGTAACTACAAGGTCTATGATTATTGCACTGACATAAAGAGATTCAGAAAGGGGTTCCCCAATGAGTGTGCAGCAGAGAAGTGATTCAAGCAGAAGATAGAATAGGTGAGAGTTGTACGGATGATTGGGTAACTCAGTTCATTCTCTTCAAGATGAACAGTATTACTAAAGTGTTATCCATTGCAGTTTAATTACAAAGAAAAAAACAAAATCCAAACACGTATATCCATGGCAATACATGTACCAGTTGTAACACGCTACAAAGATTTTGAAAGCGGCTAAATAAATACATAATATGTGGTTCGAGGAATGTATGGTGCTTCCCCATAAGAAGAATAATGAGAAAGCTAGTAAAAAATCACCTGAAACTGAATGCTTACTGAACAAAACTTGTGGCGTAGTATTTCGATTGTGTGAATATTATTAGGTTAATTTTGCTATCTGGTTCATTTCTGCCTACTTACTACAGACCTTCAGTGCTAACTAACAAGATCAATTAGTAGAGACAATCTGCATCGCTTTTTTTAAGTGCTTCAGATTAGAACCAGAACGATCTTAGATCAACCTACAAGGTAAGACACATCAGGCACTATAATGAAAGAAGTATAAGCTGCCACGGACAAGTTGATAGCTTGAACAGATGCTTGTTAGACGTATTGATCACGATCCGGTCTGGTTAACAAACCAGCCGGATCCAACTCCCCTATGCGCCCTGATCGGGGGCGCAACCGAATTCTGTTTCGGTTGAGGCCCCCTCTCGTACGCACCATATAAACCGGTAGGAGGCAGCCGGGGCGCATGATCATCGAATGAACGTGCGCCTCAACGCCCCCCCCCCCCACACTCTTCGCTCCTTCCGATCCTAAGCGGTGCGCAACGAAGGGAAGGCTCTCGCCACACCTGCAGCAATCGCCTCCGACTTCTCCCTCTTCACCATCATGGCCGCAAATTCAGGCTCCGGTGAAGGTACGTCTCTCTAAACCCATATACTACTATATATTGTTCTTAATTTAATTGTTAAACATGTTCTGTGTTCATTAATCTTAATTACTAGACCTAGGTCCTTAAGATGATGATTAACCGATTAGAAGACACCTAGATCAGATACCCTAAGTTCCAACAATGATATCAGAGCCAGGCTAGGATGTTTCTAATCGGTTATGTTCATGTTTTAGTTAAATCCTACATCAATTAGAAGGAGAGGAACGAATTCTGAGTCGATTTTAATTAGAACTGAAGAACACGAACTCTAAGAACATTAAGACCGAGACAAATAAGAAAAGGGAATGGGCCGATCTACATACCTTTAGTGGTCGACGCGGCCGATTCCCACTGGTGGCCTTCGGGCCACCAGATCAGTCCACAATAGAGACGTAGTGCACCCTCTTCATCGTCGGATTCCGACGATGAAGGAGGCCGCGGCGTCACCGCTAATCGCTCGGGTAGGGTGGCCGAAACCCTAAGGTTCGCGGCGGAACCCTAACCCTAGCGACGGGGCCCCTTCTCGGCGGCCAGCGGAGCACCCACCGGCGGTGAGTCGCCTTACGGCGAACTCGCGCGCCGGCGAGGGGCTCGCGGCGGCGCCGGGACACCCGCCGGTCAGCGGCTCCCCTCGGCCCCCCCCCCGGCCACCGCTCTCTCTCTCTCTCTCTCTCTGAGTCGCGCCGCGGGCCGAAGAGAGAGAAGGAAGGGGAGAAAATGATTTAGGGTTTCGGCCGGGGTGCGCGGCGCGGGTTTTTATCCTCTCTGATCTCCACGCTCAGCCGTCCGATCCCCGATCAACGGTTCTGATCGAATCAGCAACAGTACCAAACCGATCAGAGCCATCGGATTGAAATCCGACGGCCCGAGCGCTTAGCGCAGGGCGCGGCGGGCCTCCGGCCCAGGCGGGAGGCGTAGCGGTCCACCATGGGCCGCCCTTTCAATTTTCGGCATTTTATTTTCAGCCGGGCCGGGCCGCCATGGGCTACAGGAGCACTGTGTCTTTTCTTTTCTTTTCGAATTTCTGAGTAATTTTGGATGTGGGCTTTGGGCCGACTTTAGCTATTGGGCTTTTCTATTTTGCTAAGAATATCTAGAAAATTAGATTGTGGGCTTGGGGCAGAATTAATGTTGGGTTTTTCCATTTTCAAATGGAATTTTGTAAGATTTTAGTATGTGCTAAAATCCAATTGTATCCAAACAAATTAAATTAAATGGTTGAGAAAATTTAAGAAATTTTTAATTTTCCTTTTATGATGTTTTGTGTGTTTTGCATTTAGTACTTAATATTATGTTGCTAAGTTTTTCTCAACCTATTTAATTTAATTATTTATGTTGTAGAATTTTAAGAAATTATGTTGTTAAATATTGCTTCCGCTATCATTTTAAGTAAATGATGAATTTGTTGAGTAACCAACGCGAAAAACAGATTTATCATTTCTAAGATAATGTTTCATGTGAATTTTATTTGAGTAACCAACGCGAAAGAATAAGATTTACATGTTTTATGACATGTTTTGTTGAGTAACCAACGCGAAAAACAAAACATGGCATTTCTGTAATGTATTTTTGCTCACAGAGAATTTCGTTGAGTAACCAACGCGAAAAACTAATTTTGCTATGTTTTTGAATGTTGTATTTTATGGAGTAACCAACGTGAAAAGCAAAATTACAACATTTTTATAATATTTAAGTTTATTATGTACTTACTCATGCACATGTAATTTCTTTAGGTTCCTCCACCTTTTCTTCAGCACTTAGTTTCATTTCCAACATTGAACCACTCAATGGTTCAAACTATGGAACCTGGAAAGAAAAGCTGGAAATTACCTTGGCAATTTCAGAGATAGATTATGCACTGATAACTCCTTGCCCAACTGAGCCTGAGATCCCTACACCTATAGCTGGAGAGACTGATGAGTCTTTTGAGCTAAGAAAGGGACAATATTTGAGTTTCAAAGACAAATATGATAAGGATCTCCCTAAGTGGATTGCCTCAAACAGGAAGTGTTTGATGGTAATTAAAGGGACAGTCACTGAGGCCATTCGAGGAGCAATTCCCGAATGTGACACTGCTATTGAGTACCTCCGTAAGGTGGAGAGTCAGTTTACTGGTTCTTCCAAGGCAACAATGAGCATGCTTATTAAGAAGCTCGTTACTGAGAGATACACTGGAGGTGGGGTGCGTGAGCACATCCTTAAGATGACAAACTTGGTCACAAAGCTCAAACCAATGAACTTAGGAATCACTGATGAGCTGCTTGTGCATCTCATCTTCGCTTCACTACCTAAGGAGTTTGAGGCCTTTGTGATTAACTACAACTCTCAGCCAGAGCAGTGGAACTTAGAAAAATTGATTGCCATGTGCGCTCAGGAAGAAGAACGCATTAAGTCCCAGAGGAGTGGTGACTCTATCAACTACGCCAAAGGGAAAGGAAAGGGTAAGGACTATTCTAATCCTCCCAAAGGTGGTTCCTTTAAGGTACATGGCACATCCTTTTCTGACAAGGGCAAAGGTAAGGCTCCGCTTCAGCATCCTCCTCAAAAGGATGTAAAAGTGGAAAAGGATCAGTGCAGATTTTGTAAGGAGAAAGGACACTACCAGAAGGATTGTGTGGGCTTCCTGAAGTGGTGTTGCAAGAACGGTAATGATTTTGTAACCTTTGTCAATGAATCCCTATTTTTAGATTATTCTCGATCTACTTGGTGGATTGATTCAGGTGCCACTGTGCGTGTTTGTAATTCTATGCAGGGATTAAGTATGAGGAGGACCGTAAGAAGAGGGGAAAAGGCCATTAAAGTTGCTGATGGCCGTGAAGCTCAAGTTGAAGCAGTTGGAGATCTCCCACTTAGACTTAGAGATGGCTTTGTACTTAGGCTTCATAATGTCCTTTATGTACCCTCTTTAGAGAGAAATTTGATTTCAGTTTCATGTTTGGATGATTCAGGTTATGTGTGCCATTTTGGCAATGATAAATGTTCTATTACATTTAATGATAAAGTTGTGGGTCTTGCATTCTGATAAGACATCTTATATTTATTATCCTTACATGATAACATTAATGTTATAAGTAATAATCAAGTTTCTTCTCAAGACGACTTAGTATTCAACAAGCGCAAAAGAATCGATTCCGAAACATCATCGAAATTGTGGCATTATCGATTATGCCATATTTCGAGGGGGGATTGAACGTTTAGTTTCCCAATCGATTCTTCCAAACTTAGACTTTTCAGATTCACAGGAATGTATTGATTGCATTAAAGGCAAATTTGTTAAGAAAATTAAGAAAGACGCCAAACGAAGCACGGGAATATTAGAACTAGTTCACACAGACATCTGTGGTCCATTCCCAACAGTCTCCATAGATGGTTATGACTCGTTCATAACGTTTACGGATGACTATACTCATTATGGCTATATTTATCCAATCAAGGAGCGATCCGAAGCGTTGGATAAATTTGAGATATTTAAGACCGAAGTAGAAAACCAACACAACATTAAGATCAAGGTAGTAAGATCCGATCGTGGAGGGGAGTACTACGGTCGACATACCCCGTATGGCCAAATTTCTGGACCTTTTGCGAGGTTTCTACAGGAAAATGGCATAGTAGCCCAGTATTCTACACCAGGCGAACCTCAGCAAAACGGTGTAGCGAAACGGAGAAACCGTACGCTCATGGATATGGTAAGAAGTATGTTAAGTTATTCGACACTACCGGTTAGCTTATGGATGGAGGCGTTAAAAACCGTCATTCATGTGCTTAATCGTGTGACGAGCAAATCAGTACCTAAGACGCCATATGAAATGTGGACAGGACGTAAGCCCTCATTAGGCTATTTTCACGTGTGGGGCTGTCCAGCTGAGGCTAAAATGTTCAACCCAAACATTGGTAAGCTGGACTCTAGAACTATTAGTTGTCATTTTATTGGCTATCCAGATAAGAGTAAGGGATATCGATTCTATTGTCCAGATAATTACACTAAGTTCATAGAGACAAGGCATGCTGTCTTTTTAGAAGATGCCATGATCAGGGGGAGTATGATAAGACGAGAAGTAGATGTTGAGGAGAAGTGGGTGTACGCACCCACTCCCATGATTCAAGAACCATATTTCTCGATGCCTACTGTTGTTGAACCATCTGTGCGAGTCACTAATGATTCAACACCTGTTGTTAGTCCTTCATCGGCAACGGAAGAAGTAAGAGAGGCTCAGCCTTCCGAGGCTATTGAGCCAATTGCCGAATATGATGAAGTGCAACAACAGCCTCAACCAGAAGATGATGCGCAAATCAGAAGATCTCAACGAGTAAGAAGATCGGCCATTTCGGACGATTATGAGATCTATTTGAGTGAAGAAGTTCAAATGGAGGATGATCCCACCTCATTTGAAGATGCTATGAGGAGACCACAGTCATCTAAGTGGCGTAAATCCATGGAGGATGAGATGAGATCTATGGACGCCAACAAGGTCTGGGATTTAGTCGAGATTCCTCGAGGAGCCAAGACAGTAGGCTGTAAGTGGGTTTACAAGATCAAACGTGACTCCAAAGGGAAAATTAAAAAATATAAGGCCAGACTTGTGGCGAAGGGATTCACTCAAAGAGAAGGCATAGATTATAATAAGACGTTCTCACCCGTCTTGACTAAAGATTCCTTTAGAATAATTATGGCATTGGTAGCACATTATGACTTAGAGTTACATCAGATGGATGTAAAAACGACGTTCCTCAATGGGGATCTCTACGAGGACGTCTATATGACGCAACCAAAAGGTTTTGTCATTGAAGGTAAGGAACATATGGGATGCCGCCTAAGAAAGTCCATTTATGGACTTAAACAGGCTTCACGGCAATGGTATCTCAAGTTCGATGAGACGATTGGAAAGTTTGGGTTTAAGGAGAACGAGGAGGATAATTGTATCTATGCTAAGTTTAAGAATGGGAAATTCATTTTCCTTATTCTCTATGTGGACGACATTCTACTTGCGAGTAGCAATATCAATCTGCTAATGGAGACTAAGAAATTCTTATCCTCCAACTTCGACATGAAGGATCTAGGTGAAGCATCCTATGTGTTGGGGATTGAGATTCACCGAGATCATAACAAGGGGGTTTTAGGTTTATCTCAGAAAGCATACTTAGAAGATGTACTCAAGAAGTACGGCATGTATGCGAGCAAACCTTCACCTGCTCCAATAGTCAAGGGCGATAAGTTTGGGAACTTTCAGTGTCCGAGAAACCAATACGAGATCGATCAAATGAAGTCGGTTCCATATGCTTCTGCTATCGGAAGCCTTATGTATGCTCAAGTATGTACTCGCCCTGACTTAGCGTTCGTAACCGGGATGCTTGGTAGATATCAGGACAATCCAAGGATTAATCACTAGAAGGCAGTTAAGAAGGCATTAAGGTATGTGCAAGGCACAAAAGGTCGCATGTTAACGTATAGTAAGACTGACTCACTTGAAGTGGTGGGTTACTCAGACTCAGACTTCACGGGTTGTGTGGATACTAAGAAATCCACGTCAGGTTACATATTCACCCTCGCGAATGGACCTATTTCGTGGAAGAGCTCCAAGCAAACGTCACTGCATCATCCACAATGCATGCCGAGTTTGTTGCTTGTTATGAGGCCACCGGGCAGGCACTATGATTTAAAAAGTTTCTTCCCGATCTTAGAGTGGTCGACAGCATTCATAAACCACTTAAGTTATACTGTGATAATGAGCCAGCAGTATTGTACTCTCACAACAACAAGTCGAGTGGTGCTGCCAAAAACATCTACATTAAGTTCTATGTTGTGAAAGATAAAATCCAGGATCACACGATTAGTATCGAGCATATAAGTACAAAGAAAATGCTTGCGGATCCGCTAACAAAAGGCCTTCCTCCCAGTGTGTTCAGAGAACACGTAGCCGGCATGGGATTAAGGGAAAGCCTATAAACTATCCTGGATACTAAGGGGCCAACTGAGTATAAGGTTATTTCTAAATATGCGATGTACCGTGGTCGTCGAGTCAAACAGTACGTGACTGGCTGTTTTGATGCGTCATGCCCTTTATGTCAATCATAAGGAGATAAACACTAAGTTTAGTAGTTGAACAACTAAGTTGGTAAGTTTTGTCCCGTGATCAAGGGGGAGATTGTTAGACGTGTTGATCACGATCCGGTCTGGTTAACAAACCAGCTGGATCCAACTCCCCTATGCGCCCTGATCGGGGGCGCAACCGAATTCTGTTTCGGTTGAGGCCCCCTCTCGTACGCGCCATATAAACCGGTAGGGGGCAGCCAGGGCGCATGATCATCGAATGAACACTACAGGAAAAACGATCATTGACGACGGCCAAATTTATTGACGACGGTGGCCGTCGTCTTTAACTAAATTAGGGCCCACCCGAGGAGTTATTGACGACGGTGACCTAGCACCGTCGTCAACAAGTCCTTATAGACGACAATATCCTAGCACCGTCATCAATAACGGGATATATAACCCGTGCGTGAGCCGGGAGGCGGCCAGTGCCGCCTCCCGTCTCGCGCCGAACTTCCCCGTCGCCGTCCCCGTCGCCGCCGCGCGTCCTCGCCGCCGCCGTTGCCGCCCGTCTCCGGTCCGAGGTAAGCCCCCCTCCCCCTCCGGCTTCTCCCCGGCTTTCGTCGCCCCCCGGCCGCGCCACAGGCCACCGGTCGTCCGGCCTCGTCGTCCGGCCTCTCCGGCCCCGGCACCTCCCCCTCCGACCCAGCCCCTCCCCCTCCGGCTCATTCAAATTGCATTAGGTGCCCTGTACTCTGTAACCATCTCCAAGAATTGACGAAACTGAGAATAACCAACATTGAAGGAATAGATAAGCCAGAGACTATTGTTGTTGCTGCCTAAAATTTAGGTGGAAGGAAGGAACAGTGCTTTCTGTTTTATATTAGCAGTGTCCAGCAACCCTTCAGGCTTATCTGAGAAATCCAATGAGATAATAGGTAGTTGATGCCATTGTAATGTTGCTTCTTTTCTCTATATTTCAAAGCCTCAAAGTTTACAATGAAAGATGAAGCGTTGTCACCGCATTCTGCCAGTAGGGCCTGTGCTCCACATCTCACTCTATACCAATGTCTTTAAGCAGTCTGGGCGTTCTGATTGTGGATATCCTGTTCTAGTTTCCAGGGGAACTGATTTTTCATCTTTTTGGTTGCCTGTTCTACGCACATCCTTTAATGTGTTCTGAACTTCTGGTTATCTGGTACATCATTGCAGCTTCTACTAGATACTAGAGTTTTGGGTATACAAGAAGCCGCGAGGGATCGTTATATAGTTTTCATCTGGTAGGTCTTCTTACTTATGATGCCTGGAACTTTAACTAGAACTGGGCATTCCTCAACCAAAACAATTAGAGAACTAGTTATTCCCGCGGGACACGAACTTACATGAAACTAAACTTTGAAAACAAGTTGACTTTCGTTAGGGATCCGCTCTTTAACTTAATGAAGTGGACAATACTTCAAGCTGCTACTCAGCTCTCATACACATGTTTCTATAAATGCATGCAATCTTTTTTCGTTTTCTTCATCCTGCGAAGACAGATGTCATGACTTAAAGACCATCCCGTCAAACACAATGCAAAGTTGGTAACGAGCTAGCTATAGGTAGTACATTATTGAGAGTCTTGACTGGGCCTATGGGATAAACTTTGTTGAGATAGCGGGTGATATTACTCAGATATAAAACACTTCCTGCCTTGAAGAAAGAAAGATGAACAAGGTACTGACAAAAGAAAGCGCAACATCTGTTTGCATAAGAGAAGTAGAAAGGTGAGTCGACCAGAGCAATGGTTGAGGGGTCTTCCGCGCTAGCAATCAATCCGACTTTCTCTTTGGGAATGAAATTCCTTATATCAATATTGGAGTAAGAACCTACCAAAGAAGACTTCCCTTGAGCATGGAAGGAATGATACGAAAATAGCGACTTTGCTTATTAGGAGTAGAAGCACTTTTCTATAGTAAGATAGATCTAAAGGGCCTAGCAGTTCTTACAATATCAGTAGTAATAGATAGGATACCTTATGGAGATACCTTGAAAAAAAAAGACTAGTTAGAGTTTCTCAAAAAAGCTTAGGAAAGCAGGTTTAGGAAAGGCAGTTTCACCAGTGTCTAAGTAAGAAAAGTCAAGTTAGTCATCTAAGGAAAGCCTTGGGCGAAAGAAAAACCCTTTTCTCTGCACATATTCCCTTTCTAGAGTATTATACTGTCAATAACTATCCTTTAGTTTCCGAAATCCCTTTTGCCGCCTCAAGTAAAGTATAATATTTGAAGTAGTAGATGCTACTGAAAGAGGTATGTCATAATCATAAGTAGTTACTTATTCCATTTTGACTGTAATAGAGTTCAAGTAGTTGATAGCGCAGTCTAAGTAGTTATCTCTGTTCTCCTTTGGAGATGTAGTAAACTATGCGTAAGCTGTATTTGACTATGGATAAGGAATAGTTCTTGCCTATCTATCCGGAGTATTTGCCTATTCCTAAGTAGTTATTCACTATCCATAACCTTTATCAGTATCTGACCTCTTGGGCAAGCCAAAATAAGTAATTCTTAAAAGCTAGTATCTTTACCTCTTTCTTTCCTCCGTCTAAGGCCAGTCATTTTCCTTCTCTGCGGTTGCTTATGGTGAGTGCTAATTCCTTCCAATTGCAGTCCTTCGGGGTTATATCCTGGTATATGAAAGAGAAGATCAATTCCTTAGGAGACAGGTATCGATGCTTGCCAGCAGGAGAAAGATCACTAGGTTCAGTCTCTGATCTGATCAATAGGGTTCCCTAGGTACATTCCGTTTTCTGGAAATCCAGCAGGGATAGTTGCTCCCTTTTCGAGGGCAAAAAAACTCGTTAGGCTATCCGAGATTTTCTCTTTTTTCCAGCTGCTTTTTGGAGTGAAAATAAGGAGTGCCCGGCCATCTAAAGTGCCAGTCTAAGTTCCCCTCCAGTCTGCAGGGTAAAGGGCAGACACAGGTTCAGAGCGAGGGGAAAGGATCAAGGGTGCGTAGTATGCTTCTTACCCGCCTTATCTGCTAGGTCTAGGATTGGTTTTGTTAACTAGAGATCTTTTCCTGGGCGTTTACACCTATTCCATTTTTAAGCAAAGCTCATTTTTGAGTACTAAGCATAGCATATATATTACTTGCTACTTGCCAATATGTAGATAAGTGAGTGTAAAAAGTCAATGTCCGACCGTGGCTATTGAATCGTCGAGGTTGTGTTAGTGAGCTGCTCTTTGAGTCTACCTTTTACCCAAGGATGTAGTTGTCTATGCATAAAGAGTAGTTGCCCCTCAGAGTGTAGTCAAAGTCTTGAAGGAAGGATATAGTGCCAAAAGGCATGGTCCTTATAGTGGATAGTACGAGTCAGGGGAAGACCATTCCCAGTAAAGAGACTTTTTCAATCCAGTTTTGAAGCTCTTTTATTTCCAAGGGCAATGAGGAAGGATTCTCCCCAAGACAGGACTCTTTGTTTACATTCCAAGGTGGGAATGGGTGAGAGGTAGTCTATCTCTGGCTGGAATGAGAGTCTAAAGTAGTATTCTTTTTCAGTGGAAGGCTCTGGGAATCCCTCTTTTAGTTGGCAAGGTCAATCTAGCAGATGATAGGTCTAGAGAGAGCTAGCTTTAGGGGTTATAGGTCTTCTGCAGGATGATATCTGCTCTGAGTCTTCCTCGGCCGCCGCCGCTCGCCGCGCCCCGCCACGAGCACCGCCCTGCTGTGCCGCCCGGCCTCGCCCCAAGCCCCGCCCTGCCGCGCCGCCTGACCTTAGTTGATTAATTGTTTAATTAGTATTGTAATTGATTATTGTTTAAATAATACTTTGATTGATTGCATGATTAGTTACTATATGTAAATAAATGGGTTTCGGCCCGGTCCGGCCTGACACGACCCATTTAGGGTCTGTCACAGCCCATTTATTGGTAATGTATTAGTCGAGACAGGCACGGAGGACGACAAGCTCCCGCACTTGGACAGCGGGCCCCGACGGTGCGGTTTCATCTTTGACCCACTTACGACGGGGAATAACGTACGACGGCTGACCCACTTCTTTGTCTCTCGTTCTTTCCTTCTCTCTCGTTCTTTTCTCTCTCTCTTTTAAATGACTCAAAAACGAAAGATTGACGTAAACCTATACAACATGCGTCACCCGTTTCGAACGGGCCCGTCTCACATGTGTTACGCATGTGAGGCGTGTACGTTTGAAATTGTCCCTTTTTGGACAGCCTGGGAGTGACCGAGGGGGCGTGGCATGTGATGAGACGTGGGTTTAGATCTAGACGAGATTTCGACGGCATAACCCTGTTGTTCTCTGCTGCACCATTTTCGGGCGTGTAGTGGAGAACAGCGGGGTTACGCTGCCGAAATTTCATTCGGATCCATACCACGCGTCTCGTCATGAGCACGCTCCACTCGGTCACTCTTGGGTGGGTTTAGGACTTATCCTTTCCAATAGATGTAGGGTCGTGACATAAATAAATTATAAAGTAGCTATAATTTCCTTGACATTAAACTGCAGATTCAAACATGGGTGAGGATCGTAGTTGGATGTATACCGGTTGGAAGAACAGTTCTTGTGGTCACTCGGATGAGTGGTTCATCAAGACAGATGCTTTTGTAGATCGAGCTTTTTCATTGTCAAAGATCGATAAGGTGCGGTGCCCATGTACGAAATGTCAAGGTGCAAAGTGTTGGAACAAAGTGAATTTGGCGTTTCACTTGTGTCGATACGATTTCATGCAAGATTATGAGGTGTGCACCTTTCGCGGTGAGACATCTTCTGAACCCTTACAAGTTTCAGATGAGGATGACAACACGGGGGGTCGATAGGATGGACGAGATGCTTGATGCCATAAATCCTGAATTGATGGAGGATCCTTCTACAACGGAGGTTGAAGCGTTTTTCACGCTTCTCAAAGCTTTAGAAGAGTCGTTGCATGAACACACCGAAGTGACGCTCCTTACTTTCATGATTAGATTTATGGCCATTAAGTCTAAGTATTTCTTCTCCAATAACTGCTACAACGATCTCATCAAATTGATCAGCGATATCCTTCCACAACCACATAAAGTGCCTAAAGATATGTATCAGTCTAAGAAGTTGATTTCTGGTCTGGGTATGAAATATGAGAAGATTGATATGTGTCTAGACAATTGCATGCTTTTTTGGAGAGAGCATGCCAACAAGAACAAGTGCTTAAAATATGGTAAAGCGAGATTTGTCGAAGTTGTTAATGACGACGGTTCAAAAGTAATGACTCAAGTCGCACAGAAGCAGCTTCGCTACTTGCCTGTCACACCTAGGTTCAAGCGTTTGTTTCTATCTAAAAAACAGCTAGACACATGAGGTGGCATAAAGAAGGTGTATGTGAGAACAACGACATGATGGTGCACTCGTCGAACGGTGAGGCATGGAAGGTGCTTGACCGCTTCGATCTATATTTCGCCAATGACGCGAGAAATATTCGCTTTGGGTTGGCGACAGATGGCTTCTCACCATTTAGTACAAACGCCACACCATACTCTTGTTGGCCCGTGTTCGCTATTCCGTACAACTTACCACCATCGCTTTGTATGAAGTATGAGTTCATGTTCCCTATGCCTTATTGTACCTGGACCGGATCATCCTGGTTCACGACTGAACCTGATGATGCAGCCATTGATTGAAGAGTTGAAAATGTTATGGACAGGAGTCGAAGCGTACGACTGTTATAGAAAACAGAAATTCAACCTTCGAGCTGCGTACTTGTGGTTTGTTCATGATTTTCCAGCTTACGGCATGTTTTCTGGCTGGAGCACTCATGGTCGATTGACATGTCCAATATGTGCTTCGGACACGGATTGTTTTCGTCTAAGTCATGGTGGCAAGATATGCTACTTTGATTGTCATAGACGTTGGTTACCGCCAAATCACGTGTTTAGGCAACAGAGAAATGCCTTCAGGAAGGGTACCATTGTAAAAAAGGGACCACCACAACGTCTGAACGGATCGGAAATTGTTAAACAGCTCAACAATCTAGTGCCAGATGAAGGTCATCCTGGATATTTTGTTGGTTACGGAGAGGATCATAATTGGACTCATATATGTGCACTATGGGAGTTACCGTATATGAAGTCTTTAATTCTAATGCATAACATTGGTGTCATGCACCAGGAACGTAACATGGGTGAATGCATCATAAGCACGTGCTTGGATATGACGGGCAAAACAAAAGACAATATGAAAGCTCGGAAGGATTTGGCAGAGGTTTGTAACCTACCAAGTCTTGAGCTCTCCGAAGCTTGTGGCAAACCACGAGCTTTTTTCTGCCTTCGACCAAAAGAAAAGAAAGAAGTCTTCAAGTGGTTGAAACAGTTGAAGTTCCCTGACGGTTATGTTGCTAGCCTGAGAAGAGCCATTAATGTTAAGACTGGAAATCTTACTGGTTTGAAGAGTCATGATTATCACATAATCATGGAAAGACTTCTGCCGGTTATGTTTCGAGGCTATCTTGACGATGAGGTGTGGAAGGTGTTAGCCGAGCTTAGCTATTTTTATAGACAGCTTTGTGCTAAAGAAATCAAAAGGGAGATGATGGAGAAGTTGGAAAAAGAGATACCCGTGATTTTATGTAAGATGGAAAAAGTATTTCCTCTAGGGTTCTTCAATCCAATGCAACACCTTCTAATCCATCTTCCATATGAAGCTAAAGTAGGCGGCCCTGTTCAATATAGGTGGATGTACCACATTGAAAGAGCACTCAGATGTCTAAAACCGATGGTTCGTAATAGGGCAAGAGTTGAAGGATGCATCGCCGAAGCATTTACACTTCAGGAGATAGGATACTTTTCAAGTGTATACTTTGCAGAAGAACACAATGTTAATGCATCGGTATTGCGATACAATATGGCTGAAGCAACCTCTTGTAGCGAACTCTCACTTTTTCAAACGAGAGGCACCACTGTTGGTAGTAGCACGAGCTATGATGCTTCAACAGATGAAAAGACAGCTGCTTTGTTATACATGTACGCTAACATAGATGGGATGGACAATTTTTTTTCAGTAAGTGGTTGTTCAACATCTATACTAATTTGCGTGGTGTGTTATACATCTATGCTAATAATTCTGTTTTGTCCTTATTTAGTGAGTTCGATCGACAAAATTGGAAGTCTAAGCAGCAACCTACTAGTAAGCAAATACAAACAATGTGACATTATGGAGCAAATGGAGGACCTAACTTCCAAACCTGGTTTCGAAATCATGTAACATTTTCCTTGTCTTATTCCTCTTAGTAATTATGTTCATAGCATAAAATAGTCTTCTTACTTCATATGTTGGACAGTGCAAGACACAAGCCGGTGTTCATGAAGATTTGTGACAACTTTCCAACGGATCCATTAAAGTTAAACTCTTTGGTCGATATGATGTCAATGGGTTCCGATTTTGTTCAACTCAATTTGAAGCTCAACGTCCTCTAAGGGCAACCTCAAACACCGGAGTTGTGATGAGGGCCGCCGATGACGAAGGACGTGAAACTAATTTCTATGGGATCATAAAAAAATCCTAGAATTTAGTTTTGCCGAGAGTAAAGACCTTAAAGTAGTCTTCTTTGACTGCGATTGGTTTGATAATAACAATAGAACTCGACAAAACCAATTTGGCATGGTAGAAGTCAAACACAAGGACCGACTACAAGGCTACGACACCTTTGTCCTTGCACACCAAGTCGAACAAGTGTACTATCTACAATATCCATGCGAAAAGCTTAGTGCATGGTGGGTTGTACAAAAGGTGAATCCTCGTGAGCGGTTATATACACCGGACAATACTGGTTACATTGATGAGGCTGATGTTGTTTACCAAGAAGAAGAGTTGCCGGATTCTTTTGTCGTTGAGCCTCGTCTACGACTCGATCAATTAGTTGGAGATGCACAAGATGTACAAACTCATAATGTCAAAAAACAAAAACGGCGAACAACCACGACAAAAGATCTATGGTCCGGTTTATGAAGTAGAGTACATGATCGTGATACTGATGAATTTTGAAATTGAGTACAAGTAAAGTTTTCTTCATCTCTTTTTTCGTCTTCTATATTTTCCTTTAAATTCATTATCAAATTTCCTTTCATCAGGATGTCATCGAGCAGTAGACGACGGGGGACGCGGGACTTTCTGCCCCCGAGAGCAGACTCCGTTTTTCAGGGTTGTCAGTCTAGCAATGGTAGACTGTCTCAGCTGTTGGGCCTCGACAGAGGCCAGGGGTCACGAGAGCGGTCACGACAAGTAAAGAATATTAAATTACATAAATTATATAAATAACTTTCTTAAATCTATATTACCAATCTTCAAATTTTCAGGACGACTCTACGTCTGAGGAGACAGAGGCCAGGGGTCCTCTTCAGAGACCACAGGTTTCGGAGCCTATTACAGATCCTGCTTCGGATCCTCTTCACGTTCCGGCACCGCAGACTTCAGACCCTGCTTCTGAGCCTTCCACAGAGCCTGATGTGGAGTCGGCTCCACAGCGGCGTTAGAGGAGGAGCCACTACGTGGCTCCTCCTCCGGTTCCTGCACGGCTAGAAGATCGGGTCGTTATTTGTCCGGTTGGCGATAGTAAGTACATCTATAACAAATCAATTTAGATATTTTAACACTTATATATATACTAATTGAGAATCATGTATTAGGTCTTGGGTCGATGACTCGTTCACAGGTCAAGGACGCCACCACCAGGTCAACGCTGTCCTGGGCCAGCTCATCCGTTGTCACTACCCCAGTCTAGTGAACGGACGGGCTGCTACGTCTTGGGACGATTACGCTACGGCCCAGGACATTACCTACGGCAACCACCAGGAGCATGTGTGGCATGAATTCATGGTAAGTAAATCGTCTATTCGTTAAATGCGAACCTATTATATGTTAAATACATTAACTTGTATATTTCTTCTTGTAGAAATATTACCGTTTGGAGGACGAGGCCCAGCTCGATCACGCTCGCCTGGTCTTCAACAACAACGCTAGGAAGCTCCTGACGCAGTCGATTTCAACGGCTC
This sequence comes from Neostapfia colusana, assembly GCA_030760725.1. Lineage (NCBI taxonomy): Eukaryota > Viridiplantae > Streptophyta > Magnoliopsida > Poales > Poaceae > Neostapfia > Neostapfia colusana. The sequence goes on from JASWHV010000085.1 coordinate 35,894, forward strand.
GCATTCAGGCTATGAAGGCGTACTATAAGTTGCATCCGGACGAGGGTGAGCCAGGGCAGTTTAGGGATGTGGCGGACAAGTACTTGATGGAGGCACAGTACACAGAGGTAAAATGTTTATTTTACTTTGCTTCATTATCCAATTTTGATCAATGTTTTCATCCAATAAAAATGTGTGCAGGTCAGCGTACCGTGGCTTGAGTCATGTCCGAACGCCTACAGTTCACTGTGTGCTCGTTGGGCGAGCCAGGGCTTCCAAGGCGTGTCGATGACCCGCCGACAGAGTCGGGGGACAGACGGGAAACACCGTCTTGGCGGGGACGGCTACGTACGTCTTGCTAAACGGATGGTAAGTGATACTCGAATTTTATTCTAGGTAATTTCTATCGCTATCATTGTGCTAAGATGTATCGATAAGAGCGCGAGATTGGTCAGGAGCCGACCGCTATCCAGGTGTGGAGGAGGGGTCACATGGAAAGTGACCCCTCGCAGCCTGATCAGCTGTCTTCTCAGACAACGACGGAGACATTGGTGAGCTCTTTAGTTGACTTAATTGTATTCTCTTTAAAACTTCTGATGACTTTAATTTTCTGTATTTTCGGGAAAAGTATGGGGAGGAGCTGCGGAGGCTTCGAGGCGATGATTACGATTGGCGGAACTCGTCGATCGTACCTGAAGTCGCCTATGCAAGCGGTGGCGGTAAACCTCACGGCCGGTGAGTTATGTTGTTTTTCATTTACTTTCATGAACTTTTTGAGACACGAAACTTTAATACTCTTACTTCGTTGTGTAGGTTGGTCATCTTCGATGGAGTAGTCGACTCGAGGGAGGCGCGGTCTTACTCGAGGGCCTCTTCATCGCAGGGTGGATCCAGCAGGCGTGGCAGCCGCGATCTGGAGCTCCAGAGTGTCCAGGAGGAGCTCCAGAGGACGCAGGAAGCGCTGAGGCTCGCGAACGAGAGGTAGGCAGCCGAGCTCCGGGCTAGGGACGAGTATCAACACTCGTACATGCTACAGCTGCAAGCTGCCATACAGATAAGTTCAGATCATTGTACTCAACGTTTCTAATATATAAATGACATGTATAATAATTTACTTCATATTTGCAGGCTATGGCCACAGGACAGCATGTTGTCTTTCCTCAGTGGGCGCCGCCACCGATACAGCTACCACAGGGGCCGACGTCATGAGCACAGGTATAAAGTTTCTCATAATAGCTGCAACTAGTTAAACTTGCTCAAATTTAGTTAAATTTGATCAAACTTACTCAAACTTAGGGAAATATGGTACAACTTACTCAACTATAGTCAAATATGACCAAACTTACTCAAACATAGCCAAAACTATTTGAACTAGCTCAAACACAAATACTACTAGTCCATACTTCTCAAACTTAGTAAAATATGAGCAAACTTACTCAAACATAGCCAAATCTAGCTAACTTGCTCAATTCTAACTTGTAATGAGTTTATTTAATCATATACACATTTGTGAACTTCTAATTTGTCTAACTATACATGTACATCATAGGGATCAGCAACGCAGGCTCAGAAAACTCCATCCCCTCAGCAACCAGCGTTTGGACGAGCGCATGACGACTTTCTGGACTCCGGTGGCAGCGGTCGGGGTAGCGTAGGGTAGTGTGGCGTGCGTATAGTGTTTTTGTGCCTGCCTGTGATGTATTTGATTGCATGTGATCTGGCCGTCGAGCCAGGGTTGGCCTCGAAGCCAGGGCAGGATTTTCTGTTTTTTAAAAAAAATTGGAAAGCTTATTGACGACGGTTTCTGGTATTTGGCCGTCTCAATAGGCCATTATTACTGACGACGGCTAGGTACCAGAAACCGTCGTCAATAAGCCATTGTTATTGACGACAGCCAAGTAGAAACCGTCGTCAATAAGCCATGGTTACTGACGACGGTTCAAATCCTGGCCGTCGTCAATACTCTGCTCTAGCTTATTGACGACAGCCTGATTTAGCTGTCATCAATAAGCCTTATTGACGACGGCCAGTACCACAAACCGTCGTCAATAAGCCATCGTTACTGACGACGGTTCAAATCCTGGCTGTCGTCAATAAGCTTATTGACGACGGTAACCGTCGTCAATAATATTATTGACGACTAATAATTAACGACAGTCGTAAACCGTCGTCTATAAAGTTTTACCGTCGTCAATAAGTTATTGACGACGGTAACGTTCTTATTAACGACGGTTTCTGGCCGTCGTCTATTGTCCGGATTCCTGTAGTGGAACATGCGCCTCAACGCCCCCCCACACTCTTTGCTCCTTCCGATCCTAAGCGGTGCACAACGAGGAGAAGACTCTCGCCACACCTGCAGCAATCGCCTCCGACTTCTGCCTCTTCACCATCATGGCCGCAAATTCGGGCTCCGGTGAAGGTACGTCCTCTCTAAACCCATCTACTACTATATATTATTCTTAATTTAATTGTTAAACATGTTCTGTGTTTATTAATCTTAATTACTAGACCTAAGTCCTTAAGATGATGATTAACCGATTAGAAGACACCTAGATCAGATACCCTAAGTCCCAACAATGCTAGCACTCGTCAGTATCCTACCACATTTTTTTTTGAAAGGAGGCAGGAGCGCTGCCTTTGCATTAAGCAGGGGAAGGAGTACATCCTAAGGTACAGCGTCTAGCGGAGTACAACGAAAATTACAGTTGTTGAAAGGAGGTGGCAACTGAGTGAGATCGGATATCCTCTATTGCTAACTGAGTAACCTGCAGGTATGGTAATTCTTTTTGCTGAAAAATGCGCCTGTTATGCTCCTTCCAAATCTGCTACCAGAAATAAAACAGATACCCAGTGTTGTATGCCTTTGAGACTTGGAGCACGAATCTATGGTAGAATGTACCCGGCTTGATGCCCCGTAGAGACTGCCTGGTGAAGTGCAGCTGGGAGTCGCAGTAGTTGGGCCAAGGTATGCCAAGAAGTTTCAGTAGACTTGTATTGGATCAGCAGGTGGTCTGTGGTCTCCGGTGTCTCATTGCAGAGCGCACAGATCACTTGATGAGGCCATTGCTTCTTTGCCAGGTTATCCACCGTGAGTGCTTTGCTGTGCATTACAAGCCACATGCAAAGAAGCGACTCCGTGGCTGCATTTTGGCGGCCCAAAGATACGGCGCCAGCTGGATGAAGCTCCTCCAAGGAAATGGATGTCGTAGGCTGAAGCTGTCGTGTGTATTTTCCACTTGGTGTCCAACTCCAAGTTATTGTGTCATTTTCCCCTGTTAAAGTGACCTCACTGAGTGCTTGAAAAAAGCAGGACAAATTCCTCTATGAGCCCTTCGTTGTCTAGGGACTTGAGGTTCTTAATCCAGTTATGATTCGAAAGTTCCTTGTCCACTGTCCGCTTCTTGAACCTTGCCTGCAAAAACAGATTAGGTGCAAGAATTTTTGGGGCTTGGCCATTAAGCCAGCGCTCTTCCCAAAACAGGGTATTCTTGCCGTTACCGACGGTAATTATGGTGGAAGCAAAGAAAAGTTGTCTGTCAACATGACACGATCATGGTGTCTAAACATCGCTTTCCACAGTCTGGTTCGCTGATCCCAACAGTGCCAAAGCCATGTAAGGCGGAGAGCTCGTCCGAATCTTTCCAGGTCCTTGATTCCAAGACCTCCAATTCTTTGGCCGTGTACATTGCTTCCACCGTACCAGACATCTCCCTCCATGAACTTTATCTGGATCTTCTCCCTTCCACAGGAAGCTCCTTATTCTATCAATTTGCAGGAAGATGAAAAACAGTCACAAAATAGGTCGGTTTAGATGTTAGTATAGTTTTGATCAAGAGTTCCCTTCCTGAGTAGGAGAGCAGGTTGTATAGCAGTTTTAGGGAGCTTTCTGTGATGTAAGGGCAATCCCAAATAAGTACAAGGGAAGGTACACAGCTGACGCTCTTGTCCTAATACTGAAAACAGATCAATGTCCTGGCAGCGAATGGGGAAGAACTCTGTTTTTTCCAGGTTTGTGATGAGGCCGGATGCTTGACCGAATATATGTAAGATGAATTTTGTAGTCAGCAAGTCGTGAGAGGAGGAGCGGATAAATATGGCTGCATCATCCGCATATAGTGACACACGGAGCTGATCCCCAAGTTCTGGGATAGGGGAGAGCAGTCCTTTCTGCTGAGCAATTTGAAACAGCTTGATCAGAGGCTCCATAGCGAGTAGGAAAATCATTGGAGGGAGGGGATCACCTTGCCTAACCCCTCTAGCATGAGCAATTCTCGTACCAGGTGAGCCATTCAGCAAGAAAGACGAGGAAGATGTTCCCCAAAGTGCAGCGACCCATTCTATCCATTTATTTCCAAAGCCGAGGTGCCTCATGATATCTAGCATATACGACCAATTAACTGTATCAAACGCCTTGGATATGTCTAACTTGATGAATAAGGCTGGCGATCTCTTTTTGTGGAGTTTACGTATTGTATGTTGCACAAACAAGAAAATATCGTGAATGCATCTCCTTTTAATGAATGCGTTCTGGTGCATGGATATTATGTTGTCGAGTTCTGGAACTAGCCTATTAGCGAGCACCTTTGATAAGATTTTAGAAAAAAAATATGGATCAGACTAATAGGTATATAATCTGTAATCTTCCTCGGATCCGCCTTCTTTGGAATAAGTACCACAAACGCAGAATTCAGGTTGTTGAACCCTTGCTGATTGGCTTGGCAGAATTGGTTTACTGCTGCAAGAAAGTCGGATTTAATGATGTCCCAGCATGTGGAAAGAAAGAGACCGGAAAAACCATCCGGGCTTGGCGCCTTGCACTTGGGCATTTTCTTGACCACTTTCTGCACCTCTTCCTCTGAAATTTGTCTATCCATATGCTGTAGGTCTCTTCGCTGCCAGCCCAACTGTAAGAAATCCAGAGCAAAGCTTCTGGGATGATGCGTTCCCAAATGGTCTTTAAAGTGCTGGAATATTATCTTGTATTTTTCTGATTGTGAGAAGGTTGTCCTGTTACATGTCTCCAGGGATTGGATAAAGTTTATTTTTCTGTGCGAGTTTGCAATAGAGTAGAAGTATTGCGTGTTAGCATCTCCTTCCCGAATCCAAGTCAGGCACGACCGTTGCCTAGCACGTGACTTTTCAATTACTGCAAGTCCCAGAATTCGACGCTTAAGAAGCGCTCGGACTTCTCTTTCCTGGTCAGATAGGGACCGTGTCTCCATGGCTTCATCCAATCTCAGTATAACTTCTCTACATATTACCATTGCCAACTTGCCCTGCGGGGTGTGTAGGCGGGACCATTTGCGCAGATCTTTGGCTGTTCTGGTTAGTTTGACATGCAATGTGAGGGCACATGTTGGAGCCAGGCCTCCTGCACGCATTCCAAAAAACCAGGCATATTTGGCCAATGCGCCTCGAAGCGAAACATACGACTCCTGCAGTTGTCTTCAAATGAATTTAACAGTAGTGGACAATGATCTGACGCTGAAGAGGACAATGCATGTAGGATAGGTGTATTGAAAATTGTTTCTCAGTGAGGTGTAGTAAATACTCGGTCAATTCTTGTCATCGTCGGCTGTTGCTGTTCATTTGACCAGGTGAAGCGACGGCCAATCAGATTTACCTCCTTGACCTCAATGCGGTTAAGAGTTCTGCCAAATATAGCCATCATGTGTCTGTTCAAACGCCCATTGCTCTTGTCATCGTCCCGATAGATAAGATTGAAATCCCCCAATAGCAACCACGCCGGAAGTGTTGTCTGTTTAAATTGTCTTAGTTCAGCAAGAAACAATCTTTTATCCACTTCAGATTGCGGTCCATAAACCTCTGTTACCGTGGATAGCTCTGATGATCTATTATCGATGATGGTCGCTGAGATAGAGAACTGGTTGGTCACGAAATCAGTGAGCTTCATGTGGGTATTGTTGCAGGCAAGGAGAATCCCACCTCGAGTTCCATATGAGGGAAGGTAGCCAAAATTATCTGCATAGGATGTCCCTAAGATTTCACGCACAGTTTAAGAGGTTATCACTGTCAGTTTGATTTCCTGAAGGCATACCACCATTGGTCGATGCATTTGAATGAGCTGCTTCACCTCTGCCTGTTTGGCACCATTATTTAATCCTCTAACATTCTAAGACATAAAAGAGTAAGATGTAATCAGATCATTCATTGAGGAAGGTCATCACAACTAGGGCATAACAGGGTGCTTCCAACTGGACAGCACATGACATCCATAGATTAGGAAGGACAAAATACAAATTCCACCAGATGACGTCTGACAGTAAGACGTAGAAGGAAGTAGCTGCTACAAATCGAAACTGACAAAGGGTCTATAGACCTAAGGGAAAGTGACCCTGCGGTGGGTGAGAGTACTCAGCCTGCGAACAAAAGGAGGGGCACCATCCACTAACAGCTAACTGATACGATCCTGCAGAATCTAGATACCCGCCAGGCGGCACTAACAGACAGCAAAACAAAAGAAGGCATAGAGCTATCATCATGGGATATTGACGACTCAGGAGCATCATTAGTTCTTAATTGCCTCCACCTTGGACACTTTCGTGACCTTCTTCTTTTCGCGGATCTTGCGCTTCTTCTTGTGTTCAGCCACCGCTGTCAGTGCAGTAATAGCCTCCAGAGCTGATGGGAGAGAGGCTTTTTGTACTTTCTCAAGTATTCTTTCAGAGCTACTTCATCCATGGATTGATCTGGCTTGAGGACACCCCACTTCTTCGCCAGTAGTTCATGTGCCTTTTTAATTGCTGGTTCCCAATTCTTCACTTTATCTTTGAGCCTTGGACTGCGTCTTTGTGGAGTGTCCGCCTTGTTGCTCAGTTGCTTTGGGCTATCCTGGGGACCAACTTCATTAACCTGAGGAATTGGAAGGAGAGCAGGCTGGATCGGGTGTGCAACTTCCCCTGCAAAATCTGTTATTTTGCCGATAGGGGAGGGGGGATCAGAGGTGGCGACCTCTACAGACTGCATCATCAGCTCTGTTGCATGACAAGGAGATTTAATTTCCATGTTTGTTTCAGGAGGAACCCTCACACTCACAGCCCGAGCTTTAACGTTTGGTTCAGGCTGCACTTCTAGGGTCGTTGCATTGCTACCAGACATCATTGTGGTTTGCCCCTGCTGAGTGTCAGAGAGAATACCAGACACTGTTGAAATGAATGGGCGCTGCCTGCCCTCAAAGGAGCAGATCCTCTCATATTTATAGAAGAAGCAATACATGGCAGGTTACATGCGTGGCTTGTAGCACACGACCAGACAAGGAGACACAGCTCCAAATATAGATGATGCTCTTCTAAGAATAGTTATGCACTTCTATGAATAAGTATTCACTTCTATATTTAACACAGACAAGGAGACACAGCTCCAAATATAGATGATGCTCTTCTAAGAATAGTTATGCACTTCTATGAATAAATATTCACTTCTATATTTAACACCCCCCCTCAATCTGGACGGTGTGCAACTAAGTTCAGATTGCGCCTAAGATTGCAGAAGGCAGTGACCGGCAAAGGCTTGGTCATGATGTCGGCTATTTGATCCTTGGAGGAGATAAAGCGAACCTCTAATTGTCGAGATGCCACGCGCTCCCGGACAAAATGATAGTCCACTTCAACATGTTTGGTGCGCCGATGAAATATCGGATTTGCCGATAGATAAGTAGCCCCGATGTTGTCACACCATAAACTTGGCGGTCGATGTTGAGAAATCCCGAGTTCGCGCAGCAATACTTGAATCCATATAACTTCGGCGGTAGCATTAGCAACCGCCTTATACTCGGCCTCCGTACTTGAGCGAGAGACAGTAGGCTGTTTGCGAGAGCTCCAGGAAATGAGATTGCCTCCAAAGAAAATGGTATAACCACCGGTGCTGCGCCTATCATCCGGATTGCCAGCCCAATCCGCGTCTGAAAAAGCACTGAGTAATGAGGACTCAGTTTTTGTGATGCAGAGACCCAAGTATGAAGTGGCATGTAGATAACGCAAGATGCGTTTGACTGCCGCCCAATGAGTAGTTGTTGGCGCCGAAAGAAATTGACAGACACGATTCACACAAAATGAGATATCCGGTCTAGTCAATGAGAGGTATTGGAGAGCGCCAACGACACTCCGATAGCGTGTAGAATCTTCGGTGGAGAGAGGATCACCACTTGCTAACATCAACTTATCCGTAGGGAGCATGGGGGTGGAGACAATATTTGAGGAGGCCATGTTGGTGCGCTTCAAAATATCTTGAATATATTTATGTTGTGTCAATATGAGGCCGGTTGAAGTATGATGCACTTCTATACCAAGAAAGTAACTCAGGGGACCGAGATCTTTTACCGCAAAGTCAGCTTGAAGGTGGGCAAGAAGACGATTTGTAGCCGATGATGAGGAACTGACAATGATAATGTCATCCACATAGATGAGAATATACATCTGAATGCCCCCTTTATTAAAGATAAATAAAGACACATCGGCTTTAGAAGCATAGAAGCCCAACTGTAATAGCTTGCCACTAAGACGTGAAAACCAGGCTCTTGGGGCCTGTTTAAGGCCATATAATGACTTGTCCAGCTTACAAAGATAAGTAGGATGATCTGAGTCAATAAAACCAGGTGGTTGTTTCATATAAACATCTTCATTGAGATGACCATGAAGAAATGCATTCTGAATATCAATTTGCCGAAGAGACCAACCACGAGAGACAGCAAGAGATAAAAGAACTCGAATAGTAGTAGGTTTGACCACAGGGCTGAATGTATCATCATAGTCAACACCATACTGTTGTTTGAAGCCCTTTGCAACCAGGCGGGCTTTATAGCGATCAATCGAGCCATCAGCCTTACGCTTCAACTTGAATATCCACTTACAATCAATGACATTGAGGCCGGCACGTGGCGGAACGAGATGCCAAGTGTTGTTCTGGAGAAGGGCTTGAAACTCCTCATTCATTGCGGACCTCCAAAGTGGATGAGACTTGGCATTGGTATAACAAGTTGGTTCTTCATCAGAGGTACGGACTGCTGAATATGTCACCGTGCCATCGGTACGGACTTTAGGTTGCTTAATATTGTTGCGGAGACGAGTGCCGTACCGATGAGCGGGAGCTGCTGGCACGGCTGCACCAGATTGGATGGCTGGCGCGGGCCGTACAGGCGAGGGATCCCACGAGGCAGACGGCTCGCGAGGTGAGCCGACAAGTGGCAGCTCAGTCGAAACCTCTGTCGGGTGGTGAGAAGACACGGGTGCGCGCTCATCTGAAGGTGGGTCGCGGGCGCGGGGAGTGGAGGGCGGAGACCCCGAGGCCGCCTGGTCCACACGGGGCACGGAGGCCGTAGCACCTGCGTCAGCAGGGAATGTCGGCGCTGAGCCCGTAAGAGGTTCAGGCGACAGGCGCCTGTGATCTTCGGCATCAGAGAGAGCTGCAGGCACAGGGTTAGCAGGCAACGAATGCACATTGTTAGTGTTCAAACTAAAACTGCTACGATTTGGTTGGGTGGTTGGAATATTTTGTGGTTGTTCAACGTTGGATGAAGGATTAGTGGCAAAGGGAAATTTAGCCTCATCAAAAACAACGTCACGAGAAATATACACGCGACCGGATTCCACGTCAAGGCACTTGTAGCCCTTGTGATGTGAGCTGTACCCAAGAAACACACAAGCCTTGGATCTAAATGAGAGTTTGTGTTGATTATACGGTCTCAAATTGGGCCAACACGCACAACCGAAGATGCGAAGCATATTATAATTGGGTGGGGCTTTGAACAAACGTTCTAGAGGACATAAATTATCAATTACGCGGGTTGGCAATCTGTTGATGAGATAAGCAGCAGTAGCAAACGCTTCATCCCAAAACTTTATAGGCATTGATGCATGAGCTAAGAGGGCAAGCCCGGTTTCAACAATGTGGCGATGTTTGCGTTCGGCCGAGCCATTTTGTTGATGGGTGTGGGGGCAAGATACATGATGAGAAATGCCAAGAGAACGAAAAAATTGATTGTGAATTTTTTGGTACTCCCCACCCCAATCGGATTGAACACATTTGATTTTAGTATCAAGAAGGCGTTCTACATGAGCTTGGAATTGCAAGAAAATACGCTGAACCTCAGTTCTATCTTGCATCAAGTAAACCCAAGTGAATTTGCTGTAGTCATCAATAAAACTTATGTAATATCTATAACCACCAACAGATTTAGGGGCAGGACCCCAAACATCTGAAAAAATAAGTTCTAAAGGAGATGTAGAACGATGAATAGCATTATTGTAAGGAAGTTGGTGGCTCTTGCCTAATTGACAAGCATTACATATGGTGTGACTCGACTCTTTAGAACATGGGAGATTATTCAAACTTAAGATAGACCTAACAACTTGGGTAGAGGGGTGGCCAAACCGAGCATGCCATTGATCTGTAGACGTCTTGACATGGATGAGGGCTTGTTTGAAGGACTCAATGTCGGAGAGTTTGATGGGATAGAGACCGGATTCACATCTTCCTTCCAGAAGTACTTGCCTCGTTGCTATGTCCTTTATGAGAAAATGATACGGATGAAATTCAAAAAAGACATGGTTATCACGTGCTAATTTATGAACGGAAAGAAGATGTTTGGAAATATGTGGAACGTGAAGAACATTTACTAGTGCAAGGGATCTAGTAGCAGTATTAATTGAACAAGAACCAATATGCATAATTTGCAAACCTGCCCCGTTGCCAACTTGAACGGTTTCACCACCATGATATTGTTCGCGGAGGGCTAGGCGATCTAGATCACTAGTGATGTGATCAGTAGCCCCGGTGTCGGTGTACCAGTTGGGGTCGACCTTGTAAGAAGTAGTGGTAGCAGCAGCGGCAAAGGGTTGTTCCTCCTGATAGGACTCGTCCATGCGGTGCCAACATTTTATCGCCGTGTGGCCCTCACGGCCGCAGATCTGGCACGACGGACGCTTCGGCCTGTCGTAGCTTGGAGCAGATCGACCACCGCGGCCCTGGAACGGTGCAAGCCAACGTCCACGGCCACGGCCAGGCGGTGTACCGCGACCGCGTCCACGCGGCGCTTGTCCCCCGCGGCCAGCGAAGTTGGCTGAGGCGCCAATATTAAGTCGCGTCTCGGTCTGGTTCTGGAGCTGACGAGCCTCGAATGCCAGGAGGTGGGAGTAGACGTCGTCGAGGGAGAGAGCTTCGGTCTTGGTCGTAATAGATGTGACGAACGGATCGTAATCCGATCCGAGACCGGCCAGGAGATATGCAACAACTTCATCATTGCGGAGAGGGGCATCAGCAGCAGCAAGTTCACTGGCGAACCCCTTAATCTTGCGGAAGTAGTCAGCAGCAGACAAATCCCTCTTCTTCGTGATGGCGAGGTCGATGCGAACTTGGACAGTTCGGGCTTGCACGGCAGAGGAGAACATGCGCTGCAACGTGTCCCAGGCTTCTTTGGCGGTGGAGGCAGACACCACATCAAGAAGTAGCTCCTCGGTCATGGAGGAGAGAAGTCCACTAAGGAGTTGCTGGTCCTGATCATACCACCTGCTGTGAGCCGGATTTGGAACAAGCTCGGCACTTTCGGCAGTGGAAGACGGGACGAGTTTAGGGGGCTCAACAATGGACCCATCGATGAATCCGATCAGTTTGGTACTTCTCAGATATGGGAGGAGTTGCGCGCGCCACAGAATGTAGTTAGTTTTGTTGAGGCGAATGGTAACGGCATGGTGGATAGGGACAAAGGTAGATGACATGGTGCTGTTCATGGCGTCAGAGGTGGTGGCGGGGAAGGAGGAGGAAGAATTGGTGGTGGTCATTGGAAAGAAGAATTATGGCTCTGTTACCATGTTGAAATGAATGGCGCTGCCTGCCCTCAAAGGAGCAGATCCTCTCATATTTATAGAAGAAGCAATACATGGCAGGTTACATGCGTGGCTTGTAGCACACGACCAGACAAGGAGACACAGCTCCAAATATAGATGATGCTCTTCTAAGAATAGTTATGCACTTCTATGAATAAGTATTCACTTCTATATTTAACACAGACAAGGAGACACAGCTCCAAATATAGATGATGCTCTTCTAAGAATAGTTATGCACTTCTATGAATAAATATTCACTTCTATATTTAACAGACACAACCGGCTGAAGATTTGGGTCCCTGAGCGGTGCATGGGCATTATCCGAGGTTTGGATAATTATAGTATCAGAATGACGACTGCGCTCTGCTTCCAAATGAACGGTGTTACTCTTGTCAGGCCTTTCAGAGCCCATGGTGAGCCACGGACCAGGTTGAGGAATAATTTTTATTGCGTCCGAAGCAGCAGAACACCTAGTTTCCACTTCGTCATCCCTTTCTGCATTCATCTGACCAGCTATAACATTTTCTGGGAGAGCTGTAACAGGAGTGTCCACTGTTGGATTGATCTCCAACCGGGCTTGGTCCAGGCGACCAAGTCTGATCCATTAGTTGCCCTGATCGGGGGCACACTGTAAGGGACTAAGTTTTTGCACACATTCAAAGTGTTCATCACACCACAGCCACCTCATTTGAAGATGTGAAACGAGGTGGAACGCCCTGTCTCGTCCACAGGCGGCTTCGTGTTAATTTATAGAGCAAGATACAGAGAGGTGCGGCCGATTACAACTGCTGAAGATAACGTGCTCGGCCGAACACACGATGGTTAAGATCTTAATCTCAACCAATCTAACTAACAAATAAGGATAGATCCTATCAGGTTACATCGGCTTGGATTACATGATGATTGGTTCTAAAGAGATAAATACTTCTAGAAGCCAGTGCATAATATTCTACGATCGTACATAACACGTACAAGTCGAGCTCCCTTTATACGTTGATATTTTATATGCTTAACACCTCCCCATAATCTTAACTCTCCAAGTTAAGATTATAGCAGAATTCCATGGACTTTCTTGTAGGCAGCGCCTTTGTAAGTCCATCCGCGACTTGGTCTTTTGAAGAAATAAACTTGATGCGAAGCAGTTTTCTTGCTACCCTCTCTCTTACAAAGTGATAATCAATCTCAATGTCTTTAGTTCTGGCATGAAAAACTGGGTTTGTAGTCATATATGTTGCTCCTAGATTGTCACACCACAGACTTGGTGTTTCTGACTGTGGGACACCCAATTCCTTCAAAATCATTTGTACCTAGATCACTTCAGCAGTGGCATTGGCTAAGGACTTATATTCAGCCTCAGTACTTGATCTTGACACTGTGGCCTGTTTTTTAGCACTCCATGAAATAAGATTAGATCCCAAGAATATAGCAAATCCTCCAGTTGACTTTCTGTCATCTGGACAGTCTGCCCAGTCAGCATCTGAAAAAGCATTAATATCTAAAGAGCTATTCTTATGAAACTTTACTCCTAGATTGATCGTTCCCTGAACATATCTTAAGATCCGCTTTATCATGGTCATATGATCTTCAGTGGGTGAGTGAAGAAATTGACAGGCCTTATTTACAGAATATGCCAAATCTGGTCTAGTAAGCGTAAGATACTGCAATGCTCCCACACACGTCTATATTTTGTGGCTCCTTCTTGACTCAATAGTTTACCTTTGTGCGCAGAATATTTTTCAGAAATAGACAATGGGGTACTTACTGACTTGCATAGCGCCATCCCAGCCTTCTTTATTATGTCAGTCGCATACTTCTTTTGGGTTAACACAATTCCACCTTCCTTGTGCGCCACCTCTATTCCCAAGAAATAGTGTAGAGCACCAAGGTCCTTGAGAGCAAAATCCTTCTTCAGATTCTTGAGAAGCATGTCAACTGCATTTTCCGAAGAGCTCACAACCACAATATCATCAACATAAATTAATAGATAAACTGTGACATTCTCATCATAATAAATAAACAGAGATGTATCTCCTCTATAGGATTTAAATCCCAGTTGAAATAATTTTGAGCTCAGTTTAGCATACCATGCCCTTGGCACTTGTTTTAATCCATATAATGCTTTGTCTAATTTGCACACATGATTGGGGTATGTAGCATCTTCATAACCTGGAGGCTGGTTCATATATACATCCTCTTCCAAATCACCATGAAGAAAGACATTTTGAACATCTAGCTGCTTTATGAACCATCTTTTTTACACACCAATAGAGAGCACTATTCTGATAGTAGCTGCTTTAATAACAGGGCTAAATGTATCCTCATAGTCAATTCCATACCTTTGTTTGAAGCCTTTAGCAACCAGTCTAGCCTTGTACCTATCTACAGATCCATCTACATGTTTCTTAATTTTATGTACCCATTTAGAGTCAATAACATTTTTTATACCTCCTCTTGGCACCAGATGCCAAGTTTTGTTCTTCTCCATTGCTTGATACTCTAAGTCCATAGCCCGTTTCCACTGTTGGTCATCAAATGCTTGTTGTAGATTTTCCGGTTCACCTTTCTCTGTTAAAACATAAACAAAATCATTACCAACACTCTTGGGTTTACGAATGTCATTTTGCAACCTTGTTCTGGGCCGTAGAGGTCCCGTAGTTTCCTGTGAACCGTCTAGCATAGATCCTGAAGATGCGCTTGTTTGCTGTTGATGCTCAGCCTCAAAATCCGTGCACATAGCAGGCACAGCAGAATCAGAGGTAGAGGCTTGTTGGCGCGCCGATCCCGAGCGAGCTTCTGTCTGACGGCATTGATAGTTGCGCTGCATGCGTGGGGCAGAGCACGCCTGCTGTTCGCTATGTGGTTCCTCGGACGGACATGATAGGTTGTTGGGATCAGAAGCCGAAGCCTGAGCGTGACGCGTCAGGTGGTTCTGATCCTCCCCCACACCTGCATGTGTCCGGTCCAGACTGTTTCCCACCGAATCTTGTTGCTGATATGCCATCTCGTCATAGATGCTGCGCTTTGATTTCTTGCACCAGAACTTCTGCCGTCCAGGTTATCTTCTTGGGGATTGACACCATGATCTTCTACTTCTTCTTCTATGCCCTGCGCACAACTGCCACTATTTTCCCCAATATCATCAGTAATATTTACAACATCAGGATTTTCATGAGAATTATCATAATGATGCTCTATTGCTTGTCCTGAAATAGGGAGCAAAGTTGGATGAAGGAGTAGAATTTCTGATTTTAATCTGGCACCGACATTAGGATGTAATTCGGCAAACGGAAATACAGTTTCGTCAAAAATTACATCTCGTGAGATGTATACTCTCCCACTAGAGGTATCCAAGCACTTATACCCCTTGTGCATGACACTGTAGCCAAGGAAAACACATCTTTTGGATCTGAAAGCAAGTTTGTGATTATTGTATGGTCTTAAATTTGGCCAACAGGCGCACCCAAATACCTTGAGCCTGGTATAATCGGGTGTATCATCGAATAATTTTTCAAGTGGTGTTTGATAGGAAATGACTCTAGATGGAGTCCTATTAATGAGATAAGCAGCTGTACTAAAAGACTCATCCCAAAACTTTAAGGGCATTGATGCTTGTGCTAGTAGGGAGAGACCAACCTCTACAATATGACGATATTTTTGTTCTGCTGCCCCATTCTGTTGATGCACATGAGGACATGAAACAAGATGTGAGATACCTATTTTAGCAAAGAATGCATTCAACTTTTGGTATTCTCCTCCCCAGTCTGTTTGAATGGAAAGAATCTTTTTGCTTAGTGTGCACTCAACCAAGGCTTGAAAGGTATGGAAGGTCTGAAAAACATCAGATCTGTTACGAAGAGGATAGATCCAAACAAACTTGTTGAAATCATCAATAAAACTAACATAATAACTATTTCTCCCAACCGAGGTAGGAGCAGGACCCCAGACATCAAAAAACACAAGCTCTAATGGACTTTGAGACACACTAGTGGACTTGGGATAAGGCAATTGATGGTTTTTGCCTTGTTGACACGCATCACAAACTTTACTTTCTCTAAAATCTGCAGACATGGCAGATTATTTTTATTTATGACTTTATTGACTATCACCATAGAAGGATGTCCTAATCTCTCATGCCACCTTTCAAGGGAGGGCTTGGTGATACTGAGCGCACATCTTGATGAGGAATTTTCCAATGTCGGCCAAGGATAAAGTCCCCCTTCAAATATGCCTCGTAGAAGAACTTTCTTCGTATCCCGATCCTTTGCCAAAAAATAACGAGAATGATATTCAAGGAAGATAGGGTTATCAGTGGTTAGCTTGTGGACAGAGATGAGATTTTTCTTAGTAGAGGGAACATGAAGGATGTTATTGAGATGAAAAGGGCGAGATTCAGGAGTTTGCAATGTAGAGCTACCAATATGATTAATTCTCATACCTGTTCCACTTGCCGTGTGTACTTTTTCTTGTCCTTCGTATTTTTCCCTGGTCGACAATTTTTCCATCTCTCCTGTTATATGATCTGATGCTCCAGTATCAGTGTACCAGTTGGTGTCGACGCCGTAGAACGTTGTCACATTATTTCCTGTTCGCTCTACGGGCTTGAAATCTCGGTTGAAGCGCTTGTAACACTTTATGACCGTGTGCCCAACTTTCTCACAAAGTTGACACACAGGTTTATCAGAAGTGCCACCACGCCCTCCTTGGCCTCTGCCTTGGCCACCACGACCGGGACCAGATCTTCCTCCTCTTCCCCTGAAGCCTCCTCGAGCTGCTGCATTGGCGTTAATCTGGTACTGACCAATACTTTGGTTCTCCAAGCGAGCTTCAGTTACAAGTAGTTGTGAATATAGATCAGAAAGAGTGATAGGATCTGTCCTGGAACTTACAATCTCAACAAGCGAGTTGTACTCGACATCAAGGCCAGAAAGAATATAGGAGACAACATCGTCATCTTCTAATTTCTTCCCTGCCGCAGCCAACTCGTCTGCGAACTCTTTCATCTTGGCGAAGTAGACGGGAATCTTCATGTTTCCTTTGCGCGTGGTTGACAGCTTTTGACGCAGGTGCATCACTCGTGCCTGTGACCGAGACGCGAAGCTTTCTTGAATAGCTTCCCATACATCAGCAGATGATGAGTACATAGCAACTTGTGCTAGCACCTCTTTGGAAAGTGTTGAGTTTAGATAACTCAACAATTGTTGATCCTGAACAAGCCATGCGGCATATTTAGGATTCTGAATCTTCTCTTGAGTCTTGTCTGCCTTCTCCACAATTAATTCTTCTTGTGGCTTCTTCTTCGTGCCATCAAGAAAACCGAACAGCTGTGCTCCATGCACTGCCGGAAGCACTTGAGCTTTCTAGAGGAGAAAATTCTCCCTGGTTAATTTCTCCACATGATGTGAAAGGGTATTAAACCCGGTAGGAGTGGAGAAAGACGATGACATGTCCTCGGTGGAGGTTTATTTCTCTGATACCATGTGAAACAAGGTGCAACGCCCTGTCTCGTCCACAGGCGGCTTCGTGTTAATTTATAGAGCAAGATACAGAGAGGTGCGGCCGATTACAACTGCTGAAGATAACGTGCTCGGCCGAACACACGATGGTTAAGATCTTAATCTCAACCAATCTAATTAACAAATAAGGATAGATCCTATCAGGTTATATCGGCTTGGATTACATGATGATTGGTTCTAAAGAGATAAATACTTCTAGAAGCCAGTACATAATATTCTACGATCGTACCAACCAGGAGTCCATAACACGTACAAGCCGAGCTCCCTTTATACGTTGATATTTTATATGCTTAACAGAAGAAACTTTATGAACACATTTGAAGAGCAAGTAAACACCATCAACATGATCATTAGAGAATAAACTCACAAAATGCAAAAGTGGCATTTCCCACATGCATCATATAGGGGTTGTGCATATAAAAAACTCCTACACCTTGCTAGGAATGCCCATGCCAAATTTTCACCCAAATCCAAAACTTTTTTGAGGTATTTTGGGTATAACTAGAAACAGGCTAGTTTGAACTTAAATTCAAATTCAAACTACTTTTATTCCCTGATTTCAAAAGATGGATCCATATTCACACTCAGCACATTTTTGTGAGCTCAGACACCAATTTTCAATTCATTTGGATTTGATCTTGACATGAGCTAAATTTAGCAAATTCAAACTCAATTTGAATTTCAAACTGCATATGTGCTAAAAATTTATTCAAACACTTCACAATTTGAATTCTATCAACTTCAAATGGGCATTTGGTAGATAATTCAAATTCTAGAGGGTATTAGAGGGATTACTATTTGGAGCAGTAGAGGAGAGTTAATTTCAGAGGTTAAAACTTGGGTGGGACCCACATGTCAGCCTCACTAGCCAAATCAACTGACTGAGGAACTCAGCCCGGTTTCTTGCGCCGGCTCGGGCTGCCACCACGGCAAGGATTGGTCGGGAAAGCAGCTGGTTCTCACGCAAGAAAAACATTGCCTCACCACCGCTCGCGCAGAGTTGATCAGAGAATCAGTGATCACAGCCGCTCCACTCCCTCCAAGCTGCAAAACAGTACTAGAGGCTCTCCTCTTCCTTCCCCGTCGTAGGAATTAGCCGAATTCGGATGATCTCGCCCATACCGAGAGTTCTTTCCGGTGACCTAAGTTTATCGCACCTCGGGCTCCCGTGGACAGCCCAAACGGGAGGGTGTCACGCCCAAGCTAAGGCGTCCTCGGACGTGTTAGAGTCTGGTGCTGCTCACCCCCGAACCACAGCCCGAGTGTTTGATCACCGGCGACGAATTTCAGTTTTCCCTTTCATTCGGCGCAGACCGACCTTCGGGTGCGGATCCACCAAATTCTCTCGCTCCATGGTTGTTTAGAGATCCTAAAACTGCTCCTACATGAGCTAGACTTAGTAGCGAACAACTTTCCTTCGTAGCCTTGGCAAGAAAACCTTGGTAGACCAGCCAGTTCTAGCTTTTCTACCGGCGCTAATGGCGGAAGTCGTCGGGCGCGTGGTAAGAGCTTACCTAGGACCTCTCCCGAGCAGCCTCGAGCCCATACCGAGCTTCCCTAGGGTCCACTGATGCTCTACAGCCTTTTGCTCGATCCTTTGAGAGGCTCAGAAGCTCGGTCGATGCGGCCAAAGTTCTTCCGAAGCCGCCGCTCGTCGTCGGCCGTGTTCCGGTGATTGTCAGGACGAGCTGAGCCCAGCATCGTGTTCCCCAGGTGGAATTAGGCAGAGGCAGCCAAGATCATGGAGTTTGGCACATGGCAGAGGCCACCGGCGAGCACTCCGACGAGGGTTCGCGGCGGCCGAGCACGGGAGGCCGGAGGTAGACGAAGCCCCCGGTCCCACGTGTCAGCGGCCGATATTTTAAAACCTGGGATTAGCTGTGGCACCGGATCGGGTGCGGCTGTGCGCGAAAGACTCCGTCGCCCCGTATGTCGACCGCTGAGAAGTTGACACGTAGCCCGGTCCCACATGCAGCAATTTAAACATTTCCCAGATTTTCAAATTTAGTTCAAACTTCAAACCTACATAACTTTGGCTAGGAAACTCCAAATCGAGTGAACCAAATTTTCTTGGATTCATATTTCTGAGTACTTTCCAGCAAATCAAGTTTCACTCTATGAAAATCCGTATTTCTCCAGAGTTAATACTTCAAAATTTAAACTGTTTAGAATTTTAACTGGAGAATCCTTTGGAGCAAAATTCTGAAATTTGGCTTGGTTGTTCACAAAAATATCCCAGAGCTACAATATATTTTTAGATCCATTTGAGCTCATTTGATCCACCTAATGGCGTGATTAATAAAACTGTTCCAGAGAAAATAGAAAATGTCCAGAAACATTTCCAGAATTTCTCTGAAATTATTTAGCTCACATATTTAGCTAGGAACCTTCAAATTAAGTGAGACAAACTCTACTAAAACCCTCTAAAAATATAGTTCTCAGAAAGTCATGGCTTGCTCCATGAAAATCCTTAGAATACCCTAGGAGCTCCAATTAAGGCCAAGTATATAATTATTTTTGGAGAGCTCAAATGAGCATTGCTGCAAATGAAACTTGGCCAAGTTTCTGCTCAGGTTGTATCCAAACCACAGTAAAAATTTCAGAGTCATTGGGTCTGTTTAGCAAGACTTATAACTCTCACAAGTTTAACTTCAATACAAATGCATTTAAATTGATACATATTTGTATTTATCATATGTAGTCGCTAAGGTTGAGGAGGAACCCGAAGTCTTAGACTTCGTCACTCCAGAGGAACAGCTAGCCTACGACCAAGAGCAGCAAGGCAAGCTCCGGTTTGCATTAACCCTTTTTACAATTTTTTACTGTTTTGAGAACTTACTTTGAGCACCCATTTAATTATTGCATTAGAGTCTTGTTTGAAACCCAATTGCATAGCCAAGAAAACCCTGGGTTGGGATTAGGTTTGAAAACCTCATTAGCTACTGCAATGCTAAGATAGTGTAGGATTCGGTACAAGTCGAGTAGTTGGAACTACTCGTGAGGATAGGCTAGGGGCACATTGCTCGGGTAAAGATAGCAAATGAAACACATGGCAAGAAAAATGAGACCGAGCAGAGAGTAAGGGCAGCAGGACTTTGGGGCCTGAGTGCCATAGCTCCGCTTGTGTCGATTGAGGACCGAGCTGTGTGCGGGCCTGTTGAACAAGCTAGAACAGTACCGAAGACCTACCGGCTATATGGGAACCGGGAAAACGATGTAACTCGGGTAGCTGGGTGTTGAGGCATAGTTGGTCGTTCAGAGGGTATGTTGAGAGCTCGAGGTGTAAATCGGTTGGCGGCACTGTGGATGCGCGCGCATAGACCTCTTGCTCGGGACGATTGGACCGGTTTAACAATTGGCTGACGGGTGAAAGGTGGTTGCGTACGACGTTCGTGATGGTTGTTGTAGGCAACATCGAGTACGGGCGTACGTGACAGATTATTTGGGTAACCCTGCAGGTGTAAATCGATTATAATCACCATCCCTCGTGGTCAGTGAGTACCACTTGTTTACTGTACCGTGACGTAGAAAGAACAGGCTAGATACATGTTAAAAGTTTGCTGATTTGAAAGATATACTTTGCTTGTTAATGTCTTGTTGTAGTTTAGAGCTAATTAAAGTTCTTTTTCAACCTTGGCCATAGTGTGTTTCTTGTTTGATTGCGGCTCTCTCATGTGCCTTAGCGTGAGGTTCTCCACAACCTGCTGCTAAAATTTGAAACTAAGGTTCAAATAATTAGGCGAGTCCTTTGCAACTTATTTACCTTATGTACCCTACAAACCTTCATGTAGAAGTTTCATGTATAGGAGAGACGGGTTAGACTTGCTGAGCCATCATGCTCACTGCTTGTGTTTGAAGCTTTTGCAGGGGTTTATGAGGAAGGGACTCTCGAGGAGGAGACGGAACCTCCATATGGAAACCTCGTCGAATGGGAGTCGTGCACGCCACTGTGTTAGTGTGTGTGCGTGCTAGCGGGGACACATTCACGGGCTGAACGTGAACTCGATGCGTAGTCTACGCCCGTGAGTGTAGACCGAACTATTTTGTTGTAAAAATGTTCATAAACTGGTTTATGTAATAGAACTTTACTTCCGCTTTGTATCTTTGATGTGCGTTATCCGGTGTTGTGCAAGGCAGCACCCCTCAGTGTGATCCTGGTTCGACGAGGCCGTGGGGCTGCGTCAGCGTGGTATCAGAGCTCGCTTGAGGTTTAACGCACTACAAAGGTCATATTTTTCAAAAATTCAGTGAGGAACGAGTTAGTAGCCCATATAAGGATGTTATTAGTGTATAGAAAGTGACATGCTAACCTATTTGTTTATGTCGAAAAATCATGCATCTCGGGATGTTTATGTCTTGGGGGGTGCATGTAAGCGCTGTCCACCAATGCGCACAAGCTGAAGGGTGGAGCCCCATGGGTGGCAGTTAACCCGACCCGCTTTAATATGATCTACGACTCTTCATGTCATTTGGGGTATTCGAGCAACGCCCTTCCTTGGCGTGCTTCGGGCAAGTTTGGGAGACCCCATCACGTGGTCTAAAACGTGAACACGTAGCTCAATGCGTGTTTGGCTTGAGAACATCCGGGCGAGTGATGACGACCGGGTGTATGAACTGTATGGATACCGGGCTCAGTGTGCCGCCGAGTCTGACGATTGTATGAGTTATTTGCAGGTAGTCTAACTACGAAACGGTAGACGTGTAGCATCCGTGTGCGAGAGACGTTTAGTGCCACTGAACTAACGAAGCCGGCTAAGTCCGGTATAGGTTTTTCTTTGTGAGGAACGTAGTACCGACATGAACTGGTGACGCATCGACGTCACACCCCACTAAATGAGCAACTTCATTGTAAAACTAAAAAGTTTCAATCTAGAGCACTAAAATTTTTATGTAACTCCTTTCCTTAATCAGGATATTCAACGTTAACAAGTTTTCAACTTATAGGATACTAAGGACAGAGTTCCCTGTTTTCAGCTGAAATAAGGCTGAAGTTAAGCAGAGGTTAGAGGTTGAGTTATTTCGAGGTTGGGGTCATATGATACATTTCTGGAACTCTTTGTAAGAGCTTTGAAACTTTTCTGTTCATGTCCAGATGTGTTACATCCCTTAACCAATGGAAAAATGCAGTAGAGTTGAAACTGTCCAGAAAACAAGGCAGAGCAAACACTCTCTGTAACTCTCTGTAAATTAAGCATAACTTCCTGTATAAAAATACAAAAATAGAAAATAAGGTAGTTCTGAAAAGTTCATGAGATGGATTACAACTTTGTAACAGAAAGTATTATCAAATTTGGTGTAGAATTAACTGGAATTCTTGGATAAAATCAGTACCTCAAGCAGGGAGGTGCTATCCAATTTTCTCCATAAATTCTGTCAACTTTGACATCTCATAAATTTCGAACCAGGACAGATCTTAAGCCAAGCAAATACTTTCTGGAAATCTATTGAAGTTAGCTTTAACTTTGATGTTGAACTCCAGAATTTTTTTCGCCCTTAACTTGGTCTAAATCAGGTTGAAATGGAAACGGGTCAGGGATGTCATCTTGGATAGCAGATCAGCAGTCAAATTGGTTTAAGTTTGAACTATGTTTCCAAGTTTTATGAGTTTAATGACATTTTTTATGTTATAACTCAATGGTTTACTGTTCAAATAAATATTTGACATTTCTTAAATATGTTTCTACAGATTACAGCGGATAGATAATTGGAGAACGGGCGGGTGGTGTCTCACTGTTCTCACCGCAGCGGTTATCCGAAAATGTTGAAGTAAATGCTTCAATATTTCGGGTACGTCGAGATGTCTTAGTACCTCGTCAAGGAAGAAGGCGAGGAGGGGAACAATACGTGTACGATCCATGTCGAAGTTCCTGCAGGACCTACGCCACCCGGTTGGGCGCCGTTCACCGTCACGGTGATAGGTAGACAGCCGGAGGAAATGTGGAAAGTGCCAGCTACACGTGAGAGCTACGTAGGGCACTCCATACGCGCTCATTCCGGTGGAGGGGCGAGCTAATCATGTGTGGGGGGAAAGGTACATGGAGGCAACAGATCCGGGTTGCCCAAGGTACAACTCCGCGGAGGCGAATCTCAGCCTCCAGTTAAGGGCAGGAAAAGCCGTGATGGACAGCCAAGCTGTTCATACGAATTGTCTTGCTGCAAAGCTCAAAGAGAGCACCAGCCGTGGTGACCATTTCGAGAGTGCTCACAGCACACTCCGCAATGTGCTCCTTCCGACGATAAAAAGACTGAATGAGCAACACAATCAGTTGCATCGTGTGAAGAAGGCGAAAAAGAAAAGCCACGTTGACATCACAGCTTTACAACAACAAGTGCAGACTCTGACCCAGCAGAATGAGGTCCTCACTCAAGAGCGGTATGACGCTATTGAGGAGGGGCAAGGCTAGGAAGAGGACTACAACCAGGCCATGGACGAGGTGCACGCGTTGCAGGACCTCGTACCTCTGGTAATGGGCATACCAATGGTAGGTGCCATACCCGTGGTTTTGGTTCTTCCAGCAATGGGAGAACCTGAACCGGAAGAGGAGGTTATGGACCCGGAGCCACCAGCAGAGGTAGCGGAGGAGGATGACCAACAGGAGGTCGAGTTCTACTCCGAGTAGTAGGTTACCGTTGCCAAGTAGGGCAGCGAGGGTGATGTAACAAAAACTTTTGTAATCAGTGCCATGTCGTGTAAACAGTAGAATATAGGTAGTGACGACATGAGCACGACTTCTCGGAGACCCGAGAATAATGTACCTTGTATAAAGTTTATGCTTTATCAATATATGTGAATGTTGTGCAAATTATTCATGTGTCAATTCAATACCTACTGTTTCATATGGAATTTTAAGTATGACATGTGCTGATCGCTGCTGTTTTGAATTTCAGAATGACTCGCGCTCGTGCCAACCCGGACGTTGGGGGTTCCAGTCAGGGGGGAGAGACCTCCCAACAGCCTCCTGAGGATTCCTCGGGACAGCAACAGCAACAGCTGCCACCGCCACCGCCAACGATTACATTGGCCAACATCGTTGCAGCGATGGCGGGTTCTCATCAGCAGCACACGGAGTTGCTGCAGACCCTTATTGCGAATACGTCTCAACTAGAGAGGCGTCAAGATCGTGAGGAGCGCCAACAAAGCTCATACTCCGATTTCCTGGCTACTCATCCCCCGGTATTCTCAAGGGCGGATGAACCCCTCGATGCGGACAACTGGCTCCGCACAATGGAGATGAAGTTCGGGCTGCTCCAAGTGAGTGAGCAGCGCAAGACTCAGTTCGCGGTCCAACAACTTCAAGGATCCGCGAGCGCTTGGTGGGCGAACTACTTTGCTTCGCAACCCACCGAGCGAGTTATGACCTGGGCGGAATTCCGAATGGCCTTCAGGGCCTATCATATACCATTGGGTCTTATGAAGAGGAAGACGCAGGAGTTCCTTTGCTTGCGGCAAGGAAGCCGGAACGCGCTGGAATACTCCAGAGCGTTCAATGATCTTGCACTCTACGCTTCTTATCACGCTGATACCGACGAGAAGCGGCGGGATCATTTTTACCAGGGGCTTAACCCGCTCCTGAAGGACAAGCCGAAGATGTTCAATCGCGGCAGCCTCAATGGTATTATTGATGCTGCGATTATTCAGGAGGACTCCGGCAAGGAGTTAGCGGCGGCAGAGAGGAAGCGAAGCGCGCCGCAAAGCAGCAGAGAAGGAGGTGGTCCTTCTCAGAAATACCAGATGGTGAATCGCTCACCATCGGGTCCACGCTGGCAGCCACCATAGAGGTCGATGCCATTCCGCAGTCGGCCATATTCTCCACCGGCATTCAGGCCGGCACTGCCAGTACCACCTCCGCAGCAACAACAGCAGCAGCGGGCGATGCCGCGTGCGTATGCACCTCAGCAGCGCATGCAGGGCTTTCGTCCCCCATGCACTGATCAGTCAGCAGCCACATGATACAAATGAGGTCGCCCAGGACACTTCGCCAACAATTGTCCTGAGAGGCAGGGCGGCGAAGTTGCACCATAGTTTTCGGGGAGGAACCAGCCCCGAAACCCTACTAATGTGCGGCGGGCAAATCCTAGGCCCGGCACCGTCCACCAACTTACTATAGAAGACGTGCCGGAGGGAGAGCCCATCCTTGCGGGTATGTTCCAACTCCACCAGCATCCCGCTATAGTGTTATTTGATTCAGGCGCCACGCATAGCTTCATTAGCCAAGCTTTTATTGCTAAACACATCTTGCAAATACTACCCACCGATAGTCCATACTTGATTTGTTCACCGAGTGGGAAAATTTCAGCAAGCATGATGGTTCCAAAAGTGCCATTATGCTTAGATGGTAGAGTATACCCTACGTCTCTCATAGTTCTAGAGGGACAAAAGGTCGATGTCATCTTAGGGATTTCGTGGTTAACCCGCCATGGCGCTGTTTTAGACACCGTCCTCTGAGTCGTGCATTTGAACTCAGAAGTGCACGAGTCTCACTCTTTATTTATGGACAGTCCAAAAATAAAACTTCCAAGTGTATATCAATCCACAACCATCAGATTGGAAGATATTCCTGTAGTCCATGAGTTCCCTGACGTGTTCCCGTATGATTTACCGGGGATGCCGCCCGACCGAGAGGTGGAGTTCAAGATTGAACTTGCACCGGGAACCATGCCAATATCCCGAAGGCCGTACAAGATGGCGCCCAAGGAATTGGCTGAACTGAAGACGCAGTAAGCGGACCTGCTGGAGAAGGGTTTTATTAGGCTGAGCTCCTCGCCATGGGGCTGTTCGGCATTATTCGTGAAGAAGAAAGACGAGACATTGCGGCTTTGCGTGGACTATCGTCCACTAAACGCCGTAACCATCAAGAACAAGTACCCGTTGCCACGGATCGACATGTTGTTTGATCAGTTGGTCGAAGAAAAGATATTTTCCAAGATGGACTTAAGATCCGTGTACCACCAGATTAAGATACGGGCTAAGGATATTCCGAATACGGCTTTCTCGACGAGGTACGGGCTTTATGAGTACCTGGTCATGTCATTCGGCCTCACCAACGCTCCAGATCACTTCATGTATTTGATGAATTCGGTATTCATGCCGGAGCTGGACAAGTTTGTTGTGGTCTTCATCGATGACATATTGGTATATTCCAAGTCGGAGGAAGAACACACGAAGCATCTGCATATAGTCTTGCAACGGCTGCGGGATCACAAACTATACGCGAAATTCAGCAAGTGTGAATTATGGATATCACAAGTGCCTTTTCTCGGGCATATTATCTCGGCGGAGGGCATCGCTGTAGACCCGAGTAAGATCACACAAGTGCTAAATTGGAAATCTCTGAGAACTGTTCACGAGGTACGGAGTTTCCTCGGACTCGCGGGGTATTATCGGAGGTTCATTTCGAACTTCTCAAAGATTGCCAAGCCTATGACAGAGCTGCTAAAGAAGGCTACCAAATATGTTTGGAGTCCAGTATGTGAAGCAGCGTTCAAGGCATTAGTGAAGCACCTAACATCATCACCAGTTTTGGCGTAGCCAGACACAACAAAACCGTTCGATGTGTACTGCGATGCATCCGACATTGGGCTCGGATGTGTGCTGATGCAAGACCAAAGGGTGGTCGCGTATGGATCACGGCAGCTCAGAAACCATGAGCAGAATTATCCAACTCATGACTTGGAGCTCGCTGCTGTGGTACTCGCACTTAAAATGTGGAGGCACTACCTACTCGGTAACCTCGTGCATTTATATACCGACCACAAAAGCCTCAAGTACATATTCACCCAGAAAGAGCTAAACATAAGGCAGCGAAGATGGTTAGAGTTGATAAAGGATTACGAAATAGAGATCCATTATCACCCCGGCAAAGCAAACGTAGTGGCGGATGCGCCGAGTCGCAAGTCACACGTCAACAATCTGACCATCACCCCGTTGGAAGAGAGCGAGTCACCATTGCATGTGATTCCACATGGAGCTCTCTACAATTTAGCTTTGATCCCCACCATCTGTGAAGAAATAGTGACAACTCAGAAAAATGACAAGGGCATGTCGCATTTGCGGAGATGTGTAGACAGTAGGGAGCTGAAATATTTCCGGAAAGACGGATACGATGTCCTATGGTTCAAGGACCGGATCATTGTTCCCCTTAACCCGGAGTTACGGAAGAAAATCTTTGATGAGGTTCACTTGTCAAAGTTTTCTATTCACCCTGGCAGCAATAAAATGTATCAAGAACTCAGAAGAAAATTTTGGTGGACATGGATGAAGCAAGAGATCGTAAAGTACGTGTGCAAATGTGATACATGTCGAAGGGTGAAGGCAGACCATATGAGAAAACCAGGACTACTACAACCACTGGGCGTTCCTGCCTGGAAGTGGGAAGATGTGAGCGTGGACTTCATCGTCGGTTTACCCACCACTTTTCAGAATCATGATTCTGTTTGGGTGATCGTCGACCGGCTCATCAAAGTTGCCCATTTTATCCCGGTCAACACCAACTACAACGCCAAGAAGTATGCTGAATTGTACATCTCACGGATCCTATGTTTATACGGGTACCCCGTACCATCATATCCCGGTGTGCACGATGTCTTTCACATTTCCCAGCTGAGGAAGTGTCTTAAACTATCAACTACCATTCAGCTGGAGGATATAGAAGAACTGAAACCGGATCTCACGTATCGGGAGGAACCGGTTCAGATCCTTGATGAAAAGGCCCGAACCACACGCAACTGTACGTTGTGGTTCTACAAAGTTCTATGGAGTAATCACTCCGTAGATGAAGCGACATGGGAGAGCGAAGGATTTCTTCGCGCTAACTACCCTGACTTTTCACGTCACATATACGGTAATTTTTCTAGTGTCCTCTCTCTTATTTTCACCTTATAATCTCGGGACGAGATTCTTTTAAGGGGGGAGGAATGTAAGGACCTAAGTTTTTTTCACACATTCAAAGTGTTCATCACACCACACCCACTTCATTTGAAGAAACTTTGTGAACACATTTGAAGAGCAAGTAAATATCATCAACATGATCATTAGAGAATAAACTCACAAAATGCAAAAGTGCCATTTTCCACATGCATCATATAGGGGCTGTGCATATAAAAAACTCCTACACCTTGCTAGGAATGCCCATGCCAAATTTTCACCCAAATCCAAAACCTTTTTGAGGTATTTTGGGTATAACTAGAAAGAGGCTAGTTTGAACTTAAATTCAAATTCAAACTACTTTTATTCCCTGATTTCAAAAGATGGATCCATATTCACACTCAGCATGTTTTTATGAGCTCACACACCAATTTTCAATCCATTTGGAGTTGATCTAGACATGAGCTAAGTTTAGCAAATTCAAACTCAATTTGAATTTCAGATTGCATATGTGCTGAAAATTTATTCAAACACTTCACAATTTGAATTCTATCAACTTCAAATGGGCATTTGGTAGATAATTCAAATTGTAGAGGGTATTAGAGGGATTACTGTTTCGAGCAGTAGAGGAGAGTTAATTTTAGAGGTTAAAACTTGGGTGGGACCCACATGTCAGCCTCAATAGCTAAATCAACCGAATGAGGAACTCAGCCCGGTTTCTTGCGCCGGCTCGGGCTGCCGCCACGGCGAGGATTGGTCGGGACAGCAGCTGGTTGCCGCCCCCGACCACTGAACCGCCTCACCCTCCCTCTTATCCCCGCAGCTGAGCCAAACCGAGGCATTAGCGATCTTTTCTTCGCTCTCGCGCAAGAAAAACATCGCCTCACCGCCGCTCGCTCGGAGTTGATCAGAGAATCAGTGATCACAGCCGCTCCACTCCATCCAAGCTGCAAAACGGTAGTAGAGGCTCTCCTCTTCCTTCCCCGTCGTAGGAATTAGCCGAATTCGGACGATCTCGCCCATACCGAGAGTTCTTTCTGGTGACCTAAGTTTGCCACACCTCGGATTCCCGTGGACAGCCCAAACGGGAGGGTGTCACGCCAAAGCTAAGGCGTCCTCGGACGTGTTAGAGTCTGGTGCTGCTCACCCCTAAACCACATCCCGAGTGTTTGATCACCGGCGACGAATTTCAGTTTTCCCTTTCATTCGGCGCAGACCGACCTTCGGGTGTGGATCCGCCAAATTCTTGCTCCATGGTTGTTTAGAGATCCTCAAACTGCTCCTACACGAACTAGGCATTGTAGCGATCAACTTTCCTTCACAGCCTTGGCAAGAAAACCTTGGTAGACCGGCCAGTCCTAGCTTTTCTACCGGCGCTAATGGCGGAAGCCGTCGAGCGCACGGTGAGAGCTTACCTAGGACCTCTCCCAAGCAGACTCGAGCCCATACCGAGCTTCCCTAGGGTCCACTGATGCTCTACAGCCTTTTGCTCGATCGTTTGAGAGGCTCAGAAGCCCGGTCGATGCGGCCGAAGTTCTTCCGAAGCCGCTGCTCGTCGCCGTTCGTGTTCCGGTGATTGTCACGACGAGCTGAACCCAGCATCGTGTTACCCGGGTGGAATTAGGCAGAGGTGGGCCAAGATCATGGAGTTTGGCACACAGCAGAGGCCACTGGGGAGCACTCCAGCGAGGGTTCACGGCGGCCGAGCGCGGGAGGCCGGAGGTAGACGAAGCCCCCAGTCCCACGTGTCAACGGCCGATATTTTAAAACCTGGGATTAGCTGTGGCACCGGATCGGGTGCGGCTGCACGCGAAAGACTCCGTAGCCCCTTGTGTCGACCGCTGAGAAGTTGACACGTAGCCCGGTCCCACGCACATCAATTTAAACATTTCCCCGATTTTCAATTTTAGTTCAAACTTCAAACCCACATAACTTTGGCTAGGAAACTCCAAATCGAGTGAACCAAATTTTGTTGGTTTCAGCTCTCTGAGTACTTTCAAAAAAATCAAGTTTCACTCTATGAAAATACTTATTTCTCCAGAATTAATTCTTCAAAATTTAAACTGTTTAAAAATTTAACTGGAGAATCCTTTGGAGCAAAATTCTGAAATTTGCCTAGGATGTTCACCAAAATATGCCAGAGCTACCATAAAAATTTCAGATCCTTTTGAGCTTATTTGTTCCACCTAATGGTGTGATTAATAAAACTGTTCGAGAGAAAATAAATATATCTAGAAACATTTCCAGAATTTCTCTGAAATTGTTTAGCTCACATGTTTAGCTAGGAACCTTCAAATTAAGTGAGACCAACTCTATTAGAACCCGCTGAAAATCTAGTTTTTAAAAAGTCATGGCTTGCTCCATGAAAATCCTTAGAACACCCTAGGAGCTCTAATGAAACCCTAGGAACACCCTAGGAGAGCTCAAATAAGTATTGCTGCAAATGAAACTTGGCCAAGTTCCTGCTTAGGTTTTATTCAAACCACAGTAAAAATTTTAGAGTCATTGAATCTATCTAGCAAGACTTATAACTCTCACAAGTTTAACTTCAATACAAATGCATTGAAATTAATATATATTTGTATTTATCATATGTAATCGCTAAAGTTAAGGAGAAACCCGAAGTTTTAGACTTCGTCACTCTAGAGAAACAGATAGCTTACGACCAAAAATAATAAGACAAGCTCCGATTTGTATTAATTCTTTTATAAATTTTTACTGTTTTAAGAACTTACTTTGAACACCCACTAAATTTTTAGAACACCGCAGCTGTGAGGCAAACAACCGGCCTCTACCATCGCTACTGCGCCCATCAGCCCTCCTGCTGTGTTTCCTTGGCTGCACATCATCTCAGAGCCCACGCGAACAAACCATGCTTTTGTGCCTCACTATAGAACTCACCCACGTATCCATCGGAATGGATCTGCTCGCCAGCACCAAGCCTCGATGTGCGTGCTGGCTGAAGGGCGCAAATGCGTTGCTCCAGTTTTTGGGAGAAGTATGGATCTGCTCGCCAGCACCAAGCCTCGATGTGTGCGCTGGCTGAAGGGCGCAGATGCGTTGCTCCAGTTTTTGGGAGAAGTGCCTTGCTCGGGGTCCCGCGACTCCACAATCCACACGCGCAGGCGCGACCTTCGGCCTCGCTGCATGGCGTTGTGGGCGCCGCCCCGGCCTCAAGCTACAGCGCCGTCTACGCGCAGCATGACGTTACCCCACATTACGGATCGTGACCGGGCCTCAAATCCAGCGCGCTAGTTACGGACCCGCTCGCTCACGCTGCGCGCGCAACTTGGGTGCCGCATCGTGCGTCACCGAGGTCGAGTCCTGCGCTCCTCTCTGATCCCCATTTTTCGTTTGGGAGATAACGCAGTTAAGGCCTCGTGGAGAAAGAAGAGGGAGTCAGTTGGAGGCTAGGGTTTGGCCACGGAAGATGCGTTTTGAGTATTTATTCTTCCGATCTGAACGCTCGGCCGTTGGATAAAATGAGCGGCTGGGATATGTTGGACTGAATTTTGGCCCAGGTGGGAGCAAGGCAACTTGGCCCAGGTTTTCATTTCGGCTCGGGCTCGCGCAAACAAGCACGCAGGCCCCTCATAGGTGTGTTTTGTTGCTCGCGTAAGAATTATTAAGTAAAATAGTTTTCAGTCCGTTAGGTCATATTCATTTGGTAGAATTAAGTTTTCTATTTTGTTATGAATATAAATTAATAGAATCTAAGAGATCCAAATTGTTGTAATTTGGAAATGAGTAATAAATATGAATAAGATTCATTAAATTAGTTGCTGGAATTTTGAAATTATGTCATTTGAAATTAATATAATTTGTAAATTACTTTTAATTATGAGGCATTTTCTCTTTTAGTAATGCTTCCGTTGTATTAATCGTTTAGTATGTTGTTTCTGGTTAAATTTTCACCATCATGAAAATTTGATTAGAATAATTATGATGTATTGATTTAGCATAGTAAATTTATTTTTTGACCAACATTGTTGATAAAGTTTACTATGTTTTAACTAGCTATTAAGTTAATTTAAGCTTTTTTATATCTGCCCAACGGTGATGTAGAATTAATGTTTAACTAAGTTAAGTTATTATATTTCAATTTCTGTCTCACAAGTTGATTTTATAAGTAGATCGGAACCAACACGAAGATTTAATTAGAAAAAATCAGTTAAGTAGCCATAATAATGAAATCATCATGATTAATATTAGTAAGCTTTAATCAAAATTTGGATGTTTATGATGTGCATATACATGATTTTAGTAGAATTATATGTATCACTAAGTATTATGTATGCTTTAAGATTACTCAGTTATTGAGTGTACTAATTTATTAGTAAGCTTCCGCTGCTACTATAAGTTATTAGATTAAGTATTATTTTAATTAAATTGGATTTAACGTAAAAGTTTAATAAAAAATATAATTGGACAAGCATGCTAATTATTTGGTTAGAGAAAATTTTGTCAAGTAGTCAACGTGAAAGACAAAATTTTCTATGTTTTATTATGTTTTCAGTACTGTATTTTGTCAAGTAGCTAACGTGAAAGACAAAATTTTATGTTTTAATAGGTTTTAGTATTGTATTTTTTCAAGTAGCCAAAGTGAAAGAGAAAACACAATATTTTTATATATTGACTATATTGTTAAGTCAAGTTTTGTCGAGCAGCCAACGTGAAAGACAAAATTTTAAGTTTTAATGTATTTTGAATATTGTATTTTATCAAGTAACAAACGTGAAACATAAAATATAATATTTCTATTTAGTTATATATGCTTTATTTAACAAGCATTTATTATGATCATGATTTTCTCGAATAATTCAATTATGAGTAAGATATTAAACAATATGTGTGATTAATTTCACCAATGTTGAATTAATCAATGCATATTTTGTCAAATATTAACTCGGTAATTAAGTTTAAAATTGATTCGGGTTTATTTATGAATTAGTCCTCTCAGGTGATGAAGGTTTTTCTGTGCTATTTATTTTTTAAAAAAATTAAGTCCCTTGATAGGGAAATTTTGGCGTATATCATACGCTATTGATAAGTTTCTCATATCTTTAAGATCTAAGTAAGTTGAGGTCATAAGGGGAGCAATTACAAAAGTGCACCATTACTAATAGACCATTAAGATTGAAGAATCAGTTCACGGACTCATCAAATACGTATACTAGCACTCGTTTAGAGTATTTGTTTACGAAAAGATTTAGTAATGATGAATTATAGGAGCACATTTTTGAAATGTGCAGTATGACCTCTTAATTTAAGTAAATAGACATCAAAGTCATGTGAAGATAAATAGTAAGGCTTGATATTTTGATATTGTCAAACATGTTAAGCACATTGGTAAATAAAGAATTATTTTCAAACATAATTCTAATCTTTCTTTTAAGCATAATGTCAATCTTTATACAAAGGCATAGAAAAGACTTTCATGAACTGAGAAAGTACTCCCTTAGTATTAATAGATGTTTAATAATTTGAAGTAAGTGATATTAATATATATTTCTATGTAAGGTTTTGTTAATTGTTTTTGAAATCATGACATGCTTATGCCATATTTCGAGGAGAAGGATTGTAATATCATTAGACAAAGATATTCTCATATTAAAATATTCTCACCTTTTACACTTTTGAGATTCTTTCATATTTAGAATGATGCATTATGTGCGTTACGATAAGAATGATCTATAAGATAATGGGAGTACTATTATATGGTCTAATACCCAGAACAATAAGAATTATAACTATTTTATTTACTATTTATTGAGTCACTAAAAGAAGATAGCATAATTAACAAGTGGATATGGTAAGATCTATAATTAGTCATTCGACTTCACCAATTCAGTTCTTGTTTTTAAGTTAGATTTATCAAGTCGCTTCTTATAACCACCGTCTCAATTATGGCTTTAGAAACTCACACTCTATATTTTGATGAGTATGATATTTTTTATTAAGATAATAAATCCAAATAATGGTAAGATAGATATTAAGAGAGTAAGTTGTCATCTTATGGCTTATTAAGCTTGATATAAAGAAATTAAGTTATCAATTTGTTGGCTATTTGATAAGATTAAGTTTTATCATTTCTATTATTTAGAACTGAGACATGCAGTCTTCTAAGAAGACGACCAAATTAGAGGGAGTTTGGCGTCTAAAGACACTGATCTTAAAAGGAAGTGGTGCATGTAACCAATTTTATTTTCAAGAGTTATTCTTTATGATGCCTTGCTGTTGTTGTGTCAACAATGCAAGACATTGTCACAATACCTATGGTTGATTCTTCATCATTAGTGATCAATAATAATGAAGAGTGACGACAACCTCATCTAGTTTATGATGAGCCAACAAACGTGTTAAAGAATTCAAATTGAGGATGATCATACCTCATTTGAATAAGCTATGAGTGATTCTCACTCATTCCAGTGATTTAAGAATTATTAGTTTGCTAAGGAGCCAAATCAGTAGACTGTAATGGGTCTACAAGAGTAAACGTGACTCCAAAGGAAATCTTGAAAGATTTAAGCTAAGAATAATGGCATTAGTGACACATTAAACTGAAGGTATGTAAGAAAGACATTTCTAAATAGGGATCTACATGAGAATGTCTACATGACTCAAACTTAGGGTTTTGTCATTGAAAGTATAAGAAAAATAAGATTTTACAAGATGATAAGGAGGACAAATATATTTACACTGAGTTTAAAGAGTAAAATTTATTTTCCTTTTCTTAGTGTGTAGATGACATGACTCTTGAAGCAGTAATATAGATCTACTATTAGAAATAAGTGTTTTTGTACTCAGATTTTGAATTAAGATCTTGGTGATGTTTTCTATGTGTTGAGAATTGAGATTCACCGAGATATTGTAACGGGTATTAGAACAATCATATAATGCATATCTACAACAATTGTAAGAAAGTGTAGTATGCATGAGTATAAGTTCTTGCCTGCTCTAATAGTCAAGGTGATAAGTTTGGGAACCAATAAGAGATCGATTAAATAAAATCGGTTCCATATACTTCTGCTGTCGGAAGGTTAAAGTTTGCTCAAGTTTTAACTCACCTTGATGTAGTTTATGTAACCGGGATGTTTTTGGTATAAATAATCCAATCTAGATATAGATCACTGGAATGGAGGTAAGAATGTCTTGCAGTTTTGCAAGTGACTAAGGCCTCATAATAATTTGAGTAAGAATTGATGCCCATGAGATAATGGGGCTATTAAGACTCAGTTTCTGCGAGATGTGTAGTAAAATCCACATCAGTTGTTAACACTCGTAGTTGGAGCTTTATTATGGAAAAGCTCCAAATGTGCGGTCACTACATCCTGAACGATGCATATCGAATTTGTATTATGTATGAGGCTGCCAAGCAAGCACAATAATTATTATACCCGGTTTAAGAGTGGTCAAGAGCGTTAAAACCACTTAAGTTGTTTTACTCTTAAAGCAACGAGTCAAATGTGCTGCCAAACACATTGACATTAAGTTCTACGTTGTGAAGGAGAAAATCCAGAGTCATATTATTAGTATTGAGCATATAAGTATCAAGCAAATACTTGTGGATCCACTTAACAAAGGCTTACCACCCAGTGTGTTTGGAGAACACATAGCTAGCATGGGTTTAAGGTAAATTCTATGATCTCTGGATACAAAGGGGCCAAAATAATATTAAGGTTTATTTCTAAATGCAAGGTGTATTGTGGTTATCGAATCAGATAGTGCGTAACTGACTATCTTGATGCGATGCGCTGTATATATTGAATGTGAAGAAATAGATATTAAGTTCGGTTTTAAGAAAATATAAGAATTAAGTTACTTCTTGATCCGTGGAGATCAAGGGGGAGAATATTGGATTGATCTCCAACCGGGCTTGGTCCAGGCGACCAAGTCCGGCCTATTAGTTGCCCTGATCGGGGGCACACAATCCAACCCGTTTGGCTGTGAGGCCCCCTCCACTACAGGAAACCTAACACATTACGACGGCCAAGTTATTTACGACGGCTAGCCGTCGAAAGTAACCTAACTTACGACGGTCGCTGTGGGCCATCGTAAGTAAACTAACTTACGACGACCTTAGACCCATGGCCGTCGTAAGTTAAAGGCCCGTCGTAAGTTACGTGTAACTTACGACGGCCGTATCCCTAAGCCGTCGTAAGTTAAAGCGCGGTCGTAAACTAAGAGTAACTTACGATGGCTTAGATTACATCCGTCGTAAGTTGCGGGTTTTAACCGCCGCCCCAGTCCGGGCTCGGGCTCATTCAGCCCGAGCCCGCAACGTCGCCACGCCGCGCCTCCACTCGCCGCCTCGCCACCCTGAGCTTCCTCGGTCGCGCCGCCGCCCCCAGCGCCACCGTCGCGCGCCTCCCTAGCGTCGCCGCCCCGAGGTCTTCCGGCCCCCCCGCGCCGCCACTGCGCGCCTCCCCACGCCGCCCCACCGCTTGCGCCGCCCCGCGCTCCCCCGGCCGCACCGCCGCCGCTAGGCCCTAAGCCCGCCCCGCTTCGCCGCCACTTTGAGATACGTTTTATTTAGTAATTAATTTAGTTAACTTAGTTTGTTTAGGAATTAATTTAATTAATTTAATTTATTTATTTCATTTAGTAATTAATTTAGTTCGTGTAGTAATTAATTTAGTTTATTTAGTTCATTTACTAAGTAATTTAGTTCATTTTATTTCATTTAGTAATTAATTTGGTAAGTAAGTTAGTTCATTTAGTTTTTTATTAATTTGTTTAGTTAATTATTTAATTTATTAGTTAATTAGATTACTTAATTTTTGTTTAGTTGAGTATTAAGTTAGTTTTATATTTCTTGTAAGATTTTGAGAGTTGATTATTAAGTTAGTAATTTCAGTTTAATTTGATTGCTTGAGTGTATTATATATATATATATATATATATATATATATATATATATATATATATATATATATGTATGTATGTATGTATGGCCTGACACGGGCCATTTAAAGGTCAATGGCGATGACCATGGCCGCCACCGAGACAACCGTTGAGAACTGTGTGGTTTCGATCAAGAAGCGCCGTTGGTGCCATGGCCATGGCCGCTGTCGCCGTAGCCAACCAGTTTAGCACTTCTTAGTTTTCGGTGAAGCCAACCGATCATGTCACAAGATTTTTCGTCCATCTGTGTCGAAGAACAAGGTCGTCGAAGTTATTAATCACTACAGGAAAATCAACATTTTATGACGGACGGCTGCATTTGTTTACGTGGGTTGCATTATATGTACATAAATGGACTTCAGACTGGTTTGGCCCGACACAACCCATTTAGGACCCGACACGACCTATTTAGTGGTAACGTATGCGTCTACACAAGCACGGGGTGAACAACCTAGGCCGCCTCGCCCTGCCGCCGTGCCTCCCCGCCGCCACGCCCCGCCCTGCCGCCGCGCCGCCTCTTGGGGCATAAGTTAGGACAGCTGACCCACTTCTCTGTCTCTCTCTCGTTCTTTTCTTCTCTATCTCGTTCTTTCCTCTCTCTCTTTTAAATGACTCAAAAATAAAAAATTAACGTAAACCTATACAATATGCTTCACCCATTTCGAACCGGCCCATCTCACATGTATTACGCATGTGAGGCATGTAGGTTCGGAATTATCCCTTTTTGGACAGCCTGTGAGTGCCCGAGAGGGCGTGCTTATGATGAGACGCGGGGTCTGGATTTGGACATAGTTTCGACAGCGTAACCCTAATATTCTCTGCTGCACCATTTTCGGGCGTGCAGTTGGAGAACATCGGGGTTATGCTGCCGAAATTTCGCCTGAATCTAGACCCCGTGTCTTGTCATAAGCACGTTCCTCTCGGTCACTCTTGGGTGGGTTTAGTACCTATCCTTTCTAATAGATGTAGGGTCGTGACATAAATAAATTATAAAGTAACTATAATTTCCTTGACATTAACTGCAGATTCAAACATGGGTGAGGACCGTAGTTGGATATATACCGCTTGGAAGAACAGTTCTGGTGGTCACTCGGATGAGTGGTTCGCCAAGACAGATATTTTTGTATATCGAGCTTTTTCATTGTCAATGATCGGTAAGGTGCGGTGCCCATGTACGAAATGTCAGAATACAATTTTTTTGGACAAAATGACGGTCTCGATACACTTGTGTCGAAACGGTTACATGCCACATTATGAGGTGTGGACCTTCTACGACGAGACAACTTCTCAAATTATACAAGAAGTGGAAGAGGAAAATAATGATAACACGGGGTTGATAGGATGGATGAGATGCTTGAAGCTATACAACTAGAGTTTACGGAGGATCCTCGTACAACGGAGGTTGAAGCGTTCTTCAAGCTTCTCAAAGCTTCAGAAGAGCCGCTGCATGAACACACTAAAGTAACTCTCCTTAATTTTGCCGGGAATAAGGATCTTCGAGCAGTATTCTTTTACTGTGATTGGTTTGGTATCAATCATGAAACTCGACTAAACCAATTTGGTATAGTGGAAGTCAAGAACAACAAACGGCTACGAGGATATGATTCATTTGTTCTTGCACACCAAGTGGAGCAAGTGTATTATCTATCTTATCCATGCAAAAAACTCAAAGCTTTGTGGGTGGTACATGAGGTGAATTCTCGTGAGCGGTTATACACTCCAGGAGATAGTGGTTACCATGATACTGATGAGGTTGACGATGTTTACCAAGAAGAAGAGTTGCCAAACTCGTTTATCATCGAGACTGGTGTAGGACTCGATGACTTAGTTGGAGGCGCTCAAGATGTCGAGACTTCTGATATGCGTAAACGGAAACGAAATCCAGTCCAGACGCTCATGAAAGAAGATTGATGGTCTGTGTATGCAAGCGGCGGCGGGAAGGCCCACGGCCGGTGAGTTGGTTTCTTTGATTTATGTTTTTCACTCTTTCTTTTTTTACTTATTATTTTTCTTTCTTTTGTAGGTTTGCCATTTTCGATGGAGTTGTCGACTCGAGGTCGGCGCGACCTGCGAGAGGCACTTCATTGACGCAGGCTTCGTCGGTTGGGCCGTCTCTCGCAGAGGGACATGGAGTTTCATGCCATGCAGGAGAGTCTGACGCGGACCCAGGAGGAGCTCCACAGGACGAGGGCCATCCAGGAGTACCAACCCAACTACATGGCCCAGATGCAGGCAGCGATGGAGGTAAGTAATTTAAATTATTATAGTTTACTTTCATAT
This sequence comes from Neostapfia colusana, assembly GCA_030760725.1. Lineage (NCBI taxonomy): Eukaryota > Viridiplantae > Streptophyta > Magnoliopsida > Poales > Poaceae > Neostapfia > Neostapfia colusana. The sequence goes on from JASWHV010000085.1 coordinate 75,274, forward strand.
CATTTAAGTAATATGTATGTTTTTATATTTTGCAATTATAGGCCTTAGCTCGACAGAACGGCCAACAGATCACGATTCCTGCGTGCGCCACAAGCGACCCCGTCACAGGGCCCCGCAGCACAGGTTCCTCCGGTACAGATAATAAACTCTTTAATATTATATTATTCATTTAATATAGGGAGAGAGGGAGATATAGAGAGAGATAGAGTGGTATAGAAGGGAGATAGAGGGAGTGCGAGAGAGGGTGAGAGTGAGATGGAGAGACGGAGTGTTACAATAGAGGGAGAGAGAGAATGCACGAGAGAGGGTGAGAGTGAGAGTGACAGAAAAAGGGGATTGATGGTACAAAGATAAAGGAACAGAGTGAGAGAGATGATGAAAATTAGAGAGAGACAAAGAGATTGAGAAAAAGAGAAAGACATGGATATCTAAATCCAAAATATGTCTAACTACTCATGTGCTTTGCAGAGTTCAACGACGGAGGTTTCGACTCTATCGCCACAGCTACCGGTTTCGGGAGGGACGCGTGGAGGCGGTTTCTTCGGCTCCGAAGGTAGTCGAGGGGATAGTGTGTAGCCCATTTGTGTGTTTGTGTTGTGTTTGATGCATATGTCTCTATTTAAGACTGTTTAATGCTGCTATAAGTATATACTGTCTCTATTATCTGTTCTATGAGCTGGCCATCGAGTCAGGTTAGTTAGTTTTTGTTTTTTTTAAATTACAAACATAACTTACGACGGCCACTGCCTAGAAGCCGTGTAAGTTAGCCTCTACTACTTACGACGGTCACCAGAACCGTCGTAAGTTAGACTCAGTTACTTACAACGGCTTCTAGGCAGTGGCCGTCGTAAGTAAAGTGGCTTGGGCCACCACGTGGCCTAGACCGTTACTTACGACGGATGCGCGACGCCGTCGTAAGTTAGCTTATTTACGACAAAATAATTACCTCGCCTCGTCATCATCGTAAGTAATGAAATACCGTCGTAAGTTAGCTACTTACGACGGTTTGACTTAATTACGATGGCTCCGGCCGTCATAAGTCAGTCGTATCCCTGTAGTGCTCTCACACTGTAGTATAAAAAGGAGCCTGCCACCAACGTGACAACCTGTCTAAACTTATTCCATACCGATCACTTAGGAGCAGCAGTGAGGGGAAGACTCTAGCACCACTTCGTCTTTTGCCGTCACCTCCGGCTGCCATTCTCACCGCGGCATCGACTCGTCGCTGCATCGAGCTCGTCGCTGCATCGACTATCATCATCATCGAGTCTAAAGGTACATATGTAAGATCGATAATTTTACACTCTGATTACGCACTAGATCAGGCCATTAGCGATTATGATTTGCTAACATCCACTTCATTAACTTCTGCGATCCCCTGGTAGGCTATAGCATTCACCCTGGGAGGTACAGCACGAGTGGTCACCGGTTTAGCTTTCGAAAGCTATCTAAGTGCTCTACGCTCTTCATACCAGAGGTCGTTCTTTGTAGGGGGGTGAGATGGCTCGCATACGATGACGGGAACTTTCTCCATGTGCCCACCTATCTTGATGGGATCGCTCAGCCAATCTTCCTCTCTCATAGCCTCGGTTGCCTACCCATCTCGCCATCCGAGCCATCAGTTGACGGGGTCTTGTTCGGCGATCAGGGCCGTCATGATCATCGTCATCTCTGGAGCGCCGATGGAAAGAAGTAGGACGACAGCCCTGAGTCGGGGGGATCAGCACTTCCTGTCACCATCCATCCTCCCATACTGCCAATTGAACTCTCTGAGCGTCCTTTTTCCTTCAGCCAACAGTTCCTCCGAGGGGTAATGATAGAAGTGGAGATCATGTACATAATCAATGTGGATAAATATTCTAGATGTGTGTCCCCTTTGCAGACTTCTTGGCCTGGTGAAGTGAATATGTGAATCCAGACCTTGCTGACCCATACGTTGTGTGAGTGTGAGATACACAACCTGGGGAATCCTGTTGGGATCATGACAAAATGTCCAACATACAAAGGCTCGCAAGTCCTCCCTGTCTGGATTCAACAGCCACGTGATGTCTTCGTTCCAAGCATCGTACGGGATTCCTTCTAGGCTGATCATGACATGGAAGGGGATGACACATCTCTCCCCATGGATATCGGCATCCCAATGATGGAATCGGAAATCGAACGGCTCTTCTCTAATTCGCCCTCTCGCAAAAGCAATATCCCTGAGAGTTTCATTGGTGAATAGCACAAAGAAAGGTTCAGGTGCACTATGGAAATCATGAAATTCATATTCCCTTAGCTCCAAGTGATGAATGATAGCCTCCTTTAGTTCTTCCCGGGAGCTTACGCCAAGGGCACCTTCTTCAGTAACCAACAAAGCTCTGTTGATCAGGCGCTGAAGTCTCTGGACCATCTCTTCCGAAAGAACCGCCATTTTTTCAGCATATCTGGTCGAAGTTGTGATTTGCCTGGGTACACGATTCCATTGCCACGCACCAGAGGTTCCGGGCGCTCCATGTGTGTTAGGGAACTACCATCTCGGAGATGGAGTTCCAGTGTGTTTCCTCCCAACGAACGTCGCCGATCCATGTCGGGAGGGAGGCTTGAGCGAGAGTTGTTTTGGGGAAGGGAATAGGAGAAGACTGAAATGGAAGGTGATGTCCTGCTTTGGCAAGGAGACGAGGGGGTATATATATTTGCAGTGTCCTTAGTCTCCCGCCTATTGTAGTAATGTTTGCTCATGCATTGAGATGAGATATGGCCGCTGGTCTTGCAGAACCAGCTTCTCTTGGGGTCTCTGCACTGAGATTTGATATGATCTAAGGCTAAGCAATTATAACAGCAACCTTTAAGCTTCCACTTGAATAATTGACTGTTTAGGCAACGTGCAGTTGAGGATGAGCAACTGATTCGTCCTCTGCGCCACCAATGCTCGCCTTTGACCTGCTGCCATTGATTATTTGTTTCCTCCGAAGCCTCCTTGCGTAACTGGACTGGTGGAGTGTTTATTTCTTCAGACGAGATCTCAAACGGGGGATACGCAGTAAATGAGTGACTCCTCTGTTTCCCTTCACATCTTTGGTCCTTGCTACTCTTGGCATTTTCTAGCTGCTGGCCTAGCCGCTGGCAGTCGCAGGCCCGGCCCACACTGAGCAAATGGCACGGTTCATCTTCCTTCCGGAAGCGAGCAATGGTAAGCTGTGAATTGAACTGCACTCGACCAGATCTAGTGGGAGGCAAACCAGAGAACTGTTCGTCCCTAATATGCAAGGAGCACTCCGACCAAGCGCCTGTATTACCAAATCGAACTGCTTCTGCGAAAGATTTAGGAACTTACCAGAGCACAACACTAGATTTGTCGCCGCTTTGTGTCTCACTATTTCTAGGTGATGCGGGTGATGTGATGGGGCGTGGTCGATCCTTTCAATCTTCGATGGATCCCTTGGGGTTGCCATTTTGCAGAACTGAGAGTGCTTCACTTGGGCGGCCTCTCCCAAGCTATGCGCCTTTGAGCAGGAACAGTGACTCGAGCAAGCATCAGGGACCAGAACCGCATCGGGGCAGGACAGCAGGGGGATTAGCCTTGTTTTGCCAGGGGGAGGAGGCCGTCGACGACTGCGCAGAGGTCGCCGGAAGGGAATGGCCATCCAGTAGTGGTGAGGTGGTCGCCGGGGACGGAGTGTCAGCCGGCGGAGGCTTGTTGGCCATCGGGCTTAGTCTTCGTTGTGTTACCGACGTATCCTACCACATTTGTTATCAGTAAAATAGACACAATGGAACCAGTCTAGGTGAATCTCTCTTGTTGACAAAGGGCTTCTCCCAAATGCCACGAAACTCTAGTCAGGAGTAAACTTAACTCTTTCATTACTTTGATTCCCCTTGTTAATGAAGCTCATGGTTTGCTTTATATTCAGGGTTACCTACTCAACATCCAAGATACTAGCATACACTATTATAGAAACCAACCTATGTCTACCTCTAATTTCATAGCAAATCTCATCACTCTGCTAACTAAATAATCCCCAACCTTTGTTTGACTTTCCTAATATGATTTGATATTCCTAACTTAACCTACTCCATGGACCTGGACCATGCCTTAACACGCAGCCCATAACAATAGAAACAAGATAGAATCTAGAATTAACATGTAGCCATTATTCAACGTGGGAAGTGCCGGTGGCAGAAAAAAATTACAATTCTGAGTAGCAGATATTCAAGAAAAATTCCGCTAGAAGTCTTGCAATACAATTTCCTATCACTTTTGAAGAAGAAAAATGGATATGATTAGTTACTCAAGATCATTCTTTGTCAAGTTCCAGAGCTTCAGTTTTCAGCTTTAGATGAGGGGTGAGTATTCCTTCCTACTCTCAGCCTATCAGGTTGTATGCCAGCATGTTGGAATATGATCTGAATTCCAATCTTGCTGGGGATGCTTAGAAGATGTGAAATGTGGAGTTCTTCTACATTAAGTATTGTATCTTATTAGAAGTTATTTTTTAGTTAGCAAACCCTTATAAATGCATCTGTTTGTTGTCATGGGAAGAGTGTTAACTTGAGAGATATACTCATTTTAATTCAGCTACTGCAACTCTCCTCGTATAGAAAGATCATTGGGAGGTCCTCATATTTTTTCCCCGCAAGGGTTTTACATGTAAAATCTGTATCTCGTGTTGAGTTAGATTTACTGCAACTTTTACCGAGAGAAACTGCAAAGCAGATTTTTTCTAAGAATGAAAGATTGCAAAATATGCAATGAACAAATTATAAATGAGTAAATATATGTTAGGTGACACATATTCTTGGACCAAGATATGTAACAGCGCAACATGATACTATAAATAAAGAAGTGTGAATTAAGTGTGATATGTTAATGTCAGAAGGTATGGAGGCGGAGCCAACACCCCACCCCCTCCCCTCTCCGGCGACCACCTCACCACCCCACAAGCAGGCGGTCATTGAGCCACCCCCACTCCCTTCCACCCTCCCCCCTCCTCCTCCCTATCAGAAACAACCCAACTAGACCCTCGGACCAACACCTACATAGGTCACCCACCCCGGAAAGCAGCCCAGAGAAGTTAGATTGGGAATCCAGCGACAGCGAGGCAGAAATCTTTGAACAGCACACTCCTGCAGGGGAGCCAAATCAGGCACCGCGGGACAAATCTCCGGTACAACAAGAAATCCCAGCGGAAGCGCCACCCGTTAAGGTAACACATCCATCCTCGATTTCCCCTACGATTCCGTCAGGAACCAAAAACCAGATCTGCGGCCAGGCAACGCGAATCCTGCAAGCTGAAGGCCGTGTAACGACGAGAGAAGTAGGGAACAGACAGGAAGCCCAGTTGTAGGAGGCTACGAAGATTCACAGCCCGCGGATTCAAACCTTGCAGCGGAACCATGGAAGGATGGGAAGGGCAGAGCGCAGACAGCTCGCAGAACCATCAAATTGAGGTCACAGGAGCCTCTGGGTGCCGGCTACAGAAGGAAATCCAGGCAGAAAAATCACCGAAAAGGAGATCAGCCATGGCTGAAAGATTCGGGGCCTAGGAAGGAGTACCCCCCACCCCCCGCTCAACTGGCAACAATGGAAGCGATAGAATTAACAGCACAGGGATCCATCTTTCAACCCCAACGGGAGAAGAGGGAGGCTGGCAGGTTGTACTCCACCGCCAGGAAAGGCGTCGTGCAAGACAAGAACAGAAGGAGTCACGGGAGCCCCCAAGCCTGCAGGCGGAGAAGAAGCGCCTTGCCTATTTAGAGCGTATGAGAGGAAGATGCTTCAATTGCTTGGCCTCCTCCCACAAAGTCCCTGAGCGCCAACCAAGTGCTAGAGCTGCCGAGGCTCTGGCCATATCTCCCTACATTGCCCCAATAAGCATCTCCACAACACTCATATACCACCCAGATCCCCGACCACCCCCTCTATGAGAGGTGGCTGCAGAACAGCCCGGCAAGAGATGGAGGAGCTGAACTTCGGTACTCGTCCGTATGTGGAGCGCTGCAACCTTTCGCTTTCGGACGAGATTCAGCAGCGTATTGACTTGTTCAGATCCAGATCGCTGTTGGTCTGGGTGGGGAGAAATCGCCCACAGACAGAGCCTGAACAAGTTGCTGCAGGCTTCATCGGAGAGTTTGGGTTGGACCCAGCTTTGATTCAGGTATCTAGACACTCCCCGGAAGACTTCTTAATCACATTTATTAGGTGAGAAGATTATGAGATGATTAGTGACACAGACATCTTTAAGAGCCGTGGAAGGCAATTCAGGCTTAGAAGGTCGGCGCCGGAGTCTAGGGCAATCAAGGGAAACTCGGACTACCATGTGAAGCTCTGCCTTGAGAGGCTACCCCTTTATCTTTGGTCCCAAGAGTTTGTTGCTTGGATGATAAGAAGGTCCTGCTCCTTCCACTACGCTGAAGCAGCAAGCTGCAGGAGGTTAGATACTAGAGGATTTGAGCTCTGGGCTTTCTCCCCTGACCCCCGATGCATTCCCAAGAGGATATGGCTCACTGTCATAGATGGGGGTTATGTTCTTAGAGATACTCAGATGTACTACAATGCCTTAGAAGCCCCGAGACCCGGGCTCACATATGACATCCTTGTCCAACTCCAAGTGGTTGAAGACCTGAGGCACATTTCAAAGGATGGCAGACCTGCAACTCACAACAAATCCTCAGGGAAGACATTGGCCTAATGAGCGCAAGAAGCAGAAGCACAAGGCAGCCTGCTAGAAACTCTTGCAGCGCAGACATTCAAACAAAAAGGAGGCACCACCGAGATGATGATGAAGATGAGGAAAAGGACAGAGGACACATGCAAGAGCCGCCACGCCACAGATCCCCCTTTCAGAGACTAATGTGGACAGGAGAAAGAGGAAGACAAAAGGAGAGGTCACCAATCAGAAGGCATGGGGAAGGATCGTCCAGACACGGAGGTAGGCAAAGGGCCACGGAAAGGTCTCTTAGCCCCGGAACCCAGCGCTCCAGAGACAGATCCTTAGAGCGCTGGGTTCATAGGCTCAAGATTTTTAACAGATCCAGAAAGGAGGAGAAAGCGGATGGCAAGGAATGTGGCCAACAGGACATGGAAGGCAAGTCACCCACAAACAGCCCAGGAGGGGGTGCAGTTGCAATCCAAACCTCCAAAAAAACTAAGGAAGAAGGAGGAGAGCTACTGAAACTAGGAATAAAGACCAGAGAGGGTCTGTAGCAAAAGAAAGGATGGATGCTAAAGGAAGGTAACTGGGAAGCGGAGCTCCTCGCAGAGGGAAGAGACATAATAGAGAGCAACACCCCGGCAGACCCGATGAAAGAAGAAGAAGACGTCTCATGCCGTTTTTCGAATGGGGCCTCAGTTGTGCAACCGGCGAATGGGACGACCACAACAACCCCCCAATGCGGTGAGCTGGACCTTGAAGAAGAACGCACCCCCCAATTCTTGGAGGGGAGAAGCAGCATGTGAATGGACATCAGAAGATGGGAGAGGAAGCAGCCCGTGACCCAGTTAAGGCATTCCTCCAGACAATTTCTAAGAACATCCCAGAGCCTCTAGCCATGACCCCAAGGGAGGTCCAGGCAACCAGGAAAGCCAAGAGTCAAGGAAGCCCACCCACAAGAAAGAGTGAACGCCTCACAGCAAAGAAAGCATTGACGGAAGGCAAGATAGCAGAGGAACTAGCTCAGTTGATCATGATGAAGAAGTTGGAAATCAATGTCTCAGAGGAAAAGCAGACCAAGGAAGTTAAAAACAGCCTCATGAGGATCTTCAAGTTCTCACTCTCAACTGAACAGATCAAAGGTTTAGAGGAGCTCCTGCAAGCCATGATCATTGACACAAAGAAGGTGATCACTATAGGAATCGTGACAATATAAGACGACCAAAATTATTGATGACAGTGCCTCATCAATAAACTGACTGACGACGGCTAGAATGCACCGTCGTCAATTAGTCATTAATGGACAGTGGTTAACCTAGTACCGTTGTATATAAGATCTCTGGCCTTATAGACGACGGCCCACCATCGACAATAAAGGCCCTCGTCAACATGGGCCAAAATCTGGGCTTGCCCGAGACTTTATAGACGACGGTTAAACTACACCGTCATTAATAAGACGTTGTAGATGATGGTTCAAGTACACCGTCATCAATTACTGTTTATTTCCCGGGCCCCCTCCGCGTAGCGCTCCTCATTTGGCCGCTCCACGCCTCCACCCGCCGCACCGCACCTCCACCACCGCCACACCGTCGCTGAGGGCCGCCGCCACCGCCATCCTCGTCGAGGACCACTGTCGCTGAAGGCCTCCAACGACGCCACCGAGAAGCACTGCGCTGCACCGAGGTCCACCGCCACCGCCTCGATTTCGCCAAGGGTCGCCGTCGCCATAGCCGTCGCGGAGGGCCACCGCCGCCGCCATCCACCAAGGAGGACCGCGCTGTCGAGGTACGCCGCCTCCTCTCTCCGCCGCACCTGCATGGCGCCCCCTCCCTGTGCGCCGCTCCCTCCCGGTGCCCTCTCCCCGACGTCCTCTCCCTATCGCCCCCTCCCCGGTGGCCCTACCGTGACCACCCCCCTCTCCACCGTGGCCGTCCCCCTCCCGGGCTCCCTCTCGTTTTTCCTGCACATTCATACTCACCTTGATCAACGAGCATGCAAAACAGGATGATCATTTTCTCTCGTTTTTAAATTACAAGACTCCCTGGTCTTTTTTTTTACTGAATGTGATACCCCTTCATTTAATTCATTCATCACGCCACTGTTTTGCATTTTGTAATGCATTCATTTCTGAATTTTTGAGGGAATTCTTTTTCTTTTCCAACTAATAAGTTGCCCGTGCATTGCGGCAGGGAGCTATAAATTTAAAAAAGGTATTAAATAAGTGATGACATGTATAAAACTTAGTTTATTTAAATGAGGAACAATTAATAGGTTAGTGTTAATAAGCACGGGTGATTTGAGTGATTACTTAATATATATAAGTAAAGGGTTTCGGGCCGCCCCGACCTGACACAGCACGACACGTAAATGCGTTCATGCCGTATAGACCGTTGTAGTGGTAAAGTATACGTCAAGGCAGCACGGAAGAGAACGACGATGGTGAGGACGTCACCCGCGCTTGAGTGGACGGTGGATCCGGACGTGGAATTGTCATCTAAGACCAACTTTCCTCTCTCTCTTTCTCTCGTTCTTTCCTCTCTCGTAAATCACTTAAAAATGAAAATGAGAAACATAACCTATAGCAATGCGTCACCCGTTTCGAATCGGCACGTCTCACATGTCATTGGCATGTGAGACGTGCAGGTTCAGAATTGTCCCTTTTTGGACAGCTTGTGATGAGACATGGGCCTGGATCTGGATGAGATTTCGACGACATAACTCTGTTGTTCTCCGCTGGACCATATTTGGACGTGCAGTGGAGAACAACGGGGTTATGCTGCTTAAATTTCGTTCCAATCCGGACCACGCGTACCGTTATGAGCACGCTCCGCTCGGTCACTCTTGGGTGGGTTTAGAACCTATCTGCCTAGTCGTAGGGACGTGACATAACATAACAATGAAACTAATAATGATTTGTCTGCTTTGAAAGTATACCCTCAAACATGGCTGAAGACCGCACTTGGATGTATACTGGTTGGAAAAAGGATGGAAGTCATTCAGAGGAGTGGTTCACCAAGACAGGTGCTTTCATACAACGAGCTTTTTCATTGTCAAACAACAGTAAGGTGCGGTGCCCATGTACCAGATGTCAGAATGTAAAGTGTTTCGGCAAAGTGACGTTGACGTTCCACTTGTATCAAAACAGTTTCATGTAACATTATGAGGTGTGGACCTTTCACGGTGAGACACCTTCTCAAGCCATACAAGATGGAGATGAGGATGACAACACGAGGGGTCGATAGGATGGACGAGATGCTTGAAGCCATAAGTCCTGAATTAACTGAGGATTCTCCTACAACAAAGGTTGAAGCTTTTTTCATGCTTCTCAAAGTTTTAGAGGAGCTCCAGAGGACGCAAGAAGCGTTGAGGGCTAGGGACGAGATGCAGGCAACAACGCTCAGAGCTAGGGACGAGATGCAGCAAGCGGTGCTCAGGGCTAGGAACGAGTATCAAACCTCGTACATGCTCGAGTTGCAAGTTGCCATGCAGGTAAATTCTGACCGTTGTACTTAATATTTCTAATATAAATGCTATGTGAAATAATTTTGTTCGTATTTGCAGGCTATGGCCGCAGGACAGCAGGTTGTCTTTCCGCAGTGGACGCCGCCACCGTTGGAGCTGCCGCAGGTGCAGGTGCCGATGATAGGTGCACAGGTATAATATTACTCAAAATAGCTAATAATAGTTAAACCTGTTCAAATTCTGTAAAATTTGATCAAACTTAGTCAAATATATCCAAAACTAGTTAAACTTGCTCAAACTTAGTAAAATATGATGAGTAATATAGCCAAAACTAGTTAAATATAGCCAAAATTATTTAAACTTGCTCAAACTAGTCAAACTTGCTCAAACTTACTCAAATATAGCCAAAACTAGTTAAACTTGCTCAAACTTAGTCGGTCTTGCTCAAACTTACTAAAATATGAGCAAACTTACTCAAACATAGCAAAATCTAGTTAACTTTCTCAATTCTGCATTTTAATAAGCAAATTTAGTCAAATATGCATGTTTATACTTGTAACTTGTCTAACCACACTTGCAAATCACAGGGATCGGGGACGGAGGCTCGCACACCATCGCCCTAGCTTCCGCCGCTTGGACGACTGCAGGAGGACAACTTTCCAAACTCCGGTAGTGGACGGGGTAGCGTCTAATGTGGTGTATGTCGCATGTATTGTTTTCGAACTATTTTGCAATGTTTCTTGTGATATATATGCTTGTGCTTGTGTATATTGTTTTCTACCTATGTGAGCTGGCCATCGAGCCAGGGCTGGCCTCAAAGCCAGGACAACACTTTATATTTTTTTTTTAAAAAATGCGAGCCTTATAGACGACGGTGGAGCAATAGCCATAGTCTATAAGCAATAATTATAGACGATGGTCAGAAAAAAGCCGTTGTCTATAATAGCCCTTATAGATGACGACCACCGTATCACCGTCGTCTATAAGCTCCACTAGGTGCCACGTGGTAGGAGTATCTAATTGATGATGGCCAGGAGTGGCCGTCGTCAATTATCTTATAGACGACGTTTACCATCGTCTATAACCTTATAGATGATTAATAATCATAGACGGGCGGACCATCGTCAATTAGTGATTACCGTCGTCTATAAGCTACAAACGACAGTTTTAGCCTTATAGACGACGGTTTCTGACCGTCGTCTATTATCGCGATTCCTGTAGTGGATCAAGCAACTGTTGAAGTCCAAGACAAATGTGTGCGGCTAGGAAGCCAAGGAAACCACAGGACCAGCACTTTCCAGCGTAGTATGGTCCCCAACGACGCAATGTCGACCGTAACTTGTGTGAGGAAATTAGTTCTAAGTGTAGGTGTTATGTCCGTCTGTTCTAGTTTCAGGCCCGAGAGAGTGCCCCCGACCTAGGTCCCCGGGAGGCCACCATCGTCAGTATGTTTCCACCAATGTTGTGTTGTATGGTCAGTGTGGTCAAGTTAGTGAAGCTCATGTGTGTGGCAAACTTAAGAACTTAGTTGTTTGTGACATTTCCATCATATGGCCCAAAGAAATGTACGACTGCTAAGCTGGAATATGCACGGGCTGAATGCACCAATCAGAAAATATGCAGTAAAGGAAACGGTAACGGCAGCAAGAGCAACAATAGTGTCCCTTCAAGAGACAATGCTTGAAAGCATAGATGACATGATCATGTCTCAGACGCTAGGGCCGCAATTCGCCCAGCACTACTCCTTCCTGCCAGCACAAGGAACAAGAGGAGGCCTGCTGATTGCTGTGGCAGATAATTATTTCAGATTATTGGCCACCTCCACAACGCAAAATACTATTACTGTAGTAATACAAATGCTGGAGAACAACCTAGAGTGGCATATTACTTGAGTATATGGGCCACAAAGTACAAGTGACAAGATAATGTTCCTAGAAGAGATCAAAGAAATAAAATATCATTGCGACGAAAAATGGCTGCTGCTGGGAGATTTTAACATGATCTACAAAACGAAGGACAAAAATAGAGGAAGATTTATAGAAACGTCATGGAAAGATTCAGAGCCCCGCTGAATGCACTTGATTTCAAAGAAATGAATTTGCCTGGGAAAAAATTCACCTGGTCCAATCAGCAAAGACACCCCATTATGACAAGAATTGACAGATTTTTCCATACAGTAGGTTGGGTGGAAATCTTCTCTAGGGTGCACCTGCAAGCTTTACCTGCCATTCTCTCAGACCACACCCCTTTGCTAATGCAAGGAGAAATATATACAGCTAAGGTGAAATAAATCAGATTCGAGGAATACTGGACCACCACGCCGGGCTTCCTAGAAACTGTTATGGAAGCATGGCACAAACTGGTACAATATACCAACGCCATGCACACCCTGTATACTAAGCTAAGTAGAACGGCGATGGTGCTCAGGAAGTGGGAACATACATTAATTGGGAACATCAAACTCCAAATCACCATTGCCAAAGAAATCTTAACAAGGCTGGAAGAGGCGCAGGAGAGCGGAGAAAATCTCCCATTCATCCGTTAGTGATTTCTTGCTTGCATTGGCATTGAATATTCTAGTGTAGTGACTGGGGCTTCCATAGCCGCCAGATACCTCCTGCATGCCCTTCTGGGACGGAAGAAGAACGGGAGTTCAGAGAAAGAACAAAAGCAAAATACTTGGGCCTGCTGGCAATACAGAAAATTTAAGCCCGTCAGAGAGCTAAACTAACTAATATCAAGGCAATAGATGCAAACACAAAGCTGTTCCACATAAGAGCAAATGATAGACACACAAAGAAATACATACAAGTGGTGAAGGTTGCGGATGACGTGCAGTACGCAACAACTCATGCAGAGAAAGAGCAAGAAATTTACAAGCACTTTAAACACATACTAGGAACTGCCGAACAAAGATCGACAACCATAAACTGAGACAAATTGCAATACACGCAGCCGAACCCACAGGAGCTTGACAATGATATAACTGAAGACAAAGTAACAAAAGCTGTAATGGAACTACCCAAGGAAAAAACCCCTAGACCAGATGGGTTCGCGTCAACTTTTTTCAGGAAATGCTGGGGAATTGCGAAGGCAAATATACTAAGAATTTTTTCTCAGTTCTCACAGCTGCGGACTGAACATTACAACCTCGTCAACACAGCGAACACAGTGCTCTTGCCAAAAAAAGAGAGCCCTATGACTGTATGAGATCTCAGACCAATAAGCCTGATCATAGCATTGCAAAAATCTTCTCAAAGATTCTAGCAAACAGGTTAGCACCGAAGCTTCAAGAGCTGATATCGCCCAACCAGAACGCTTTCATAAAGAAACGATCAATACACAACAATTTCCTCTTTGTTTAGAAATCAATCAGGGAACTTAGAGCAGGAAAAAATCGGCAATCTTCATTAAACTGACATCAGCAAAGCTTTTGATTCGGTGAGTTGGGCATATATGCTAGAATTACTGTCGGCAAGAAGCTTCGGCCCGAGATGGCGTGAATGGATCTCCTTCACTCAGGCCTTATCATCGACGAGGATATTGCTGAACGGAATACCAGGAAGACCGAGACAGCACAGGAGAGGCTTCTGGCAAGGTGGCCCCCTGTCACCGATGCTATTTATCCTTGCAATGGACCAGCTTCAGAAACTGCTTTGCATGACAACTCAACGTGGCATACTAAACACGATTCAGAGTAGGGTGACAACCGGAAACATATCTATATACGCTGATGACGCAGCCATCACCGCTCACCCTTCTAAAAGAGACCTAGAGATAATCAAGGTCCTCAGCACTTTCGGAAAAGACTCAGGGCTGACAATCAACCTTGAAAAAATAGAACTGTTCCCGATCAATGTACCGGAGGAGGTATTACAACACCTGATAACGGTAATTCCCGGTAAAGTGGGGGCACTCTCATGTAAATACTTGGCATTACCGCTAAATCATAAGAAGCTCAAGAAACACGACTACCAACCGCTCATTGAAAAGGTCATGGCCAAGCTGCAACGATGGAAAGGAAGACTACTCACAAAGGGCGGAAGAGTAACCCTTGCAAAAACAGTCCTCTCCAGCACGGTCACATATTTTGCAACTGTCTTCATGCTATCAAAATGGGTAATTAAAAAGATAGATGCCATCAGAAGACAATTTCTATGGACGGGCCAATACCAAGAAGGAACAAAAAGAGGAGTGAGTTTGGTGAACTGTGTTAGACACTGTAATTAAGGGTGTATCACAGGGGCATATTAGTCATTAGAGAGGGATTAGGGTTAGGGGTAGTTTAGTCTTTTCTCCCCTCTTAATCCCTCTATATAATCAGACCTGTACCCAGCATTTGATTATCATCTAATACAACTATCATTAGCCCTCTTTCATGGTATCATTAGCTAGTAATAATTAGGATTAGGGCTAAACCTAACCCTAATGGCCCAGCCGCCGCCACCGCCGCAGCCGTGGGCGCACGTCGCCGCCGCCCCTGGTGCGCCGCCTACCGCCACCAGGGCGCCGCCAGCCGCTGGATCGGGGCCGCGCGCGCAGGGGGGGGGGCTCCTCTGGAGGACCGCGCGCGCAGGAAGGGGCCGCCGCCACCCCACCTTGGGCCGTCGCCGCCGCCACATCCGGATCCGGGGCCGCTGCGCCCTCGATTGGGGTGGCTCCGCCCGGATTCGGGCCGCCCCCACCCGGATGGGGGCCGCGCGCGCACGGGGGGGGGGGGGGGGGGCGCTCCTCTGGGGGGCCGCCGCAGCCCCTGGAGGGGCCACCATCGCCTCTGGGGGGGCCGCCGCCCCCTGGTCCATCAATTCTGGAGGCGCTGCCGCCTCTGGAGGGGTCGCCGCCACCTCTGGAGGGGCCGCAACCCCCTGGCCTCTCGCTGCTGGAGGGGCCGACGCTCCTGCAGCCCCTAGCGCTGCCACCCCTCGAGCCGCTGCTGCCTGGCCCGCCGTCGTCACCTCTGCAGCGCCCCACGATGGCGCCTCTGCCTGGCCCACAGCAGCTGCAGCCACCCCTTGGGCTGCCGAACCTGCAGCCCCCCACGATGGCGCCGCCTGGCCTGCTGCTTCCCTGGGAGGCGCCTCTCGGCCGCCATCGGCTGATGTACCTGGATCGGCTGTTGCCTACTCTGTTGGCACCACTGTCGAGGGTCCGAGCGTGTTGTCCTCCTTCCCGGTGCCGCCACCGCCGGGGCATGTCGCGACCCGTTCTACACCGTCAGTCTACCTGCGGGGTCTCACGCCATCTGGCCCTGACTGGGTGGTGGACTCCGGTGCCTCGTACCACACCACCCCTGACGTCGGTATCCTCTCCTCTACCCGCCCTTCCCGTCCCTATGATCCTTCATCTATCGTTGTTGGGAATGGGTCGACTCTTCCAGTCACCGCAGTAGGTAACTCGGGTTCGCCGGATTCGTTTCAGCTACATGATGTTCTTGTTGCACCTGACATCATTCAACACCTTCTTTCCTTTCGTCATTTTACTACTGACAACCATGTTTCCCTTGAGTTTGATCCTTATGGTGTAACTGTGAATGATCTTACTACTCGACGCATTCTCTTTCATTGTGATAGTACGGATTCCCTGTACACGATGCGTCTTCCTGCTCCCGCTTCGCCTCTTGCCCTGACTACGACAGCTTCTTCGACCATTTGGCACCGCCGGATTGGCCACCCCGGTGTTGATGCTATGTCGAAGTTGTCTGTTAGTTCAGTGATTTCGCGTACTCGGGGTACTCATGAGTCTCTTTGCCATGCTTGTCAGTTGGGTCGCCACGTTCGACTTCCTTTTCCGCACTCTGTCACTCGTGTCGAGCACATCTTTGATTTGATTCACTGTGATCTTTGGACTTCACCTGCTCTTAGTGTTTCTAGATGCAAGTATTACTTGGTGGTCGTTGATGATTTTTCGCACTATTCGTGGACCGTTTCCTTGCGACAAAAGTCTGATACTTTTGGTACTCTTTCTCACTTCTTCGCTTGGGTGTCCATCTAGTTTGGGTGCACGATCCGTGCGGTCCAGTGCGACAACGGGCGCGAGTTTGACAACTCTACGTTCCGTGACTTTCTGCTTTCTCGTGGTGTTCAGTTGCGCATGTCATGCCCGTACACTTCCCCCCCAGAACGGCAAGGCTGAGCGCATGATTCAGACCACCAACGATGTCATGCGCTCCCTGATGTTTCAGGCTTCTACCCCTGCTCACTACTGGGCGGAGGCGCTTCACACTGCCACCTACCTCGTTAATCGCCTTCCTACTAAGGCGATTAGTGCTCCCACCCCTCACTTCGCTTTGTTTGGCACCCATCCACTTTACGACCATCTTCGAGTCTTCGGGTGCACTTGCTACCCGAACCTCTGTGCCACAGCTCCCCATAAGCTTGCGCCTCGCTCGACTTAGTGTGTTTTCCTTGGGTACTCCCTTGACCATAAGGGGTACAGGTGCCTTGACCCCACCACCCGTCGTATCTTGATCTCCCGACACGTCATCTTCGACGAGTCACCTTTTCCTTTCTCCACCACCTCTTCCGATTCCACCACAGAGCTGGACTCCCTTTTTCCTACTGACCCCGAGGCTGCCTCCCATCTGCCTTGGCCTATTTCTTCTACAGGATCGACACGAGCCACGCCCCAGGTGCCCCCGATGCCGACTGCTGCACCTCGTGTACCATCGACGTCTTCGGCGTCACCCGCTGCACCCCGTGTGGCATCGACGCCTCCGACATCACCCGCTGCGCCACGTGTGGCCTCGGCTTCCCCGACGCCACCTACTGTACCTCAGGTGCCCCCGGCGTCACCAGCTGCACCACGTGCGGCATCGACGCCTCTGTCGTCCCCTGCTGCACCACGTGCGGCATCAGCACCTGCGGCGTCACCAGCTGCCTCCCCGATGTCACCTGCAGCAAGCACGATGCCACCAGCCGCGCCACGCGCGGCACCGACGACGACCTCTCGCTTTGCTGACCCCGCACTTGTCTACCAGCGATGAGCGCGGGGGGGGGGGGGGGGGGGGGGGGCTCCAGCGACGCCACGCGCGGCCTCGAGACCCACTGTCATCTACTCATGACGACAGAAGATTGTTGTACCCGAGCGGCCGGTGTACAACCCCCCTCTCCTTCACAGGGATCCTGGTCACGTCCACCCAATGGTGACTCTACGTGAGTCCAGGAGTCTTCGGCCAGTTGAGCGGTTCGATGGGGCCGCTTTCTGGTCAACGACATCTCCACTGACCGAGCCTTCTTCGATCTCGCCCATACCCACTTCCGTGCGTAGCACCCTCGCCGACCCTCACTGGCGCCGCGATATGGAGGAAGAGTATGAGGCCCTGCTTGTCAACCGGACCTAGGACCTGGTTCCCCGTCCTGGTTGTGGCAATGTTGTCACGGGAAAGTGGGTAATCACGCATAAGAAGAAGGCGGATGGCACCTTGGAGAGAAACAAGGCTCGTTGGGTACTCCGAGGTTTCACTCAGCGCCCTGGAGTCGACTACGACGAGACTTTCAGCCCGGTGGTGAAGCCGGCGACAGTTCGTACCATACTGTCACTAGCTCTCTCATGTTCTTGGCCTGTCCACCAGCTGGACGTCAAGAACGCCTTCCTCCACGGTACACTGACCGAGACGGTGTACTGCAGTCAGCCGACAGGATTCGTAGATTCAGCTCACCCAGACATGGTCTGTAAGCTGTACAAATCCTTGTACGGACTGAAGCAGGCACCACGAGCCTGATATAGCCGGTTCGCCTCTTTCTTGGTTTCACAGGGGTTTGTTGAAGCCAAGTCAGACACTTCGCTGTTTGTCTATCGACGGGGCAGTGACACAGCTTACCTCCTACTGTACATCGATGACATTGTACTGACAGCATCTAGTCCGGCTCTGCTTCGGCGAACCATCTCTGCTTTGCAGCAGGAGTTCACTATGAAGGACCTGGGCCATCTCCACCACTTCCTGGGTATTACGGTCAAGGACCGACCAGGCGGCCTATTCCTTCACCAGCGACAGTACTGCCTGGATATCCTCCAGCGAGCTGGCATGGCTGATTGCAAGCCGTGCTCCACTCCAGTGGATGCTCAGGCGAAGCTCTCCGCTACCGACGGGACACCCGTTTCTAACCCCACTTCTTACAGGAGTCTTGCAGGTGCTCTTCAGTACCTCACCTTCACCAGGACGGATATCTCATATGCGGTTCAGCAGGTGTGCCTCCACATGCATGATCCGAGGGAACCACACCTCACTGCTGTGAAGCGGATTCCTCGGTATCTACGAGGCACCCTCGACTACAGCCTCCTTCTTCGGCGTGACACGCCTCCGAGTTGGTCGTGTACACTGACGCCGATTGGGCAGGCTGCCCGGACACACGATGCTCTACTTCTGGGTACACCGTCTTCCTAGGCGGCAACCTCGTCTCCTGGTCCTCCAAGCGACAGCCCGTGGTGTCGCGCTCGAGTGCTGAGGCGGAGTATCGCACCGTGGCTAACGGCGTGGCTGAGGCCTGCTGGCTTCAGCAGCTACTTCAGGAGCTCCACACTCCCGTCATCAAGAGCACCCTCATCTACTACGACAACGTCAACGCCATGTACCTCTCCACCAACCTGGTCCAGCATCAGCGCACAAAGCATGTGGAGATCGACCTTCATTTTGTTCGTGAGTGGGTTGCACGGGGCGAGGTTCGGGTACACCACGTCCCGACGACGACGCAGTTCGCCGACATCTTCACGAAGGGCCTCCCGTCGTCGCTGTTCTCCGAGTTTCGGTCCAGTCTCAACATCTGCAGTGGCTAGATGTTGTGACTGCGGGGGGGGGGGGGTTGTTAGACACTGTAATTAAGGGTGTATCACAGGGGCATATTATTCATTAGAGAGGGATTAGGGTTAGGGGTAGTTTAGTCTTCTCTCCCCTCCTAATCCCTCTATATAATCAGACCTGTACCCAGCATTTGATTATCATCTAATACAGCTATCATTAGCCCTCTTTCAAACTGGAGCATGGTCTGTCGGCCAAAGAGTTTGGAGGACTGGGACGACCTGTAGATTCTCCACAGCACTACGACTAAGGTGGTTATGGCAAATGTGGACATTAGGAAGTAAATTGTGGAGGGGGGACAACTCTCCATGCACAAATTGAGAAAAACTGATGTTTGCAGCGTCAGTGGAGATCACAGTGGGGGATGGAACACAGACGCATTTTTTGCAAGACAAATGGATGGAAGATCTGCCTTTCAAGGAACTGGCGCCGGAGTTTTTAGCCTTAGCGAAGAAAAAGAGCATTACAGTGGCCACTGAACTAACAAACCACAATGGATCAGATCGCTAAGACACATAACAACCATAGAGCAATGTGGACAACTGATAAAAATCTGGAACGCAGTTAAAAATATGACACTAGTCAGCGGAGCCAGGGACAAGCAAAATGGAAATGGGCTGCCCACGGAGAATACACCACAAGATCGGCATATAACATACAATTTTGCAGGAGCATCTAAGCCGTTTGAACCAAAGAAACTGTAGAAGGCGATAGCAGAACCTAAGGTGCTAATTTTCGGCTGGACACTAATACATGAGAAGGTACTCACGGCTCACAATCTTGAGAAGAGGTGGTGGGATAACAACACAATCTGCCCGCTCTGCATAGACCATGGAGAGACGGTGAGACACATGTTCATAGAATGTGGATACATGTCGCAGGTGGTCAGTTGGATGGAGTTGTGGTTTCAAACCCAGTCGCCACTACCCACCCTACACTACAAGAATCGCGATAATAGACGACGGCCACAAACCATCATCTATAAGGCCCAAACCGTCGTCAATAGCTTATTGACGACGGTATATGCTTATAGACGACGGTATACTGCCGTATATATTTTTTTGTCATCTATAACGTTATTGACGACGGTAACCTTTGTCCATAAACTATTTGACGACAGCCAAAACCAGCTGTCGTCGATAAGTGACTTCCTCCACGTGGCAGTGGGGGAAGCTTATCGTCGACGGTGATAGAGACACCGTCGATGATAAGTTACAGTATCGTCGACACTAGAAGGGCACTGTCGTCGATACTGGACACTTATCGTCGACGATGTCCTTGTCACCGTCGACGATAACTCGCCAGTATCGTCGACGACCTCTAGATAACCGTCGTCGATAATTTTTGAAGTTTTTTTTTCTAAAATAGAAAATGTTGCCCTGGCTTCGAGGCCAGCCCTGGCTCGATGACAAGATCATAGAGACAGAAAAATATGATACAAACATGCATATATATCACATGGCACCGCAAAATACATCATAAAATATATTATTGCATAATTCTTCATACAAGTCTCACAGCACACATTTTGAGAGAGGAGGGAACTCAGCTCACAAGTATGAGGCTCGGCTGACCTGACTAAGAGACGCTACCCCGTCCGCTGCCACCAGAGTTTGGAAAGTTGTCCTCCTGCAGTCGACCAAGCATCTGAGGCGACGGAGTTTGAGCCTCCGTTCCCGACGCCCGTGAAGTGCAAGTGTGGTTAGACATGTTACAAGAAAATGTATATTTTACTAAATTTGAACAAGTTTAACTAGTGCAAGTGTGATTTACTATGTTTGTACCTGGGCTACCGGCGACAGCTGTATCGCTGGCGGCGCCCATTGCGGAAAGACAACCGCCTGTCCTGCACTCATAGCCTGCAAACATAAAGCAAATCATTATACATGTCATTTATATGTAAAAAAATATTAAATACAACATCTAGAATAGATTACCTGCATGGCAACTTGCATCTGTAATATTAATGAGTTTTGATACTCGTCCCTAGCCCTTTGCGCCTCGTCCCTAGCCCTGATCTCAGCTGCCCGCGCCTCGTCCCTAGCCCTGAGCGCTTCTTGCGTCCTCTGGAACTCCTCTCGTAGACTCTGGAGCTCCAGATCTCGACAAGCGCGGTTGCTGCTGGACCCGCCCTGAAGCGATGAAGAGGCTCTCGAGGAAGATCGCGCCTGTCTCGAGTCGACCACTCCATTGAAGATGGCTAACCTGCACAAATGAAGTAAGATTATTAAATTTTGTATCTCGAAGTTCCTAACAATAAATTAAAAATTACAACGCTCACCGTCCGTGAGGTTTACCACCACCACTTGCATACACGGCTTCAGGGACGACTGGCACGCTCTGCCAATCGAACTCTTCGCGTCGAAGCCTCCGCGCCTCCTCCATGTACTTTGCCTGCAAAAACCAGAAAAATAACGTCATTAGTACTATTAAAGAGAATTCAATTAAGTTGAAAAAATTAACTCACCAAAGTCTCTGTCACCGTCTGAGAAGACAGCTGGTCAGGTTGCGACGGGTCACTTCCCAAGTGACCCCTCTTCCACACCTGGATGGGTGCCGGCTGCTGACAGCTCTCGTGCTCCTATCGATACATGTTAGCACAATGAACATTATAAAATTACTTAATAGAATGCTTATAGCACTTACCATCCGTTTAGCGAGGCGTATGTAGCTGTCCCCACCCAAACGATGTTTCCCGCCTGTCCCTCTACTCTCTCGACGGGTTTTAGAAACATACTTGAGGCCCTCGCTCACCCAAAGAGCACACAGGGCACGGTACTCGTCCAGACGGCTGTCAAGCCACGCTACGCCGACCTGCACACATTTATTATTGAATGAAAATATTGATCACGATCAGATAATGAAGCAAAGTAAACTAAAATCTTTACCTCTGCGTACTACGCCTCCGTCAAGTACGTGTCGCTCGATTCCTTCCCCGACTCACCCTTGTTTGGATGTAACTTGAAGTACGCGTTTGTAGCTTGAATACGAGCCGTAGATAGTGATCCGTCTGCTCGGACTCGTCCTCCAAACGATACCGTGCCTGAAAAAAAGAAATATATAACTAAATGTATGTAACTTATAATAAATTTGTACTACACAAATATTGTTCATACTTACCATGAAGTCGTGCCAAACAACCTCCTGGTGGTTACCGTGAAGAACGTCCTGGGCCCTATAGTAGTCGTCCCAAGACGTGGCAGCGCGTCCGTTCACTACACCAGGGTAGTGCAAATGGACAAGACGGCCCAAGACATCGTTCACCAGCGCGTGGTGTCCCTGGCCCATGAACGAAGCATCCTCCCAAGTCCTGATACATGATTCTCAATTAGTATACATATAAGGCTAAAAGTATCTAAATTGAATTGTTAGACATTTACTTACCTATCGCCAACCGGACGAATAATGACCCGATTATTTGGGTTCGTCGCTGTGGAACCGGCTCCAAACAAGAAGGCTCTGAAGAAGGGTGCTCCAAAGGAGACTCTGAAGAAAGAGGCTCTGAAGAAGGAGGCTCTGAAGAAGAAGGAGGCACCGTAGCCTCTGTATCCTCGGACGTAGAGTCGTCCTGACAATTTTAAAGATTCATATTATAGAATAAAGAATTACTTATATCATTTATTTATTTAAATGTTCTTTACCTGTCATGACCGCTGTACAGAACCAGGTGACGACTCCAGTAGATGGCTCAACAACTGAGCCCGTATACCCCCGCTAAGCTGAGTCCCGTGGAAGACCTCGTCTGCTCTCGTGGGTGTCGGTGACAAAAAGCTCCGCGCCCCTGTACGTCGTCGTCTGCTGCTGCTCGACGACATACTGTCTAAAGGAAAATTTGCTAATGAATGAAATAGGAAGTATAGAAAAGAAAAGAAGAGATGAAAGAAACGTTACTTGTATTCAATTTTAAAATCCATCAGCATCACGATGTACTCTACTACGTAAACCGGACCATCGGTCTTCTGTCGTAGTAGTTAGCCGTTTTCGTTTTTGTTTTCGCATCTCACTAGTCTTTATATCTTCTGCATCTCCAACTAAGCCATCGAGTCCTAAATCAGGCTCGACAGCAAAAGCGTCCGACAACTCTTGTTCTTGATAAATAACATCAACCTCATCATCAAGGTATCCAACATTGTCTGGTGTATATAACCGCTCACGAGGATTCACCTTGTGTACAACCCACCAAGCTTTAAGCTTTTCGTATGGATAATATAGATAATAAACTTGCTCGACTTGGTGTGCAAGGACGAAGGTGTCATAGCCTCGTAGACGGTCCTTATGTTTCACTTCTACCATGCCAAATTGGTTTTCTCAAGTTCCATTGTTAGGATCAAACCAATCACAGTCAAAGAAGACTACATTAAGGACCTTATTCCCCACAAAATTGAATTCAAGAATATTTTTAATGATCCCATAATAATTACTTTTACGTCCTTGTGCGTCAACTGTCCTATTCACAACTCCGGTGTTACATGTTGCTCTGAAGGGACGTTGAGATTCAAATTCAGTTGAACGAAATCGAAACCCATTGACATCGTATCGACCATAGCTTTTAATTTTAATGGAGCCGTAGGACAGTTGTCGTAATTCTTCATGGACGCCAGCTTGATTTTTGCACTGTTCAACATATGAATTTAGAAGACTATTTTATGCTATACATATAATTACTAAGAGAAACAAAACATGAACACGTTACATGTGCATGAAACCAGGATAGGAAGTTAGGCCCTCCATTTACTCCATAATATCACATCTATTGTATTTGTCTGCTTGTAGGTTGCTGCTTAGATTTCCAATTTTGTTGATCGAACTCACTAAATAAGATAAAACAGAATGATTAGCATAGATGTATAACACACCACACTAATTATAACACAAACACTTACTGAAAATGTTCATGCATCCCCTCTATATTAGCATACATGTACATCAAAGCAGCTGTCTTTTTATCTGTTTCAAGATCGTAGCTCGTGCCACTACTAACAGTGGTGCCTCTCGTTTAAAAAATAGAGAGGCTGCTACAAGGGGGTGCTTCATCCATATGTTGCGAGTCAAAGAAGAAGCGAGAGTTAGTTCTCGCTTTGAGGAAGGACATGTCAAAGAAAAAGATTCGAAACAGTGTGCGTGCTACTGTACACGGGCATCAAAGTCAAAGCATCTCTGCTCTGCTCCTTCTCGGACTTCTCTCCGGACTTCTCATTTTGGTTTGGAGCTCTCTGGACTTGAGGGAGCGGGGTTTGGAACCAGTCGAGTCACTGCTATCTGAGAGTTTGAAGTAGTAATCAGGAGAGGCGTACGTTGCAGGGTGTGTTCTGTGCTGCACCAGCTTATCTACTCTTCGAAACGAAAGAGGAAAGAGAGAGAGAAGGAAGGCTTGCTGGCGACAGCGGGGACTGTTTGGGCCCACCAATCCAACCTCCACGACACAGTCGACGCTTGTTGTCTGGGCCTCATGGGCTAGGCTGGGCACGAAGATCGCACGGCCCGGCCCGGCCTGGCACGTCATCGTCTCCTTCGTCTGTCCCATCATCGTCGTCGCAGATTTGGCTGGACTCATCCCCAGCTTCTCGCTCCGGCTCCTGCCTCCTGGTGAGGAAGCTCCTCCTCGCCCTATGTTTTTTTACAAACCTCCTAAATTCTTCCCTTCCCGAATCAACTACTCACTTTTTGGCCTTGCTAATCAGCAGTTGGTTGGGTAACAAACCTGATACAGAAATTGCATACTGATTGAGGCTCTAGATTTATAATAGTTGTTGTCTATCAAAATGAGGCTTTAGATTCTAGACCTGATGAACAAAATTTGCACATAATTGTTCAGTATCATAATAAACAAGATGAACAGTCAATAGTCTATTAGGAGAAGAAAATACTCTCAGTTTAGTGCAGAAGTAAAACATGACTTTCAGTTCAGAATTCAGACCAGCAACATAATTTCAGATCAACAATAGAATTTTATATCAGCATTCAACAACATTACAAATAGACAATAAAAACAGCAATAGTTAAATAAAATTGACAAGCAACAATATTTAAGTTCAGTCCAGCATTAAACTAACAACAGAACTTTCAGTTCAGCAACGGGCGGCCCCGGGCGGCGCTGCGCGCGCAGGAGCAGACGGGGGGAGGGGGCGCGGCCGGTGAGGGTTCAGGGCGGCGGGGCGGCCTACGGCCGGCAGGGTAGCGGCTGCCGGCGTGGCGGCCCTGGGCGGCGCTGTGTTCAGGGGCATCCGGGGGGAGGGGGGCGCAGCCGGTGAGGGCTCAGGGCGGCGAGGCGGACTACGGCTGGCGGGGGCCAGCGGGGCGGCAGCTGCCGGCAGGGCGGCCCGGGGTGGGAGGCGGGGCGCGGCCGGGGGGGGAGGCGGGGTGCAGCCGTGGGGGGAGGTGGGGTGCAGTCGGCGCGGGGCAGCCCGGGGGAGGCGGGGCGCGGCCGGTGAGGGGCAGCCCGGGAGAGGCGGGGCGCGGCCGGCAAGGGGCGAACTGGGGTAGGCGCGGCGCGGCCGGTGAGGGGCGGGCCGGGGGGGAGGGGAGCGGGGCGCGGCCGGCGAGGGGCGGCCCGGGGGAGGCGCGGCGCGGCTGGCGAGGGGCGGGCCGGGGGGGAGCAGGCCGCTGCCGATGAGGGCAGCCCGGGGGGAGGCGGGGCCAGGATGCACGGGCGGAGAAGGGGAGGAGGGAGGGGCACGACGAGGGTTCAGGGCGGCGGGGCAGCCTACGGCCGGCGGGGCAGCGGCTGCCGGCGTGGCGGCCACGGGCGGCGCTGCGTTCAGGGGCATCCGAGGGGAGGGGGGGCGCAGCCGGTGAGGGCTCAGGGCGGCGAGGCGGACTACGGCTGGAGGGGGCCAGCGGGGCGGCGGCTGCCGGCTGCCGGTGGGGCGGCCCGAGGTGGGAGGCGGGGCGCGGCCGGGGGGGAGGTGGGGCGCGACCGTGGGGGAGGCGGGCGCGGTCGGCGCGGGGCAGCCCGGGGGGAGGCGGGGCGCGGCCGGCGAGGGGCAGCCCGGGGGAGGCGGGGCGCGTCCGGCGAGGGGCGGCCTGGGGTAGGCACGACGCAGCCGGTGAGGGGCGCGGCCGGGGGGGGGGGGGGGAGCGGGGCGCGGCCGGCGAGGGGCGGCCCCGGGGAGGCGCGGCGCGGCCGGCGAGGGGTGGGCCGGGGGGGAGCAGGGCGCTGCCGGTGAGGAGCAGCCCGGGGGGAGGCGGGGCCAGGATGCACGTGCGGAGAAGGGGAGGAGGGAGGGGCACGACGTACCTGCCGGAAGTCGATCGGCGGCGGTGCCGGTGGCGTGAGAGGGAGGCGGCGGCGGCGAGAGTGAAAGAAAGAACCGAGGGGGTGGCCCGAGTATTGGGACCTTAAAGACGAGGGTGGGTTTACACCGTCGTCAACAAGGCTTAATTGATGACGGTGTAGGTCAACCGTCGTCTATAAGTTCCGGGAAGGCCCAGGTTACGGCCCATATTGACGAGGACCATTATTGTCGACGGTCCGCCGTCATCTATAAGGCTCGAGAGCTTATAGACGACGGTGCTAGGTCAACCGTCGTCAATACATGATTTATTGATGACGGTGGAATCCAGCCGCCGTCAATAAATTTATGGATGATGGGACTGTCGTCCATTGTCGTGATTCCTGTAGTGCTAACTGGATCAGCTCTGCAACAAAAAAGCATTGATGACTCCTTCATGGACATGATTGAGATTAAGCTCCAAGGCTCTAGGCGCAAACACGCAGGGTGGATATTATACACCTGGTGAAACGTCTAAAAAGAACGAAACAGAAGGATCTTCAAGGGAAAGGAGAAGACCCATTGGAGACAGCAATCATGGCAAAAGAGGAATTCAATTGGGTTTTAGTTGCAATGACATCAGGACGATAAACGGGCACTAGACCCCAACACCCCCCCACCCCCCGGGGCAGCACAAGCTGCCATTTGTGTTTCTTCTAGACTTTTATCCTACTATAATGAAAAGGCAGATCATCTGCCAATATTATTCAAAAAAAAGTTGATGTCAGAAGGTCACTAGTATCCTGTGCAGAAACCTCAGAATAAAAGTCAATTGTATAATGCAGTAGAAGAAACCTATGAAAAGGACAGTAAAAGGGAATAGCATTGCATTATGTAATGCAGTAGAAAAAAATTCTTCTCAAACAGCAAGAAGCGATAATTTCCCTATATAGTATATTACATTTTAAACAAAGAACTTTTACTACAGGATATCAAATGCTTTATCGCCAAGACCCAAAGAGTAAATCATGAGTGAAGCAAAGCTTACAGCTATACATGTAACGATGGACAGTTTATTGGTAGGAAAAGAATGGCAGCTACTAAGTCAACCCCAAGAAATAAGTAAACATTATGAATTGATAACTGCGTATCGGAAATTATAGCACAGAAATGTTCAACAAGCATTCGATTAAATTCATGCTTGAAAACCAAACCTAACAAACCATGGGCTTCCTTCCCTATGAAACCATTACGGTTGCCTTGAAACGTTTTTCTCTATGGCAGTTGCTACTGAAATTGGAGATGGAACCAACAAATTATTTTGAAAGGACAGGTGGCTGCTTGGGCAACGCATTGAGGACATTGCGCCCTGATTTTTGCCATGATACCCAAACGAATCGTAGTCTTGTTTTTTTCTTCTTTTTTTCCCTTTTTTTTCCTTTTTTCTTTTTTTTCCTTTTTTCTTTCTTTCTTTCTTTCTTTTTTCTCTTTTTTTCTTGTTCTTATATCTCTTCCTCTCTTTTACTTCATTGATATTGGGTTTCATGTCTAGCCGACCGACCCCAACATGCTTGGGATAAAGGTTTGGTTGTTGTTGTTGTTGTTGTTGTTGTTGTTGTTGTTGTTGTTGTTGTTGTTGTTGTACCCAAACGAATCGTCAACAAGGGAACGGTGTTCAAAACTCTATCCGACCCTAGATGGGTCACGGATATCCATAAAGTAACATCAGTGGCTGTTACCATTGAGTATCTCATTTTATGGGGCATTATATTAGAAGTTGTTTTGCAGCTAGACATCACGGACAAGCATTTTTATTAGACATAGTATTTTATCTCTATAGATGGCAGAATATTATTCACATTTTGGAGCTATTTAGTATGGTGGATAAACTGCTATAGTATGATGGATAGACTACCATATACTTTGAGACTATACATGGTAGATAATATGTTAAGCATAGAAATCTATATTTATACTTGGTAGGAAATATTCTATTTTTGGAACACACATAACATTTTATGTATATATTTCTCTATAAATACAAGACACCATGACCCGTAGTGGTCAAGGTGAGCCATTCCAATGATTCCTACATGGTAACAGAGCCACTCCTCTAATTTTCACACATCCAATCGCAATGGCCTCCACAACCGAGATCACCATCGCCACCTCATCCTCCTTCTCCATTCCCATTAGCGAGAAGCTGACGTCCAACAATTACCTCTTGTGGAAGGCACAAGTTCTGCCGGGGATTCCTCACCGGCACAGAGATTGCGCCGCCAAAGACGATCTAAGAGAATGGTGACAAAGATGACGTTGAGAAGCTCAAACCCGCCTATGCGCTATGGGTTGCTCAAGATCAATCCGTTCTCAGATATATGCTCTCGTCCTGCACCAAGGAATCGCTCAGGCATGTATCTACGTGCGTCACGGCTACTAAAGCCTGAATTATATTGGCGGAGATGTATGCCTCTCAGACGCGGTCACGAACCATGAACACGCATATCTCCCTCGCCACAACGAAAAAAAACATTCGGGCCATGACCGACTACTAAGCTAAGATGCGTACCCACGCGGATGAGATGGCCTATTAAGGTAGTCCGCTCACTGATTATGAATTCATCTCTTATGTTCTCGCTGGCCTAGATGCAGAGTACAACCCCGTCGTCACCGCTATCACCACCCGTGTCGACAGAATCACGCCGACAGAGATGTACACCCAGCTCCTCAGCTTCGACAACTGCCTTCAGTTGCTCTCTGGCAGCTCCAACAACTATGGTCACCACTAGTCCGCCAACAGCATGTACCGTGGTCACGGCGCGCCACGTGGGTGCTCTGGCCGCGGCAATGGTCATGGGCGCGCCCCGCCCCGTGGAGGTGGCTGCGGCTCAGGAGGGTGCCCTGCTGAGGCATGTAACCGTCCGACGTGCCAGGTCTGTCCCAAGGTCGGACACACTGCGGCTATCTGCTGGTGCCGGTATGACTCCGAGTACACCCCTAGACAACGCATGGGAGCGACTGCGACGCCAGGTTCCGGTGGTGACGCCAACTGGTACACTGATACCGGCGCCACCGACCATGTCACCGGCGAGCTCAACAAATTGATGATGCATGATCGTTACACTGGTACGGATCAGATCCATGCGGCCAATGGAGCAGGTATGAACATTGATCGCATTGGCACCGCTATTATCCCCGCTCCTTCTCGTGATTTGCATCTTCGCAATGTTTTACATGTCCCCTAAGCTCACAAAAATCTCATCTTTGTCCATCGATTTACTCTTGACGATAACACCTTTATTGAATTTCACCCTTATTTTTTCCTGATTAAGGATCGCACCACGAAGAGGGTACTTCTGTGAGGGGCGTGTAAGGGGGGTCTCTATACTTTGCCACCATCTACATCACAGTTTCAGAAACTTGTGTTTAGTGCCACCAAAATTCATGTTGATCGATGGCACAGTCGATTAGATCATCCATCTCGAGATATTACTCTTCATGTGCTTCGTAGCAATAATTTGCCTTTTTTAGTATGGACAAGGATGCATTTGTTTGTGGTTCCTGCCTTCGTGCAAAGGCACATCAACTTCCTTATTCTACATCCACGAGTCGTTCTTCTGCATCTTTGGAACTTGTCTTTTGTGATGTGTGGGGACCGGCTGTTGATTCGTTTGGCAATAAAAAATATTATATGAGCTTTATTGATGATTACAGTAAATTCACGTGGATTTATTTGCTTCGCCACAAATATGAGGTGTTTCAATTTTTCCATGAATTTCAATCTCTTGTCGAGCGACAGTTAGGGCGTAAAATTCTTGCCATACAGTCTGATTGGGGAGGTGAATATGAGCGTCTAAATTCCTTTTTTCGTTCTGTTGGCATTAATGATCTTGTTTCGTGTCCACACACACACCAGCAAAATGGTGTTGCCGAATGAAAACATTGTCATATCGTAGAGATGGGTCTAGCCTTGCTTACTACCGCATCCATGCCACTAAAATACTGGGATCATGCGTTCCTCACTGCTACATATCTTATCAACAGAACTCCGACCAAGTTGTTTTCCTATGATACTCCCATTACTTGCCTATTAGGAGCCTCTCCTGATTATTCCAGTTTTCGTGTGTTTGGTTGTGCATGTTGGCCGAATTTACGATTCTATAATGCTCATAAATTACAATTTTGATCTATTCATTGTTGCTTTCTCGGCTACACTAACATGCACAAAGGTTTCAAGTGGCTTGATATCTCCACCAGTCGATATATCTCACGTGATGTTGTGTTTGACGAGCAATGTTTTCTATTTGCTTCCCTTCATCCTAATGCAGGTGTTCGGTACACATGTGATGTTCTGCTTACTCCTTCTTCGCCCGGGGATAATATGCATACTAATACGGTTGATTGTTCTCCCGTATCTATTCTGCATGTGCCTAATCCACCTGTGCAGCTGCAGCGGCTTCAGGAGAGATCCCCCTGACACAATGGTGTCAAATGCTTCTGTACCAGCCACGACAACAGCAGCAGTAGACGAGCCAGCACCAACAGTCGTGCCGTCTACTGTGTCTCATACGACAACAGCAGAACTGGGCGATGTGCCTCCTGTCTCCCCGACGCAAGCACTGGAACAAGCGGCTACTGCCACGATCTGTAGCTTGTCCGGCGCGTTCGTCTGCTTCTCAAGCAGCCGACCAGGCTGTACACCGGACACGTCTTCAGTCCGACATCAAGCAGCCCTGCAAATATACTGATGGTACTATTCGATGGTGTAACTTGGCTACATCTAATGAACCATCTTCTCTTCAGGACGCTTTGGCTGATCCGAACTGGAAACGGCCATGGAGACCGAGTATGCTGCTCTACTCCGGAACAATACTTGGCACTTGGTGCCTCCTGAAAAAGGCCGGAACCTCATTGATTACAAATGGGTTTAC
This sequence comes from Neostapfia colusana, assembly GCA_030760725.1. Lineage (NCBI taxonomy): Eukaryota > Viridiplantae > Streptophyta > Magnoliopsida > Poales > Poaceae > Neostapfia > Neostapfia colusana. The sequence goes on from JASWHV010000085.1 coordinate 106,304, forward strand.
AAGATTAAACGCAAAGCTGATGGCTCTATTGATCGCTACAAGGCACGTTTAGTTGCCAAAGGTTTCAAACAACGCCATGATATTGACTATGAGGACACATTTAGTCCTGTTATGAAGCATGCCACCATCCCTCTTGTGCTATCTATTGCAGTTTCTCAGCGATGGAAAATTCGGCAATTGGATGTGCAGAACACGTTTCTTCATGGTGTTCTTGAGGAGGAAGTTTCCATGAAGCAGCCTTCTGGGTTTGTTGACTACTCTCATCCTAATATCATTGTAAGCTGGATAAGTTTTTATATGGCTTAAAGCAAGCTCCGCGTGCCCGGTATTCTAGACTCAGTGACAAGTTATAAGCTCTTGTTTTTATTGCTTCTAAAGCATACATGTCTATATTTATTTACAAAAGAGGATTGGTTACTATCTTTCTTCTTGTTTATGTGGATGGTATCGTCATTGTCAGCTCCTCTTCTTGTGCTATTGATGCTCTTGTCACTGATCTTAAGGCTGATTTTGCTGTTAAAGACCTCGGTGATTTGCACTACTTTCTTGAGATTGAGGTTCATTGTGATGATTCTGGTCTTCTCTTATGGCAGCAGAAGTATATTTCTGATCTTCTCAAACGGATCGGCATGCAAACATGCAAACCTATGCCCACGCCATTGTCTACAAGTGACAAACTTTCGCTGCATGAAGGTGATTTGCTTGGTCCAACAGATGTTACTAATTATCGTAGAATTGTGGGATCTCTTCAGTATGTCACTCTTAGCCAACCGGATATTTCTTTTACCGTCAACAAGGTATGCCAATACCTACATTCTCCTCGGACCACACACTGGATAGCTGTTAAGAGGATCTTACGGTACTTGAGCCACACCACTACTATTGGACTTCGCATCAAGCCATCTACATCTTATATTCTCAACGCCTTCTCCGACGCGGATTGGGCGGGCTGCTCCGATGATCGCAAGTCCACCAGTGGGTTTGCTGTGTTCTTCGGCTCCAACCTCATCTCATGGTGTGCCAAGAAGCAAAATTCTATGTCCCGGTCAAGTAGAGAAGCCAAATACAAGTCCATGGCGAATGCCACTACTGAGCTCATGTGGTTACGCTCGTTGTTGATGGATCTACGAGTTCCACATTCATCTTCGGCTCGTTTATGGTGTGACAACATCAGCACCATCTATTTATCTCAAAATCTGGTCTTCCATGGGCGCATGAAGCATATCGATGTTGATTATCATTTTGTTCATGATCAAGTCATGAAGAAGCTCCTCGACGTGTGCTATATCTCCACAAATGATCAATTGGCAGATGGTCTCACGAAGGCTTTATTGCATAGAGTCGGTTGCTTGATTTTCAACGCAATCTCAACCTAGACCGATTGTGATTGAGGGGGATATTAGACATAGTATGTTATTATGGCAGAATATTATTAACACTTTGGAGCTATTTAGTATGGTGGATAGACTGACATAGTATGGTGGATAGAATATGATATACATTGAGAGTATACATGGTAGATAATATGTTAAGCATGCATAGAAATCTATATTTATACATGGTAAAAATATTCTATTTTTAGAACACATTTAACATTTCATGTATACATTTTTGTATAAATACAAGACACCATGACCCATAGTGGTCAAGGTGAGTCATTCCAATAATTCCTACATGTTTGATGTCTAACAAGTTCTAGCCAACATTTGGATGAAGCTGCCTATGACGAAGTTCTTCAGGGATCTGTCCACTTCGGCCCATGGGAGCGTGTATGGAAAACCTAGACATCGGGTGTCAGTTCTTCTTATGGCTGGTTGTACATGACCGTTGCTGGATAGCCGACCGTCTGGCTAGCTAGGCGAAATCTCCCACATCCGGAGCGTTGTCCTCTGTGCGACCAAGAAGACGAGACGATCCAGCACCTCCTCACATCTTGCGTATTTGCTCGCCAGTTCTGGTTTATCTTACTGCACCGAGTTGAGCTTACTGCCCTCTCTCCTCAGCCCTTGGACACAAGTTTTGATGAATGGTGCTGCCGAGTAACCAGCTCGTTGAACACCACACTCAAAAATGGCTTAATTCCCTTATGATTTTGGGTGTTTGGACACTACAGAGACATTATAATGACCGCGTTTCCAATGGGGCTTCTCTGTGGCTGCATGGTTTTTTTTTGGACTGTGTGGAAAAATGCAGGATTTCCATCCGTGAGGACTGCAGTCCCTAACAATCCTCATCATATGAAGCATCTGGAAAGAGCGGAACGTGAGGGTCTTCGACCAAAAAGAAAAGATGATGCAACAACTTAGCAGGGAAATAGCAGAGGAGGCAACTCTCTCGGCGGCGGTGGGTGCAAGGGGCCTGGGAGCCATCCTTGTGCGTCCACAAAGCTAATGCGTCCGTGAGGGTTCTATTATCTTGCTGGTGAAAGCTGGTGCATGTGAAGTGTTGTTTTTCTTGAGTTTTTGACAAACTTCTGTTAATTTACGCTTATATAACGCACAAGGCCTGGTAATTGCTGGGTTGTTAAAAAAATGGGGCTTCTCCAAGACTCCACAGCGCTGATGATGGCCGGTGATGAGGCTCAACTATGGAGTATGGGTGGGGCAAAGGGTCTCTCCCTGCTCACCAGCCATGGGATCAAGAGACTGCTAATTAAGTCACTAGTTTCAGTGGCCGGGCCGTGTCTTAAGTGATTAAAGGGCGTAATCTGAAAACCTAGGTGTGTGTATTGTACTTTCTTCTTTTATTAATGTAATGATACATAGTTTTCCCGCGTGTTTGAGGAAAAAATCATGCTAGAGTTTCTCTAAAATTTATCCCAAATCTTTTTAAAAATAATACTCCATCTGTTTTCAAATATTTGACACTAGCTAGTTTAATTTTAAACTAACCAGCGTCAAATAATTCAGAACAGAGAAAATACGTTCAGAAAAAAAGTCAATTAGAATAGAACCACCAGATTTGTAGTTCTTTCTATGTACATAGCACAACAAACCAATGTTCTGTCTACACACGTATCTGTCAAACATCAGGAAGGAAAAGGTGGTCACCATAGATAGTTAAGCTGTAGTGTGGCATTTTGCATGGACAGAGTACATTGCTGAAAACATATATGTATGATTCGTTTACCTCCTGCTCCGAAAAACTAACGTTAACTGCTGTATCATGCAATGCAAAACAAGGAACAAAAATAAAACATATTGATAAACAATGCCCTGTAGAACTAGAATGCCGAAAACAAAATGGAAAGATTCTTTATGTAATATTAAAAATTAGCTATTTTAACTTTAGAGAAACGCCCATCTATTTTCCTTGGAGCGATCAAACAGCCATTGGTAATATCTCCGAAACTATTTCAGTATTCCCGAAATAAAGTCAGTATTTCCTAGTATCGCAATCCATGAATATAGCCAACCTAGCTGGCTAATCATTAAAATACAGTACACTGAATGCCAATCAGATGGGCTACAGCATCAGCAAATCGAAGATGCAAACTAAATATCGAGTCCACAGAAGATTTGCTGTTCTCATTCCTGGTTTACTCTATAAAAGATACTCCCTCCGCTAGTTAGTTTAAAATTAAACTAACCAGCGTCAAATATTTCAAAACAGAGGGAGTATATTACTATTCTAACATATTTTACCAAATACATACTGTTAAACTGACAGGTTAATTTTTTTCAACACTGCAAAGTTTGAATGCGCATGCAATAACACATGAAGTTTGGCAAAACATCAACAAGAACCATATTCCTATTGGTATATCACATTTCAGATAATCTGTAAACAAGTTTGATCATTGATTCCATAATCATCGGTACCATCCAAGATCAGGAAAACATATAGGAACTAACCTACAACTTTACTGGAAAGTTAATAACCATTACAACATCAAACAATGGCAACATATGAGACAAAATCAAACTATGCACTTTATCAGATGAATATCATAGGCCTGGTGTGGTTAAAGCAGATTGCAACACGTCTTCGAGGTACTTTTCTGCAGCTGCATACTGCCTCTTTCTGTCCTCTATAGCTAGTGCAGCAAGAGCTTTATCCTGATTACAATTGCCAAAGTGATCAAGAATAAGCAAAGATTTATAGCAGAGGAAAAGAATGACACAGAAGGCAAAAGGCGTACTGGAGGTAAATCCTGGTAGCTTCTCAATGTGTCAGCGATAGGTTTTGTCTTCCTCTCTAGATCCTTCTTATGCTCCGCCATTTCCATCAATACACCATGATTGACTTCTGGTCTATAGCCCACTCGGTTAAGCATTGCCTGGTAAAGAGAACAAGACGAATCTAAAGTGTCAAAGTAGATATTCTAATCAGAGCTAGTGATAAAGAAACTTGGTCCATGAAATGGCATATAGCTAGAAATAGCAAAGCTACTATGATTATAATGAAAGGAAAACTTAATTCACTGAGAAATAATAAAGCATTGAAAAACAAGCAACAAATGAACATAGCGAAGTTTTGGTCAAGGAGACGAGCTGGGTTAGTTTAGCGTGTTATTGTTGGTCCGATCTCCTCTTTTCTTTTGTTTCTTTCAGTACATGTAAAACTCACCCTCATGGCTCGGCCCGGAGAGAGAGGTGAGATTTTGTGAGGGGGCACTTTTCTCTTAATAAAAAGATATGCAGCTCTCCTACATATTAAAAAAAGCAACTCAAATTCTCCCCATAAGTTGGGCTCAACATGAATGCTAAAAGGCAATTTTGGGAGGACTTGAAGGATATGGTTAGTAGTGTACCGATAACCGAGAAACTCCTCATAGGAGATCTCAATGGTCATGTGGGTGTAGTAACTAAGGTAGGATTTTAGGGAGTATATGAAGGCTTTGAATGCGGTGATAAAATTCAGGAGGGTAAGGACATTCTAGACTTTGCCGTAGCCTATAATCTGTTGATAGCTAACACCCTCTTTAGTAAGAGGCAATCTCATCTAGTGACCTTTAGTAGTGCCCAACACTCTAGCCAAATTGACTTTGTCCTCATCAGAAGAAGAGATAGACGGGAGAGTCTAGATTGTAAGGTGATTCCCTGGGAGTGTGTTGTGACATAACATAAGCTTGTGGTAGTTGACTTTTGCTTTCACACATGTTCTTTGCGGGGCAAAGGTGTCAAAATAAAATAAAACAAAGTGGTGGAAGTTGAAAGAAGAATCACAAGAATCATTTAAAAGCAGGGTAATCATAGAAGGACCCTTGGCAGAAAATGGAGATGTAGATAGTATGTGAGTTAAGATGACAACTTGCATTAGAAAGGTAGCTAGTGAGGTGTTTGGTGTGATAAAAGGAAATAAACTTGTAGATAAAGACACTTGATGGTGGAATGAGGATGTACAAAAGGACATTAAAGAGAAGAAACAGTGTTACAAGAGTTGGCATCACGATAGAAGCGCAAGCAACATGCCTGAAGTACGAAGAAGCCAAGAAAAATGCAAGCCAGGCCGTGAGTAAAGCAAGAGGACAGTGCTATGATGAGTTATATGAGAGACTAGAGACAAAAAGGTGAAAAGGACATATACAAGATAGCAAAAATTTGTGAGAGAGAAATGAAGGATTTCAATAAAGTTAAATGCATAAAAGATGAGACAAATCGCATTCTAGTGAAGGATGAAGAGATTAAGAATGGATGGTGGGATTACTTTCATGGGCTATTCAACAATGGGAATGTGAGCATTCTGTCGAGTTGGATGACTTCTTTGATGACTCCAACAAGCGGTTCGTGCAAAGGATAAAAGGGTTTGAGGTTAAGGAGTGTTATAGACTCATTCTATGGGCGCACATATAGCAGGCCCGGGAGGGCTTAGGATAAGCATGAGAGGGAGATTGAGTTTGTTTAGATTTGTTTCAGTTTGTTTAGATAAGAATTCTGTTTTAACAGAATCTGAGAATAAGTTGCGCCTGAGTCTATAAAGGCTGCAACATAGTTTTGTAATTGACATCGAAGGAATAAAAATCTCCCGTTACCTAGCGCTTGTTCCTTCGGTCGCCCTGGCTGGTCAGCCTCCCAGCCCAGGCGACTCCATCATATCTTCCTCCCAGTCTCCCCGATATCCCTTGCGATCTGATTCCAGGTCTCTCCGGCGGCTGGTACCTCCTCTGCGCACTCCCAAGAGGAAGATTCACAACAATTTGGTATCAGATTCAAGCAGGGCATCGACAAATATGCCCGGCTCCAAGGGCGATCCTGAAGGGCTCACTGATTCTGCCAAATTGGACCGGATTTTAGCTCAGCTGGCCACCATGAACTCAAGGTTGGATATGCATGACCGAAGGCTGGCAAAAGTGGAGAAGACTCCTGAAACTGTTGGTTCAGCACCCCTGTACCCTCCATCCCCACACGAGGAGCAAGGGGGTCCTGGTGCCAATGGTCAGGGAGCAGGGAGTGGATGTAGAGGGTCCTTTGGTAATGGCCGCGCTGATGATCATGGACTTCACCGCCACAAGATTAGTTTCCCTAACTATGATGGGGAAACTGACCCGCTGACATGGCTCAACAAGTGTGACACCTATTTTCGGGTGATGCGCACTATGCCAGAGGAGAAAGTATGGATTGCATCTCTGCATTTGGAGGGTGTGGCAGCCGAGTGGTATTTTGCGCTGGAACGAGATTTTGGCATTATATCCTGGGCAAGGTTCACAGAGTTTGTGAATATGAGATTCGGGCCACCACTGAGATCAAATAATCTGGTTGAACTGAAGGAGCTGCGACGCACAGGATCTGTGGAAGATTATCAGCGACAGTTCCTGGTACTGTTATGTCGTTGTGACGATTTAACAACTCGCCAACAAGTTAATTTATTCACTGCTGGATTAGGGGAGCCGTTGAGAACAGATGTTGAGCTTCAATTTCCTTCAAACTTGTAGACTGCCATGAGTCTTGCTAGGGCCTATGAGCGCAGAATGACAGCCACAACTCCTGCAGCCGGTTCTCCCAAGTCTGCATCAGTCCCAGTGGCCAAGGATTTCACGGCTAGCCGTTTGGCACGAATAGGAAACATCAAGCCACGCTTCAAGCGGCTTTCTCCTAAGGAGTTGGCAATCAAACGAGCCAATGGAGAATGTTATAACTGCACTGAGAAATATACTCCTGAACACAAATGCAGCAGCAAGGGTATTTTTCTGTTGGAGTTAGAAGATGATCAAGACATGGAGTCAGTTGCAGAAGATTTGGGAATCTCTCTTCATGCCTTGTCTGGGATTGGTATGCCTAATACCATGCAGCTAATGGTGAAAGTGGGCAGTCACACAGTGAAGGCTTTAGTGGACTCAGGCTCAACACACAGCTTCGTCGATGAGTTATCCTTGCCTGTCACTAAAAGGCCAGGATTGCAGGTCACGGTGGCTAACGGAGAACACATGACCAGCAAGGGTGTGTGTACAGAAACTGTTTTGGAAATTGATTGAGAGACTTTCAGGGTGGATTGTTTTTTGCTGTCACTGCAAGGATTCGATTTGGTATTGGGAGTTAAGTGGTTGTAGACTCTTGGACCAATCCTCTGGAATTTTGATGCATTAACAATGACCTTCTGGCGTGCAGGAAGGAACATTTGTTGGACTGGACTGAAAGGGAAGGTGTATAAGTCTGCAATGACCATTAATGGACCAAACTTGATGGAAGCTCTACTGCAGGACTTTGAGGATCTGTTTGCAACACCCCAGGTGTTGCCACAGCGCCGCCATGATCACCACATCCATCTTCATCCCGGTACCGCTCCAATAGCTGTAAGACTATATCATTATCCGCAACTCTTGAAATAGAAACGCAATGTGAGGAGATGCTGTAGCAAGGCATTATTAGACCATCCACCTCAACTTTTTCATCCCCAGTACTGCTGGTCAAAAAAACTGATGGCAGTTGAAGGTTTTGTGTTGATTATAGAGCTCTGTATGAGAAAATTGTGAAGGACAAATTTCCCATACCGGTGATTGAAGAATTGTAAGATGAACTGCAAAGTGCAAAATTTTTTACTAAGCTAGATTTGATGAGTGGTTACCATCAAGTCAGAATGTTTGAAAGCGATATAGAAAAAACAACATTCAGGACACATCATGGGCATTTTGAATTTTTTGTTACGCCCTTCGGTTTAATAAATGCTCCATCAACATTTCAAGCATTGATGAATGACTTGTTGAAGGGTTTTCTGCGCAGATCAGTGCTGGTTTTCTTTGATGATATATTGATATTTAGTTCATCTTGATCAGTGCATCTACACCATGTCAGGGCTGTACTGCGGGTATTACAAGATAATCATTTAGTGCTGAAAAGATCTAAATGCTTCTTTGGATAGACGTCGATGGCATATGTAGGGCATATCATATCAAATAGTAGGGTGTCAATGGATCCATCCAAGGTTGTTGGATGCTGCAGTTGAAGCATGGCCCATGCCTAAAACTATTAAGGTCCTTCGGGGATTTCTAGGACTTGCAGGCTACTACCGTAAATTTATTGCTGGTTATGGTGCCATTGCAAAACCACTAACAACGTTATTGAAAAGGGATGTTTTTTCTTGGAATGAGGTTGTAGAAACTGCATTCAACCAGCTGAAAAAGGCTTTGACAACAGCACCAGTTCTTGGTCTTCCTGATTTCAATAAACGCTTTTATGTGGACTGTGATGCCTCAGGCTCAGGATTTGGAGCTGTTTTACATCAGGGAGATGGGGCAATTGCTTTTTTTTAGCCGGCCAGTAGCTTCTCAGCATGCTAAATTGCCAGCATACGAGAGAGAGTTGATCGGATTGGTAAAGTCAGTGCGTTACTGGCGGCCATATTTGTGGGGAAGGGAATTTACAGTCAGGACAGATCACTATAGTCTAAAATATTTGTTGGACCAAAGGTTGACCACAATACCACAACATACGTGGGTCAGCAAATTATTTGGCTTTGACCTCACTATTGAATATCGCCCTGGCAAGCAAAACGGGGCAGCAGATGCCCACATACTCCTCCGCCTCCTCTCCTCGTTGTCGCCATGGCTGTTAGGGTTTTGAGGGCATTTTCGCCACCGTATCATCGTCCCCTGCAAGCACCACTTCTGCACTCTCTGGAGGTGCCATCCTCGCCTCTAATTTCTTATTTGTGGCTGCAGGCTCCACCACAACACCGTTGGAGATTGCCCTCCCTCCATCGCCTGAGCGCTCCTCCGTGGAGGTTCCACCTGCAGGCTTGCCATAACACGGTCAAGCCACCATTGCAAATAATGGTCTCCTGTTCAGCTCCAAATGCTGTGGTGCCGTGTCGATTTTGAAGCTTTGAGGCTCACCCTACAGATTGAGGCCCTTGGCAGAAAACATATCTCCACCCTCCAGAATAGTGGGCAATTTATTGTGTTTCACTTATAGCTATGAAATGGATATGCTCTCCTTTTCAGGCTGTATACATGGCTGTTGTAATGAAGAAACTGAGGACCTCACTAGAATGAGGTAGATGTTTTCCATTGTTCCTTATGTTTTGTGCTACTTTGATGCTTCGTTAAAGTTGATATGCTTATCACGTTCTAACAGCAGATATGCTTATCCATGGTAGAAAGGAAAGGAGATCTATTCTGATGTTAAGACGCTTCAGGGACTTTGCCCCCTCACACCAGAGGAAATTACTTATGTTGTGCCGGGTTACTGTATTGCTGTTTTATCACTGTAGTGTTAGCATGGGCGCAATATACTAGTGTTACTTGGGGGATAAATTCTGTGAAAGCAAGTTGAACTAACACTTGCTCAAACAAAAGTTCGAACTTAAAGGTTATGCATATGATTGAATAACAACAAAACTTAAGTGTAAAACAGATGAGGTCAATATCATATCAGGAGTTTTTTCTCAATCAAAAAATATATTAGCTGAACTAGTTTGGGGCTCAACAATTGTATTTCATCTTTGGCTGTGGCTATCTTTGGGTTTCGTCTCTAACCTACCCCAACTTGCTTGAGCCAAAGACTTTGTTGTACGAACAGACTAACCCACCACTACTACAGGGAATTTATAGCTCATTAGATATTTCAGTGAACAATACATCCTTCCTTGAAAACAGAAATTAATAATTATCAACACAAGTTTGTTTAGGGAACCAAAATTAAGAACTGAAGCCCATGCATTACATAACTAGCAAACAGAAAAGTTGGTCACCTGATAATTTGAGACTTGGAGGATATATTGTCGTTCCTTTGAATCCATCATGACAAGCTTTGTCTGCCAATCTGTCATTTGCTCCGCCTGTTGCTTCTCAACATCATTTTTGAATTTCTCCAACATCCTAGAAACAACACAGTATTCGTGTTTAACCAGGAAATCTAGGTGGCAATTATTAGAGAGCACTCCTTTAGTTAAACAGGAACTGAACAGTTTTCCACTCACTTCTTGAGCTCAGTAAGCTTGTTTATGGCCTTCCTTGTGTAATCGAGGAGTGCCTTTGATTCCTTATGCACTTTGTCCCTCTTCTCCTCCACCTCTGCACGCCTCAGCGACAAGTCTGCACTGGCCACCACAAAGCTGCACAATCACCGTCATAGAGACCACTCAGAAACAACGATAGAAATATTAGGATGATCTCACAACACCCAAAAGACCGAAACATCACTAGTGTCCATCTGCCGGTTTCCTAAGAATGGATTGCAAGGCTGCAAAATTAGATTCAGTGCAGAAAACAGAAGTTAAATTAAGAACATTTTCTAGTGCATACAACATGAGGATGCAATTTCATGGGTTCGACCATCTAACTGTTTGCTTCGAGTTGCAGCAAGTGATATTAAACTTAATTCAAGTGTGTATTTTACTATTTGGCCAAAAGCTCCAGCGGTAACCACAAAAGGCAGTTTGCCTATGCATTTGTTTGCTTATGCCTAAAACAAGGGATATTAAATTTACTTTCAGCTAGTGAAAGAACCTCCAGTCATACCCTTGGTGGCTGATTAAAATCGCAGAAATAGATGATTCATTGCATCTCGTACAATGCCGACAAAAATTGCAACTTCCTTATAATCCACCCATTAGAACCGGCAGTATCTCACTAATTGCGGATGTGAAAGAAAAAAACCAATTTCCATTCGATAACCCGGTGCTCAAAGAAAATTCGAACGAAAATTCAGAACCCTAGCGCGGCCCGTACACCTGCTCATCTCGGTGTCACGGATGGCAAGGAGGTTAGCCACGGCAGCCACAGCACGCGCCGCCGCCGCGGCTGGCGGCGGGAGCGCGTCCCGCGCGAGCCCCGCCCGCTCGAGCGTCTCCCGCAAGCGCGCTGCCTCGGCCCGGTACTCCGCGGCCTGCGCACTCAGCCCCGCTGCCGCGATTCCTGCGGCCCGAGATCGCGCCTGTGACGAGGCTGCGAGGGCGCGGAGGTACGCCACCCCGCGCGGCGTGGGGTCGGGACCCAGCGACAGGTCCGCGGCCGCTCCGGAGCCGCCACCGCGCCCTCCAGCTCCGGCTCCGGCCCCACCCCCGACCTCCGAGGCGAGGGAGGCCAGCCACGCGTTCACCTCAGCGACGGCCGCGGAGGAAGCGGATGCGGGCGCCGGCGCGGCGGGGTCCAGGTGCTCGGCGGCGTGATCCATCGTAGGGCGGAGCGGGTGGTGTGTCAGTGGGTGCCGACGACACGGAGGAGATGAAAGATAGTCGTTTGAAATGGGCGTTTTTGGGTTGGTCTTGAGTGCCCAATCTGACGGCCCACTTGGCGCATTCTATTCTTGGGCCGATCCCAAGCAGCAGAATAAGTTCATTTTCCTTCCACGTTTTAGACTTAATTTTTTTCGAAATATGAACACTTTAGACTTGAGTAAAATTGCATCAAAAAAATTATCGAGTAAGAACAATGTAGCAACTAAGAATATTTTTTTCAAAATATGAACACTTTAGATTGAATTTTATTCTTACCTTGAAAACAAATTAAATTGGCAATAGATCATTTAGCCATATTTACAGATCCTAAAGCACCTAGGAGTGCAAGGAATACATTTGAGATTTAGAGGCTTTGATAATTTAGAGCATCAATAGGTGCATTTGGTATGGTTCTAGATTATCTATGAAAAAAATTCTAGTTTATCATGAGAAACATTTCTCAAACTTAACCATAATCACATATAAAATTATTTGGATAGATGTCTCCATTCTGATTCATCAGAGAGAGACGATTGAATTGACGCATATAGCCTTAGTTATACTATGTTTTTCTTTTGCCCATGATAATGTGTAATGATTTTTGAGAACACGTAATTATCGGTACTTTGCAGACCGGATACCCCCGCGTAGTAGGTAAAAGACAGCCTGGGCCCCGCAGGAGGGCCCCAGCATAAGCCACGCGCCCTGGGCCCCATGGTCAGCCCTGGGGCTACCGCGTGCACTTGAGCTCCGGAGGTGCCACGTGTCCCATGGCTCCGAGCGCCTCCCCGTTGAGGACAACTCCGGAGCAGACATGTGCCCTGGGCTCCAGTCCGAAGCCTCCCTCGTGAGGTGGAACTCGGAGCTGCCACACGTCACCTAGCTCGGAGTCTCCACCCCGCTGAGGGTAGCCTCGGAGCACACACACGCCGCGGGCATATCCCCTTTACAGTTTGTGCTTCCTCAAGCATATCAACTGCAAATGGGTAAGCCACGTGCCCTAGGCCCCAAGGTCAGTCCTGGGTCTATCACGTGTGCTTGAGCTTCGGAACCGACGCGTGCCCTAGTCTCCGGTCCTAAGCCTCCCTGCTGGGCGAAGTCCGGAACTATCACGTGTCCTCAAACTCTGAGCTGCCTCCCCACTGGGAACAGCTCCGGTGCTAACACGTGCCCCGGGCTCGATCCGGGCCTCCCTGCAGAGTGGGGTCCGGAATTACCACGTGTTCCTAGGCTCCGAGCCCCCTCCCCCCCCCCCCCCCCCCCGCGGAGGGCAGCTCTGTGCATACACATGTCCCGGGCTCCGGGCGGAGTCTCCCCTCTGAGGAGAAGTCCAAAGCTGCCATGTGTCTCCTTGGAACGAGTTGGGGACAAGGGTCGAACTTCCTTCAAATCCTTGCGCTGCCGAGGATCTAGAAGAAGTGGTAGTCACACTACCGGAGCGCCCTGGGCCCTTACGCTGGTAAGGACCCATAGGAACAAGCTCGAGACATCGCCAAAGGAGCTACCCACGTTGGCTAAGTCATCCCGGACCCTTACGCTGCCAAGGGTCCGAAGTCTACATCTACGACATAGGACAATGAAAGACTTGAAACAAAGATGCTTTAATTAATAATAGAGTTCTGGCGTACAAAAGGGGATACAAGACAACTAAGGAACTCAGTAGCTACAAGTCGAGTAATCTCCTGCTCCGTGGCCTACCTGGATGTCCCCCGAGCCAATCTCTACGCTGTGAGACAGTCACCTGCTATAAGACCGAGGACGGTAGCAACGCATGCTGGATCGATGCAATAGTGACATCCAGTGTCATGTGGGCCAAAACGCCATCTATGACACATTTTGTTGTCCACAACAGTACCTAGAGGAAGGCTTGACCACTCTGGACTTAACCTTCCACCGGTACTGGCAGGAAGTCCTCCTTCGGCGAGTCTCCTACAGGACATGCCCCACACGACACTGGCGTAGGGACTCACTGCGAGTCGAGGACCCTGTCCCCGACGGCCTCCCCTACCACCGGCGCACCGTCAGGATGGCATGTGCTTCTATCCGAGGCCATCAAGGGGAGGGATGTACCAGAGAGCCTCACTGAAGGCCGCACACACACGAACATCTCACAAAAGTGGTTGAAGAGGGCTACCAGTATGAATGTATCTGGTGGGCGAATACGTCGGGAAGCAGGAACTTCCAGCGCTCAAGAGGAGAACAAAGGCCACATGGTGAGGGGGGTACCATCCTACATCGGAAGGCCTCTTTTTATACACAGCCACGACCTCTATCAGGGCAATAGGCGCGACGATCTGGTTTCCACCTCTGCACACCGCGGGTTATTTGCCGCCCCCAACGATGGGTAGGATCCAGGTCCACCCGTCAGACAATGGGGGCTAGGAGGATAATCTCTTGAGAACGTCTAGCGGTTCCCGAGGAGAGCGGAGCAACCAACTAATCGGTTTACGCAGTAAATGACCCAAGGCAACCCCTTGGGCATGGCGCCTAGACACTCACCTCCCCCGTAGATGGGTAGGACCCAGGTCCACCCGTCAGACACCGGGGTCCAGGTGAGTAACATCTTGGGGACGTCTGGCGGTCCCCGAGAAAAGAGGCGTGGTGGGACTGCAGCAACCAACCCGTTGGCTGTTGTAGTATGTGCCCCGAGGCAACCCCTCGAGCACGTCGCCTTAGCACTCGCCCCCACCAATAACAGGTAGGACTCAGGTCCACCAGTCAGACACTGGCGGGACAGGCGAGCAGAAACTCAGGAACGTCCGATAGTTCTCGAGGGAGGCAGCGCGGTATTCCTACAGCCTATGGGTTGTCGCAGTAATTACCCCGAGGCAACCCCTCGAGTGCATCGTCGTGGCCCGTCAAGTCAGGAGTAAACACGATGACAGGCTGCTGCTTTGACTAAATACGCCCACTATGCCAAGGACGCTCAGCCTTTTCGTCTCCTCGGTTCAACCACTCGTCCACTACACGAAAGTTTCGCCACCGCTTCGGTTTCCAAAGCACAGGTTCAAAATCACCACGCGGAAGAGATGGGGGCCCCACCTGCGGGCTCAATGCCTCCCCCGAGATGGGCCCGGGGCCCGAGATGGGCTCTTCCAATCACCCTTGTTTAGCAAGAGTGATTTCTTCATGGTTGGCCTCTTGATGGCTACGGTTGCCACTTTTTCTTCATCTTCGGAGGAGGATTCTTCGTTTGAGTCCCATTCTTCTCCGATGTGGGCTTGTCCATAAGCCTTCTTCTTTGTGAAGAATTTCTTGTCTTGAGGCTTCCCATCCTTCTTCTTTCTATTGTCATCTTCCTTGCTATGGGGGCAGTTCACAATGAAATGCCCATGTTCTCCACAGTTGTAGCAAGTCTTCTTTTTTCTTGACTTGCTCTTGTCTTTGCTCTTGTTCTCATAGTGATGGCTTCTCCTTCTCCTCATCAACCTTTTGAATCTTTTGATGAAGAATGCCATTTCTTCATCATCCATGTTCGTGCTCTCATCATCACTTTCTTCATCTTCACTTGTGAGTTGTGTTTCTTTTGCCTTGGACTTGGATGTGGCCTTAAGAGCAATGCCCTTCTTATTGGATGAAGTGATCTTTGCTAGGTCGTTGACGTGTTGGGCTTCTTTCTCCATCATCTCGTGGTTAATGATCTTCCCTAACACTTCATCCGGAGTCATCAAGTGAAAGTTTGGACTTTCCCGGATTAAGGTGCATAGGGTCACATTGCGAGGCATAAATGCTCTTATCATTCTCTTGACCACCTCATGGTCATTCCATTTCTTGCATCCGTACGCTCGACTCTTGTTGATAAGAGTTTTGAGTCGGTTGTACATTTCTTGAGGTGTTTCACCTTCTTCCATGGCGAACCTTCCAAGCTCTCCTTCTATCATCTCAATTTTGGCTTCCGTCACGGATCAGTTTCCTTCATGTGCGATCTTGAGGGTGTCCCAAATATCTTTGGTGAGCTCCAACCCATCTACCTTGTTGAATTCTTCAATGCTTAGAGATGAGTTGAGCACGGCCGCTGCTTGTGCATTGCGATGGATTTGTTGTTCTTGTTCTTGGGTGAGTTCATCCTCGTATTCGGTGATATCTATACCTGTACACACCACATGCCAAAGACTTGGGTTCAAGGAAATTAGCAGCAACTTCATGTTGTGTTTTCCACATTGTGTAGTTAGTTCCATCAAAGTGAGGTGGTTTGCCTAGAGGAATTGATAAATAACTAGAGTGAGAATTTAGACGTTCATAATCAAAAGGATATCGCGAGTAGTCTTGTTGACTACTCTTGAGCTTCTTCTCCAACCTCTCCTTCTTCTTTTTAGCCTCCTTCTTCTTTTTGAGGAGTGCCATGAGACGAAGAACTTCTTCATCTTCTTCTGAGCTTGAAACGTCTTGTGGAGGAGTAACCGGCAGAGGCGGGTTAGAACCTTGTTCTTCAAAGTTGCTCGTACTTGCTCCTTTTCCCTTGATGAGATCAATTTGGCTACCGGCCTTGTCCCCCATCTCCTCTCCAAGTGGTTAAGCTTTTGCGAAGAGTTAGGCTCTGATACCGATTGAAAGTTGCCTAGAGGGGGTGAATAGGCTAATAAAACCTGAAACTATTGCAAACAACAGATTAAACTTGAAGGAGGCCGGACTTGTCCGGTCTGAGGGCAGACTAGTCCGGTCTAAGTATAAAATTGCGTTTTAGGTTTTCCTTTTTAAGTTGGTTTGAGCAGAAGATATATGGTAGTCAAATAATATCACTAATTAGTTGTGAATGATTAGATTGTGAGATGGTAGAACAATTCACGGGTCTTAACAAAATGAAAGCTTAACAAGTAATTCTAGTGAGCGAGTGAGAAAGTAAAGGAACCAAGAGACACAATTTATCCCGAGGTTCGATTCCACACAGGAATATACGTCCTCGTTGAGGAGTCCACCAAGGACCGAGTCTCTTCCAACCCTTCCCTCACCGAGCGATCACCAAGATCAAGCCCGGGCTCTTTCACTATCAATCAAATGTGAATACAATGCTCTTAGGGGCTACTCACAACTTGAGGCTCCCTACACCAACCTATCAGTTCTAGAAATCAAAGTACAACTGTTAAGAACTCAAATTATCAATCAAAGTGCAAGAGAATCAAACCGAGAGCTCAAACGTCGATCAGCATGTCTTTCTCTCACAAAACCACTAACTCCTTAAGATCCAATCTTAGTGGTCTAGAAGGTGAGGAAAGAGACTTAGAAGAGCTCTAGGAATGAGTTTTCAATGCTTAGGTTGTTGTGGTTGCAATTCTCAACCGGGGGGTCTCCTTTTATAGAAATCGCGGCATCTAGCCATTACCAACTAAAGTCCGGACTAGTCCGGTCCCAACCCTGGACTAGTCCATTCTTGAGGGACCACTCACGTCACAAGGCTACCAACTAAAGTTTAGTGACCGTTGGACTCAAACGGTCATAAAACCCCGGACTAGTCCGGCCAAGAGCGGACTAGTCCGATCTCAGTCAGGAACCTTTGTTCCGTATGAGAACGTACTAGTGTGGTAAGGGCGGACTTGTCCAGTCTTACCATACTTAGTCTAAAAACTCTCTAATCTAGGGCTGCGGACTAGTCCATCCAACTTCGGACTAGTCCGAGCTCACACAGAAACCTTTGTTCCGTCCTAATTCGGACTAGTCTAAAGGGACCTGACTGGTCCGACCTTCAGAGCGGACTAGTCCGATGTCACTCAGAGACTTCTTCTCCGGACCCAAGCGGTTTAGTCCGCTTAGCGGACTAGTCCGGCCTTCCGAGACTTTGTCTCACAAAGTCTCAGACTCATTCGGCAATGGACTAGTCCGGCCTAAAACGGACAAGTCCGAACTCACTCAGGGACTCTTTATCCGGTTTAAAACGGAGTAGTCCGGGTTGGAACGGACTAGTCCGGCCCATAGTCCGGACAAGTCCGGTCTTCGTTTTTCACCCATACCTATAACTACTTCGTCTCACGATTCTAACTTTCTAACTTTAGTTTGAGCTCTCTAATGATTCTCAAGCACTCTAAAAGAGAAGACCCTGTACACAACTAGAAAATGTAAGAATTAATAGAAAATTCTATTTTCTACTCTTTCAAGTCTTCTTCTTTTCCTTTTGCTTCTTGAGTGACTCCATATCCATTTCTTTGATAAACACCTGACTCAGTAAAAACTTATTAGTATCCTAATTGCCGTCATCAATCAAACAAAACCCATGGGGATTACCTAGATGCACTTTCAATCTCCCCCTTTTTGGTGATTGATGACAACTCATTAAGATTTTCAATAAATAGATATAGTAGATTGTTTTCATAACACATGAGTGTATGATTCACTCCCCCTAAATGTGTGCACAAGGGATTGTCAAGGAAAAATATGCACAAGAGTGAGTTCTATGGGAATTTCATACATACATGTGTTATGGTGGGGTGGCTCAGTGTGATGTTTGAAGTGAGCATTAACCACATTAAGAAGGATATAACATTTACGAGCAAAGACATTTCAATATGGCATAATATGAAGATATAAAATAGCATAGTCATTACAAAATAACATAACGTGGCAGAATGTGGCATAGTTATTACAAACCAACATAAAATGAGTGTTTAAAGAGCAAGACTAAAAACTAAAGACTACGACTAGACTACTCCCCCTTATTCTCTCTTCCTTTGGCATCAAGGCACCAAAAAGGGAAAGAAAAGAGAGAAAGACCTAATCGCTATCATCTTGATCTTCATCTTGGTCACTTTGAGTCTCCTCGTCCTCATCTTCATCTTCGTCTTCATTGTCATCCTCTTGATGAGTGTGGGAGGTAAGAGGAGCAGCTGAGGAGGCTCCAAAGTAGGCAAGCTCGTCCTTAGTGAGAGTGGGAAATTCTGTCACCTCGTCATCATCTGATGACGGTGGAGACATTAGGTATCTCCATCTTGTCGCACATGGCCTTGAGATACTTCTCTTGGCGTTGCTTCATCTTCTGCGTGCGAACTTCCACCTTCTGGCACGAGGAGAATATGGCCTTGAAAATTTTGAGCAGCCCACTTGTGGAGCCACTCGATGATGGAGGGACGGATGGTCCAGCTGAGGAGGATGGAGCTGCAGAAGCACTCCTGCCCAAAGACGTAGGAGGGCGAGGAAGGGGAGTCGACATCTGAGGACGTAGCTTCCTGTGCTTCACATCCTTTGCAAATTCTAGTCCTGTGACTTTTTCTATCATGCACATGAGTATGGTGCATATCCACAGGACCTGTTCGGGGTGTGGGAGATGTTGAAGATATCATTATAAATGTAGTCGAAGACATTGAATCTCTCTTCTTCATTGAGCAGCTTCAACAAGTTCCTGAGGTACCCCTGTATCATCCCCGCATCCCCATCTTTTGGAGCTAGAGTCTTCCTCAGGATTCTATTTAGCACTCCAAAAAAGGGTTTGATGTTGTGGGTTGAGGATGCCTCATAGGAGAGATATGGAGGATACATGAAGTCCAAGTCATCCTTTCTGTAACACCCCAAAATTTTGATTTAAAACCCTAAATCATGTTAAGAGGGGAATTTAAAATTTTTTGGACGTGTTGCATGTTTTACAAAAATTCAAATTCAAACTGGAATTCAAATTAAACTCAAATCAGAAAAGAAATAGAAAAAGAAAAAGAGGAAATAGAAAAAAACCCGGCCAGTGGGCCGAAACCCACCAGCCGGCCCAACCAGCGCCCGAGCCAGGCCGCGGCCGCGCGCGCCGCTTCCTTCCGCTGACAGGCGGGACCCACCAGATCGTCTTCCACCTCGCGCCCGCGCCGGACTCTCTCTCACCCGAATCCAAACCGATCGGAATTGTTGCGGATCACAGCCGAATTTCGCTCAGGGGTGAAGCAAACACGATCTAAACCACCCCGCCGCCCTCCCCCGTCTATAAAAACCCCAGCCTCGTTCTGTTTTTCCCACGCGATCGGCTGTTTTTACTCCGGTGAGAACCGAGACTTCTCCGGCGAATTCTGACCGATCTAAGCTCGGAAATTCCGATCTAACTCGCTAGTCTTGATCCACCGCCTCCGGGGAACCTTGCAGGTGTAGAAAACTCGGTGACTTGCGGTGTAAACGCAGCGCCGATGAGCCTCGCCGTGAATTCACCTCGGACCTCGTCGCCGATCACCTTCCAGGACCTCTGAGCTCAAGAAAACCCCCGAGGTGAGATCCCCGACCTCCCCTCTACCGATCTATGCCATAAAATCACAGTTCTAGGAAGAATTCCCGAAGATCCGAAAGTTTCCGACGAGATCGCCGCTTCCCGCCGCCGTGCGCCGCCGGCAGCGCCGCCCGCGTTCTATCAGAGCGACGTGGCGGCTTGTGCACCGTTTATTTTAAATCGCACGGTAGGGTTTAAATCCCCGCGTACCGGTTTGACGTTATAATCTAAGCCGTCGGTTTAAAATCGGACGGTCCACGTCAGCCCCGCGTTATAAAGACTGGAAATCTTACGTGCTACCCCCTGGGGTTCTCGGGAAATAAGAGCTAGCCCCGGAAACTTCTGATCTAGCCCCTGGAACTTCAGAAAATCATGTAAATTCATTTAAAAATCAGTTTTAGCCCCTCGACTTAATAAAAATTAGGAAAAACTCCTCTGATAAGTGTAGCTAGAGCCCTGGAAATTATGAAAATAATATTATAGACCCTGTAGTGGGGTGAGTTTACCTTTTTAACCCTGTTTGATATTTAATTTAGGAAATTGAATATGTGGCTAGTATTTAAAATTTAAAAAGTGGGACAAACATATTGTTAAAATTAAATTAAAAACTTTCTCAGTACTTAGAAAACTTTGGAGTGAGATAAAAATATATTTTGGGCTGAAAGGAATCTGTTTAATTTATTATTCACATTTATTAGTTTTAGGGACACATTTTTTAGTAAAGAATAGTTCTAAAAATAGGGAAAATAAATGTAAAATAGTTTACATCAGAGAAAAAGGTCAAAAATATATATTTTAGATCAGAACCTATTCTGTTTAGATGATGTGTCTTGTTATTTTCATAATAAAGTTCACATTTAGGCATAGGAAATAAATCTGAAAATATAGCAACTAATAAATGATAAATGGAGTTTCTAAAATCTAAAGAATTCAGTTTAGGGTTGGTAGAAATTATGAAGACACATATGGAGAAGGAAAATACCTTTAATGCATACTAGGTAGCTAAAAAGTGTAGTAATTGAATATAAGGAATTTATTTAAATTGGAAACTCATATATATATATATATATAGTATGTAAGTATAAATGTGAACACAAAAGTAGGAATCATATACATATGATCAAAAGTGCATGCAAGCCACAAATCAACACACATAGAGTAACCACAACACATAGAAATGAGAATGACTTTCATAAATTTGAATGTGTGGTTTGTATGAAGTGGAAGTGTGAACCATGTCTTATGGATTGTTGTTTTTCTTTTGCTATGTGTGATGGTATGATATAGAACCTGCTCGAGAGCAAGTTGTTCCTTTCCAAGATCAGGACTACCCATTTCAAGAGCAGCAAGAAGGAGGCAAGTGTCCTTGACCACTTTGATCCTATGCTAGGATGTGTAGCTAGAATTATTTGCATTGTCAAATGAAATATGAAACCCATGCTAGGAAGTTTCCCTAGAATTGCATTACCTTGTTTCCTTGTAGTTTGGGTTGGGATTTATTTTATCATGTCATTTATTATTATGCATATGCTTAGCCATGCTTAGAATGGGATATTTGGGATATGAGATCATCAGTTTATTTTACCATACTCTTGAATGAGATATTGTGAGTTATGTAGAGGTAGGGATCAAGGCAAGTTGGATGTTTTGGTTGTGTGCTGGGTGCACGAGACTCGGGTTTGTGTTTAGTACTTGCCTGGATCCTAAGGACCGGTTCATGGAGCATGTAACCTGGCTTTACCGTGCCAACCACATGCTGAGATGGGGCAGCTTGGCCAATTAATTAGGTGTATCCCCGGCGTAGTATGGGTGTGTTGGATGGTGCGGGGAATAGGTGTCAGCTGGACTACCATATGAACCGCAAGGCTCAAGAGGGGGCCACTGCAGCGGGGTTGGAGCCTCTTGTATGCTGTTAGGGGTGAAACCTCAGTGGGCCCACGCTCGTCGGGAATCCCTTTGTAAAGGCTTCGTAGTGATCTCCTGGATACACACCTGGGAAGTGTGAATGTGGTTCCTAGCCACTGGCATAATGGAGGTTCTTTTAGTCCACCCGGCAACGGGGGATGAAATCACTACATGTGGGTACAGTGGTACAAACTCTGCAGAGTCAAAACTGTCATGACAACCGTGCTCACGGTCAAGAGCGGCTTGGACTTATTCATGATTAGAGGAGTGATGGTTTTGGAAGTTAAGGATGTTAAGCGGGGAGCTTAACATTGGAAATGATGTTATGGTTATTGGATTATGATGATGGGATGGGAGTTTGCGACCATTTCACCTGTGTAGTAATGTAGGTGCTTAATAAGCTAAGGTGGTAGGTATTAATTGCGTAGTGCTTTAACCATGAGTTCAACCTCCACTTGTTCTAGCCATGCATGATATAATTTTCCCACACTTGCTGAGTACCATTGGTACTCAACATTGCATATTTTGTTGGTTTATATGGCTGCTTAGGTCAAGATAATGAGGTGGTGTATAATGACCAAGACTTTGGACCCGAAGAAGGTTTCTAGGTTCATGGAGACCCCCGGGCAACGCCTGTGATGGAGCCCTCAAGAATAATATTCCGCTGCTAGTTTATTTACTTGTGATGAACTTATTATTGTCCATCGAGACATTTGCGATGTAAGACTTATTTATATTCGACACGGCTTGTAGTAAATGATGCTTCACTATTTGTCATCACATGTATGAGAAAATAATCCTGGCATACATGTGATATTCACTTGGTTGTTCTTCGGAAAAACCGGGTGTGACAGAAGTGGTATCAGAGCCAAGGTTGCCCGTAGGAACGTGGAACTAGGTAGAAATGGACGTATTTAAGGGCCCTATTTTCTTAAAAACTATTTTACAAGGTGTGTGTTGAAAAGTGTTATTTAATGGAGTCACTTTCTTCATCTTACCCCAACTTTCATTCAAAATAGGATTTTTGTTTGAGAGTTTATCTAACCTAATTTTAAATTCTTTTTGTTTTAGATGGTTCGCATGATTCACACCGCTCGCAAGTCCACAGGAGGGAGAGTTCCCGTAGTTGCCCTTGCCGAAAGAGAGGAGAGCCGTCCGGTGACGTACCTTTCCTACGGATTGGCAGTAGGAGGCTTATTGCGCCGTCTTCGGCGTATGCTCGAAGCCGCCGGCAACACGGGCAAGCTAATCATCCACTATAACTCCACCAGGACCATCCGTGAGAAGAGGGAAGAATGGAGCTCAGAGATGAGGATTATACACGAAAATCAGCTGCTTAAGATTCACCACTCTCCAGCTTGTCAAGCGACACAAGTCGATGCGGAGAAAGATGTCACCTGGGAGGCCATCACCTGACAGAGTCACATTTATCGTCGCCACTTGGACAAAACTGAGTACATGTATGTCATCCAACGTGAGAGTGGTACCACGGAGTACAAGTACCCGCTGGTGCAGCAGGGGACTTCCCATGAGCACATGGACTTGTGCTTGGAGGATGCTTCTATGCTCAGCACTCGACTACAAGAGTGTCAGCAAGAGCTTCAGGATGTTCGGGACACCCTGAAGGAAACGGAGGCATTGCTGCAAGCCTTCTTAAGGGCGAGAGAAAGAGGAGATGGGAATGAACTATGTGTCACCGCGAATGATACATGGACTCCTGACTCCCCAGATCGCCGGGCGATTAGGCGTCGTCGCATTTCTCCACCAACAGCCTCCCCACCCAAAGCAGAGTCAGAAGGAAGCCGAAATGATGAGGAAGATCCCGAGGAGCCTGCTCAAGAAAACGAGTAGTGTAGAATCCTTCCCTTAGCTAGCAAGATGTCGCATAGTCGAGTCATTAAGTTAAGTTAATGGTGTGTTAATGCTTGGTGTGTGACGTGAGTTGTGGAAGCCATGAGCAATTGTCCACAGCCTCGTCTTTAGATTGCTTTGCTTTGGTGTGTGAACCCACATGAAATAATATTGTATTTATTTTTGGTGTGAGAAATGAACCCTCAGAAAAGTATAACAAAGCATCAACACTTCAAAGTACAAACAAATGAAAGTAGTAAGATGATACTAAATGCTTTCAAATTAACATTGGTTGATTTTGCCAGATGGCCGGAAGAGGAAAAGGACGTGCTGCCAACCCCGCCAACAACAACGATGAGGCATGCAACCCTCATCTTTCTGGAGGCCAGGACCGGGGTGGTCGCCGTGAAGGAGTTGATCCCCTCCACCAAATGCTGGAGAATCAAAATCAGCTCATCCAGAACTTGACTCAAGTGGTGGCCAACTTGCATCAAGTTCCACCTCCACAAGCTGCACCACGCCAACCAAGGTTGAGTGAGTTTCTAGGAACCCAACCTCCAAAGTTTGCAAGTGCTGCTGAACCTCTGGAGGCAGATGATTGGCTAAAGACCATTGAAAGCAAGATGAGGATCATCCAGTGCCAAGGGTATGAGAGGGTACTGTTTGCCTGTCATCAATTGCATGGACCTGCTGCTGATTGGTGGACCGCCTACGTGGCTGCCCATCATGACCCTGAGAACATCACTTGGGAAGAGTTCAAGCGTAGCTTCCGCAAACATTACATCCCAAGAGGTGAATTCAAAAACAAGAGGAAGGAGTTTTTGGGACTGTAGCAGGGGAACATGACGGTGAGGGAATACCTCACTAAATTTACTCAACTATCCCGTTATGCCCCACGGGACATAAAGACTGATGAGCAGAAACAAGATTGTTTCGTGGAGGGACTTACCGCAGAGATGCAGTGTGCAATGTCCTCAAATGAGTATGAAAGCTTCCAAAAGATGGTGGACAGAGCATTTGTGGTAGAAAGGAAGCTAAAGGCCTTGGAAAATGAGAATAAGAGGAAGGCCGGGTGGTCACATCAAGCCTCAGGGAGCAACACCCGCCCACGTCTGATGCAGCAACCTACAGGGCAGACGAACCGTGCTGCGGTACCCTACTCAGCACCAAGAGGGTACAACCCGAACTACAGGCCTCCCGCAGCACCAACACAGCCACAACGTCAGTTTGTACAGCAGCCTCGCCCCGCATATCCACCTCGACCAGCAGTACAAGGACCCCCAAACCAATCCCAAGACATTAAAGGCCAGGCACCTAAGGTTGGGGTGCAATGTTTTAGCTGCGGTGAAGTGGGGCACTACGCCCACAAATGCCCAAAGAAGAAGCCCGCGCAGCCACAACAGCAGAATGTGATGCGAGGACGGGTGAACCACGTCACTATGGAGGAAGCGCAAGAGGCACCCGATGTGGTAGTTGGTAAGTTTCCTGCCAATTTACACCTTGCAACCCTGCTGTTTGATTCTGGTGCTACCCACTCATTCATTGCTCAAGGGTTTGTTAAGAAGCATGACCTAGCAACAACACAAATGAACCATATGCTAGCCGTAAACTCTCCGGGTGGAGAAATAAGGACAAGACAAGTGTGTCCCAAGGTGAACCTAGACATTAATGGGGTAGTATTTACTGCTAACCTCATAGTGATAGATTCACAAGGGATAGATATTATCTTGGGTTTGGATTGGTTGACAAAACATAAAGGAATCATCCATTGTTCGACCAGAACGGTGGAACTAACTCACCCTAACGGCACAAGAGTAAAGTTCATAACAATACACGAGCCTAGGAGGGACATTAAATTAAATCAAGTTGAGGTGAAAGTCGAGGAAATCAGGACCATCAGGGAATATCTAGATGTTTTTCCAGAGGAGTTGCCAGGTATGCCTCCCGATCGTGAAGTGGAATTTGTAATTGAGCTAGTACCTGGAACAGCCCCGATATACAAGAGACCTTATCGGATGGACTCCAAGCAGCTAGAAGAACTCAAGGATCATTTGAGAGAATTGACGGAGAAGGGGTATATTTGCCCTAGTTCCTCACCATGGGGAGCTCCGGTGATATTTGTGCCCAAGAAGGACGGAACCCAAAGGTTATGCGTGGATTACCGTGCCTTGAATGAGGTAACCATCAAGAACAAGTACCCATTACCCCGCATTGAAGACTTGTTTGATCAGTTGAGGGGAGCTTGTGTGTTCTCGAAAATTGATCTCAGGTCGGGATACCACCAACTCAAGATAAGGCAATCTGATATTCCCAAGACAGTTTTCGTATCTCGGTACGGGTTGTATGAATACACCGTCATGCCTTTCGGGCTAACTAATGCCCCGGCATACTTCATGTACCTCATGAACAAGGTATTCATGGAATATCTGGACAAATTTGTGGTGGTTTTCATAGATGACATTCTCGTCTTCTCCAAAGATGAAGAAGAACATGAGAAACATCTAAGGTTGGTGTTGCAAAGGCTGAGAGAACACCAACTATATGCCAAGTTGAGCAAGTGTGAGTTTTGGCTGAAGAGAGTTCCTTTCTTAGGACATATAATCTCGGAGGGAGGAATCTCCGTAGATCCCGCCAAAAATCGAGGATATCCAGAAGTGGAAAACCCCTGAAAATGTCGGGGAAATTCGAAGCTTCTTGGGATTGGCTGGATACTATCGATGGTTTATTGAAGGATTCTCCAAGATCTCGAGACCTCTCACCAAACTGTTGGAGAAGGGAATCACATTCACCTGGACGCCACAGTGCGAGACGAGTTTTCAGGAGCTAAAGAAGAGATTGACAACAGCCCCAGTGTTAGTTATGCCAGATATGCAGAAGAACTTTACGGTGTACTGCGATGCCTCTGGAAACGGGTTGGGATGTGTTCTCATGCAAGAAGGGCATGTCGTGGCATATGCATCCCGGCAGCTTCGGAAGCATGAGAAGAACTATCCTACACATGACCTAGAACTAGCCGCAGTGGTACACGCGTTGAAAATTTGGCGACACTATTTGATGGGAAAGAGGACAGAGATATATAGGATCATAAGAGTTTGAAGTACATTTTCACACAGCCAGATCTCAACCTCAGACAAAGGAGATGGTTAGAGCCAATCAATGACTTTGATTTGGGCATCAACTATCATCCTGGGAAGGCAAACGTCGTGGCCGATGCTTTGAGTTAGAAAGTGCAGGTCAATAAGTTGAACTTGAAGGACATGCCTGCAGAATTGAAGGACGAGGTTATAAGGCTCAATCTATGTCTAGTAAATAGTGGTGAAGCCATCGCCATGGAAGTGGACTCCACACTAGAGCGAGACATACGCGAGGGTCAAAAGAATGATGAGAAGATACAAGAAATCAGGCAACTCATCAAGGAAAATAAAGCTCCTGGTTTCAGAGAGGATGAACAAGGTACGGTGTGGCACGAGAAGAGGATCTGTGTGCCTGAAGTAAAGGAGATCCGTGAATTGATTTTGAAGGAGGCTCATGATTCTGACTATTCCATTCATCCTGGGAGTACGAAAATGTATCAGGACCTTAAGAGCAGGTATTGGTGGTATGGTATGAAGCGAGATGTCGCGGAACATGTTGCCCTATGTGACACATGTCAGTTGGTGAAAGCAGAACATCAACGACCCGCGGGATTATTGCAACCACTCAAAGTGCCTGAATGGAAATGGGAAGAAATCAGCATGGATTTCATCGTGGGATTGCCTAGAACCCAATCAGGATATGATTCGATATGGGTCATCATTGATAGGCTAACCAAGGTAGCTCATTTCATCCCCGTGAAAGAAAGCTACAGCGGATCCAAATTGGCAGAGCTGTACATGTCAAGGATCGTGTGTTACCATGGAGTGCCAAAGAAGATTGTGTCGGATCGAGGGACACAGTTCACCTCAAGGCTCTGGCAGAAGTTGCACGAAACCATAGGAACCCATCTGAACTTTAGTTCTGCCTATCATCCCCAAACTGATGGGCAGACGGAAAGAACCAATCAGATCCTTGAAGATATGCTAAGGGCATGTGCACTCAAAAACAATAGGAGTTGGGACAAGAACTTACCGTATGCGGAGTTTTCCTATAACAACAGCTATCAAGCTAGTATGAAGATGTCACCGTTTGAAGCCTTGTACGGGAGGAAGTGCAGAACTCCCCTATTTTGGAACCAAACAGGGGAAAGTAAAGTGTTTGGTCCAGAAGTACTACAAGAAGCCGAGGCGAAGGTAAGGGAAATTCGCAACAATTTGAGGATAGCACAGACACGCCAAAAGAGTTATGCTGATGTACGAAGAAGAGAGCTCGTTTTCAACGTGGGAGACTATGTCTATCTCAAGGTGTCCCCTATCAGAGGACTTCGTCGGTTCAAGGTGAAAGGGAAGTTGTCACCTCGATACATCGGACCCTTTCAAGTTTTGGAGAGGAAAGGAAAAGTGGCGTATCAACTAGAATTACCGACTCGTCTATCAGATGTGCACGATGTATTCCATGTGTCACAACTCAAGAAATGCCTGAGGACACCTGAAGAGGTGTTACCCATGAATGAAGTGAACGTAGCTGAGGATTTGTCTTATGCCGAGCAACCATACAAGATTTTGGAGACAATGGAACGCCTCACCAGATATAAAAGAATCTAGATGTGCAAGGTGCAGTGGAAGCATCACTCAGAAGAGGAAGCCACCTGGGAGCGGGAAGATGAGCTCAAGGCACAATTTCCAGAATTGTTTTCTTAGAACCACCAATCTCGAGGACGAGATTTCTTTTAAGGGGGGTAGATCTGTAACACCCCAAAATTTTGATTTAAAACCCTAAATCATGTTAAGAGGGGAATTTAAAAATTTTTGGACGTGTTGCATGTTTTGCAAAAATTCAAATTCAAACTGGAATTCAAATTAAACTCAAATCAGAAAAGAAATAGAAAAATAAAAAGAGAAAACAGAAAAAAACCAGCCAGTGGGCCGAAACCCACCAGCCGGCCCAACCAGCGTCCGAGCCAGGCCGCGGCCGCGCGCGCCGCTTCCTTCCGCTGACAGGCGGGACCCACCAGATCGTCTTCCACCTCGCGCCCGCGCCGGACTCTCTCTCACCCAAATCCAAACCGATCGGAATTGCTGCGGATCACAGCCGAATTTCGCTCGGGGGTGAAGCAAACACAATCTAAACCACCCCGCCGCCCTCCCCCGTCTATAAAAACCCCGGCCTCATTCTGTTTTTCCCACGCGATCGGCTGTTTTTACTCCGGTGAGAACCGAGACTTCTCCGGCGAATTCTGACCGATCTAAGCTCGGAAATTCCGATCTAACTCGCTAGTCTTGATCCACCGCCTCCGGAGAACCTTGCAGGTGCAGAAAACTTGGTGACTTGTGGTGTAAACGCAGCGCCGACGAGCCTCGCCGTGAATTCACCTCGGACCTCGTCGCCGATCACCTTCCAGGACCTCCGAGCTCAAGAAAACCCCCGAGGTGAGATCCCCGACCTCCCCTCTACCGATCTATGCCATAAAATCACAGTTCTAGGAAGAATTCCTGAAGATCCGAAAGTTTCCGGCGAGATCGCCGCTTCCCGCCGCCGTGCGCCGCCGGCAGCGCCACCCGCGTTCGATCAGAGCGATGTGGCCGCTTGTGCGCCGTTTATTTTAAATCGCACGGTAGGGTTTAAATCCCCGCGTACCGGTTCGACGTTATAATCTCAGCCGTCGGTTTAAAATCGGACGGTCCACGTCAGCCCCGTGTTATAAAGACTGGAAATCTTACGTGCTACCCCCTGGGGTTCTCGGAAAATAAGAGCTAGCCCCGGAAACTTCTGATCTAGCCCCTAGAACTTCAGAAAATCATGTAAATTCATTTAAAAATCATTTTTAGCCCCTAGACTTAATAAAAATTAGGAAAAACTCCTCTGATAAGTGTAGCTAGACCCCTGGAAATTCTGAAAATAATATTATAGACCCTGTAGTGGGGTGAGTTTACCTTTTTAACCCTGTTTGATATTTAATTTAGGAAATTGAATATGTGGCTAGTATTTAAAATTTAAAAAGTGGGACAAACATATTGTTAAAATTAAATTAAAAACTTTCTCAGTACTTAGAAAACTTTGGAGTGAGATAAAAATATATTTTGGGCTGAAAGAAATCTGTTTAATTTATTATTCACATTTATTAGTTTTAGGGACACATTTTTTAGTAAAGAATAGTTCTGAAAATAGGGAAAATAAATGCAAAATAGTTTACATCAGAGGAAAAGGTCAAAAATATATATTTTAGATCAGAACCTATTCTGTTTAGATGATGTGTCTTGTTATTTTCATAATAAAGTTCACATTTAGGCATAGGAAATAAATCTGAAAATATAGCAACTAATAAATGATAAATGGAGTTTCTAAAATCTAAAGAATTCAGTTTAGGGTTGGTAGAAATTATGAAGACACATATGGAGAAGGAAAATACCTTTAATGCATACTAGGTAGCTAAAAAGTGTAGTAATTGAATATAAGGAATTTATTTAAATTGGAAACTCATATATATATATATATATAGTATGTAAGTATAAATGTGAACACAAAAGTAGGAATCATATACATATGATCAAAAGTGCATGCAAGCCACAAATCAACACACATAGAGTAACCACAACACATAGAAATGAGAATGACTTTCATAAATATGAATGTGTGGTTTGTATGAAGTGGAAGTGTGAACCATGTCTTATGGATTGTTGTTTTTCTTTTGCTATGTGTGATGGTATGATATAGAACCTGCTCGAGAGCAAGTTGTTCCTTTCCAAGATCAGGACTACCCATTTCAAGAGCAGCAAGAAGGAGGCAAGTGTCCTTGACCACTTTGATCCTATGCTAGGATGTGTAGCTAGAATTATTTGCATTGTCAAATGAAATATGAAACCCATGCTAGGAAGTTTCCCTAGAATTGCATTACCTTGTTTCCTTGTAGCTTGGGTTGGGATTTATTTTATCATGTCATTTATTATTATGCATATGCTTAGCCATGCTTAGAATGGGATATTTGGGATATGAGATCATCAGTTTATTTTACCATACTCTTGAATGAGATATTGTGAGTTATGTAGAGGTAGGGATCAAGGCAAGTTGGATGTTTTGGTTGTGTGCTGGGTGCACGAGACTCGGGTTTGTGTTTAGTACTTGCCTGGATCCTAAGGACCGGTTCATGGAGCATGTAACCTGGCTTTACCGTGCCAACCACATGCTGAGATGGGGCAGCTTGGCCAATTAATTAGGTGTATCCCCGGCGTAGTATGGGTGTGTTGGATGGTGCGGGGAATAGGTGTCAGCTGGACTACCATATGAACCGCAAGGCTCAAGAGGGGGCCACTGCAGCGGGGTTGGAGCCTCTTGTATGCTGTTAGGGGTGAAACCTCAGTGGGCCCGTGCTCGTCGGGAATCCCTTTGTAAAGGCTTCGTAGTGATCTCCTGGATACACACCTAGGAAGTGTGAATGTGGTTCGTAGCCACTGGCATAATGGAGGTTCTTTTAGTCCACCCGGCAACGGGGGATGAAATCACTACATGTGGGTACAGTGGTACAAATTCTGCAGAGTCAAAACTGTCATGACAGCCGTGCTCACGGTCAAGAGCGGCTTGGACTTATTCATGATTAGAGGAGTGATGATTTTGGAAGTTAAGGATGTTAAGCGGGGAGCTTAACATTGGAAATGATGTTATGGTTATTGGATTATGATGATGGGATGGGAGTTTGGGACCATTTCACCTGTGTAGTAATGTAGGTGCTTAATAAGCTAAGGTGGTAGGTATTAATTGCGTAGTGCTTTAACCATGAGTTCAACCTCCACTTGTTCTAGCCATGCATGATATAATTTTCCCACACTTGCTGAGTACCATTGGTACTCAACCTTGCATATTTTATTGGTTTATATGGCTGCTCAGGTCAAGATAATGAGGTGGTGTATAATGACCAAGACTTTGGACCCGAAGAAGGTTTCTAGGTTCATGGAGACCCCCGGGCAACGCCTGTGACGGAGCCCTCAAGAATAATATTCTGCTGCTAGTTTATTTACTTGTGATGAACTTATTATTGTCCATCGAGACATTTGCGATGTAAGACTTATTTATATTCGACACCTGGCTTGTAATAAATGATGCTTCACTATTTGTCATCACATGTATGAGAAAATGATCCTGGCATACATGTGATATTCACTTGGTTGTTCTTCGGAAAAACCGGGTGTGACACTTTCCCAAGGTTCTCTCCTTGTGAACTATGATCTCATAGTTCAAGTGCTCCCCAGGTCCAACGATTCGAGCAAACTCATCACATAGTACCGAGTAAACCACACCATTTGTCATCCAGGTGATTTTCCTGTTTCTATAGGTGTGGAAGTAGGAGGCGGTGTAGAATTGGACTATCACCTCTGTCAGTACCCTCAATATGGGGTACCCCCGCGCACAGGGGAAACTGCCTAAGGACCTCGCCCTTCTCCGCAGGGAGAGCTCCGAAGGCGCCACGTGTCCAGTGGGGCTGGGCGTCCCTCTCCTCAGAGGAAAGCTTCAGGCCCGCCAAGTGGCCAACTGAGCCGGACCTCCCCCTCCGGGGGGAGAGCCCCGAAGGCTCCACGTGTCCAGCGGGGCCGGACCTCCCTCTCCTCAGAGGAGGGCTCCGGGCCCGCCACGTGGCCAGCAGAGCCGGACCTCCCCCCCTCCGTGGGTAGAGCTCCGAAGGCTCCACGTGTCTAGCGGGGCCAGATCTCCCTCTCCTTAGAGGAGAGCTCCGGTCCCACCACGTGGCCAGCAGAGCCGGACCTCCCCCTCCGCAGGAAGAGCTCCGAAGGCTCCACGTGTCCAGCGGGGCCAGACCTCCCTCTCCTCAGAGGAGAGCTCCGGGCCCGCCACGTGGCCAGCAGAGCAGCGCTGCCCGGCCCCCACGCGGTAGGCAGCAAGAGTAAAGACGCACCATACCTTGCCTGTACGAGGTATTCAAGACACGCGCCTTCCCAAGGCGCGGAGACACGGAGCACGCCTGTGTCAGGTGCCGTTGCGCCCAATCACATCGCAGTGAAGACTGGCGCGCCGTGTCAGAGGTTGTGCACCAATAAACACGACGACCAGACATCCCCTACCGCCCCTGCCATCATCAACCACTACGACTAGCTTGCGGCATGGGCAAGGCGGCAGAACGAAGACTCGGAAGCCCTCGCCAGAGACAACTACTGGCGTAACTGCAGATACGGTAGATGGCAAGCAATCTCCCCGGGACCACCTGTTGGACCCCGGGCCCACCTTGTAAGCCACCCGAGCCTTGGACGTTAGCAAGGGTTCGCACCTTAGCGGTTCGCACCTCAGCCATTTGCGCTTGAGGGTTCGACCCTTTGCACACTTATGCTCCAGCATCCGAGCACCCAACTCATCCTCAAGCTCAGAACTCCGGTTCTGAGCACTGAGCAGTACAACGAGCACCTCTGCTCACCGTGGAGGTAGGGTTTTACGCTCCGGCGGCTTGAACCACGTAAAAATCTCTGTGTTAAGCTTCTCCTTCAACCGTCCCTAACGCGTGAGCTCTCCGTGAGTGACTAGCCCCTCCGAAAAAGAACCTCCACGGGCAACCCAGAGCAGGCCCGGGAGAAGTGTCGGCTACACACTTTGACATTTGGCGCGCCAGGTAGGGGGCTTTTCCCTTGTGCGATGAGCTTTCACCGACGAAGATGACGAAGCTTCCTTCAGCGGCAAGCTCTCCCCACCCACGTTCACGACGAACGGTGACCAGCGGGGACTACGTCTCGACACACTCAGGACGGAGTGTGTTGGGGCAAGCTGGAAGCCAGCAGCCGACTCCGGCAGCGCCGACTCCAGCAAGCCCAAGATCCACTGCAGCGCTGAGTGTCTCCCACGGGAGCGCACTAGCTGCAGCACGAGCGCTACTGCGCAATCCACCTGCTGGGGACGCGCCTCAGTCAGCGACCCAGCAGTGGATTCACGACGTAGACCGTCTCGTCATCGCCGCCGCCAATCCTCAACTTCGGCGAGGACGACGTCCCGGTCAACCGGCTGTGTCGCTGATGTGCATGCCAACGGTTGACGGGCAGACGGCAGACTCCCGCTCCACCAGGCTCCCATCGGGGGACCTGAGGTTGGAGCTGGAACGACGCCACCTGGGCAAGGATACCCGAGTGGTCATCGAGCGACGGTGAGAAAGGTGTCGCAACCAAGAGCCCGGCGATAGCATGTCAACCGCCTCGACCCAGTGTGAGCCGCAAACGTTCGCCACGCGATCTCTGCCTTAGGCATACGCCATGCAGCATATGCCCCAGCCATATGCCCGGCAAATGGTGCCCCCTGGTCTATGGTGCAGCCTTGCCCATACCTGGGTATACGGTGCCAACAGCGAACCAAGCGTTCGCGGCACCAACACCTGCAGCAACAGGAGCAGGATGTGCGGCCCTGGCGCCACACCTTCGCTTCGCAAAGTGGCCGCGCAAGTTCCGGCCGCACCTGCCCGAGAAGTACGATGGCAGCGTCAACCCGGCGGAGTTCCTCTAGATCTACTCCACCGCCATCCTTGCTGCAGGAGGGGACAAGGCCGTCATGGCCAACTACTTCCCCGTCGCCTTGACCGGCCCAGCTCAGTTTTGGCTCATGAATCTTCCCCAGGGTTCCATAACCTCCTGGGGAGAGCTCTGCCGGCAGTTCACTGCGAACTTCGGCAGCTCCTACACCCGGCCTGGCACGGAGCTCGACCTCCACGCCATCCAACAACAACCTGGAGAGACGCTGCGCTGCTTCATCCAGCGGTTCTCCCAGATACGGAACACCATCCCGCATATCCAAAATGCTTCTATGGTGGTGGCATTCCGGCAGGGTGTACGGGATACGAAGATGCTCGAGAAGCTCGCGACCAGAGAAGTGCGTGACGTCTCAGAGCTCTTCAGCATGGCGGACAAGTGCGCCAGGGCAGCAGAAGGGCGAAACTGGCACTCACAGCCAACCTCCGAATCAGGAGGACAGCCCGGATCTAGCGCTGCTTGCCATGGAAGCAGCAAGAAGTTCAAGAACCGGGGCGGTGGCAAGATGAAACCACCGACCGCAGCTCCCGTTGCTGCAGCAGCAGCACCCGGAGGGGCTCGGGGGCCACGCCCCGACAAGAGGCAGCGACAGTCACCAGCTCCAGATGGTGACCAAGGCGAGTCGTGCCCCGTGCACAACACCAGCATCCATACAGCTGCTGAGTGCCGGGAGATTCAGAAGCTCGCGGAGCGCTTCCGCAAGGGGAAGCAACCGCGTACTAACGCCCCTCCCTTCCGTCAAAGGGAGGGCAAGCAGAAGGTCGACACCCAAGACAACATCGACCACCAGGTGGAGTTCCAGGAGCCTCAGCGCACCGTGAAGGCGGTACACAACTATGAGGACTCCAGCTCCAGCGACAACGAGTCATGGCGGTAGCCCACTACGACTGCTCCAAAGATATGCGGAAATTGCACTGTTGCGGTATCAGCCTTGGAAAAGCTCCAAGCAATTGCAGCAGCCCAAGCACCAGCCCCCGACGGTGCAGAACCGGGCCAGCTCCACCCGAGCGCATGTCTCCATGCCTCAGCCTCATCTCCCGGGGGCCGCCCAGGATCCGTCAACCTCCTGTCGGTCTGAGCCAATGGAAGAAGACATCCTGGGTCCCCTAAGAAGAGTCCGGATCTGCCTACCTCTTGTCGGCCTCAGCCAATAGAGGAAGGTACCCCGGGGCTCCCGGGAGAAGCCGCGCATGACCAGCTCCGGCGTGAAGATATCGACCTCGTCGACGAGGCACGATTACAAGCAACACTCCACAACGCACGGTCCCGGCTGGTGCTCCGGCGCTACCGCCAAAGGACCAAGCGCGTCTGGGAGCTACAAGAGGGCGGCCTGGTGTCGCGGCGCACACTTTCTCGCGAAGGACCTATAAACTCTCCCCCAGTCGGGATGGTCCCTTCCGAGTCATGAAAGTTGCCGCCCCAGGTACATACGCCTCTCCACCAAGGATGGGATCCGCTTCCGAACCCTTGGAGCATGGAACATCACAGTAAGTTCTATCCCCAGAGCATTAGTAGAACAGGCCTTTTCCTTTCTATAATAGATCCCATAGGCTCCAGGAACAGCGCTCAGAGCAGCTAAGCCTCAGGGGACGGTCCAGGGCTATGTTCATCTTGGCCTGGTTCCGACCCCAAGCGCGTAGAGTCTTGCTTCCCTTCTTAATGGGGCGGGTCGTTGCCTCCATGTTCAGCCTGCCATCCTCCTATGGGCATTTACACAGAAACCTGTTCTACCACGCTCTTGCTTATGTGCTCATTTAAATTACGCATTAATTTCTATGACCGCACTTTCCATGTATGCTAACCGTACATTTAGCTCCCCTTTCCCGCTCTCATCCATAGTCAGCATTTGCTATCCTACCGAAGGCGGTTGCACTTGAGGCACCTGCCGATGGCCAGGGGGCCTTTCGGGCCTCCCCCAGTCAAGTGCTGCAGTGCTAGTTGGTCACCTCCAGGAAAGGCTTGCGTTGTGCATGGGGGGTCCAGGGTGCGTAGCCTTCTTTGCCTGGTTCTGACCCAAAGCGTGCACGCCCTGTCCTTAGGTGGTCCAGGGGAGTACAACCGCTTTGCCTGGTTCCGTACCGAAAGCCTGTACACTCTGCCTCCCCGGCGTTAGGTCTGGTACTAGGGGTCGGACGGTCGTACCCTGACCTCAGAGGGAGCCGGACCCCCGGCGCCTCACGCACAGAATTGCCCAAGCCCCGTATACCGGACCAGGACCGTAAGCCAAATAAGACTTGGAGACGGGGAAGGGAAAGCCCTCGAGGAGAATTACGCTTCCTCTACTTATGTGCAGGACCTCCAGGTTGAGCCACAGGGACCGCACAGGGAAGGGCCGGAGCTATCGACTACTCCAGCGCAAGACCGGATGATTCGGGTCTCGCCCCCTTCGTAGGGGCGAGCCCCGAAGGCCCCACGTGTACCAGCGAGACCGGAGCTCCCCTCTCCTCAGAGGGTAGCCCCAGGCCCGCCACGTGGCTGGTAGAGCCGGACCCCGCCCCTCCTCCGGGCGGGCTCCGAAGGCTCCACGTGTCCTGCGGGGCCAGGCCACCCTCTCCTCAGAGGAGCTCCCGGCCCGCCACGTGGTCAGTAGGTCCGGGCCTCCCCCGTACTCACGGGGCGGGCCCCGAAGACCCTTTAGGCCCTTAACACAATAAGGGCCCAAGGAAGGTGTGTGTACAAGACTTCAAGATTGGTGAAGACCTCCGAGGTCCTTGCGGAGCTAGGGACTCGGCCAGGCCAAGCCAAGAAGAAGATAAGCGCGGACACAAAAAACAAAGGGTCTATTTATTCAAGGCTCCGTGAGCTGGACTACAGACTCAACAAAAGGAAAAGAAAAGATACAAGCCCTTGGATTCCCCTGGCTCGCGCCGGAACCTAGAGGCTACAAGTACGGCCACATCCCCGACTTCAGCCCTGGCAGCTCCCTCCCGCTCCGCGACAGGGCCCTGCCTCACTGGCTCCAGAGAGAGGGAGGGATCCCGGCTCCGGAAGCACGCCAGCATGTGCGTAGCAACCTCCATTGCCAGGCCCCGTCCCTCCGCCTCGAGCTCATCGGCGACCACCGTTTCAAGCCTGTACAGCTTGGCGTCAATAGACTCGAGCGCAGGGATCACCTCGGCCACCTTCTGCGCCGGAGCCACTGCCCTCACCGGGCTAAAACCAAGGGGGACCAGGGTGGACCCTGCCTGGTCGATGAAGCTCCAAACCGCTCGGGCATCGGCGGACCGCGAGGCCTGGAGATCCTCCATCTCGCGGCGGGCTGCCAATAAGGCGTCACGACCCTCCTCGGAGAATTCCTTCTCCTTGGCCATCAGAGAGTCTTCCCAGAGCTGGAGACTCTGGGCATGCCGCTCCAGCTCTGAAGCCCAGAAGTCGGCAGCCAGCTCCCGATCCAGGACCGCCTGGCGCTCCCGGGAGACTTGATCCTCCCTCGCAGCCAGATCTGCCTTCCGGGTCTCCAACTCCTTAGCTCGGGCCCTCAGGTCGCCCTCGCGAGCCGTCAGCTGCGCGGTGACTTCCTCGCTTCAGCCGCCACAACTTGCTTCCGGTCCGCGAGGGCACGCTCGCGGCGCGCTAGCTTCAGCCGCACCTCCTCCAAAGCAGAGAAGTTCGCCTCAACCCAGTCATGTGCCTCGAGGGCCTCCTGGTAGACCCGCCGAGTCTCGGAGTCCAGGCGGTCGACGACCTTCTTCTGACGGTCAGGGAGCGCCTCCATGACATCGAGCGACGTCCACCTCGAGTCAAGCTGCGCCCTGACCACCTCGGTACGCTCTCTCAAGAGGCGCCCCCAGCTGAGGAGGGGATCCCTCTCTCCTGCCTGCTCCTCCCGTTCACGGCCGAGCGCGGCCAGGACCTACCGGACGCTCGTCTGGGCAAGCTTAAAAGCGTCCGCCAGGGGCTGCTGGGCGGCAGAGGCCAAAGCCGCGCCCCCGACCTCCTCCATCACGTCGTCATCAGGAGGAGCTAACGCTTCGGCGACAGGGATGAGGCGCTAATCAGGAGAAGCCGGCACTGGGGCGGGGCCGCTCCCGGCGCACTTCGGTTCACTGCCAGCCGTAGGGCCCGTGGCAGCTTCTCCCGCTTCGACAATAGAAGGCGGGACACCACCAGCCGGTCCCACCGAACCTTCAGCAATAGTCGGCTCCCGAGCTGGCGAAGGGGGATGAGCGGGAGTTGTCGCCGCTACCGCAGGAGCCGGACCGGCCGGCGCAGGAGGAGCCTGCGCCTGCTTGGGGTCCGCCGGAGCCGCTTCAGCTTCCGGGCGCTGCGGTGCAGATCCCCCGTCAGTCGGGGATGGCCGGGAAACGGAGACGTTACCGGTACTCGATGAGTCCCTACAAACATGGGAGGCTCTCGGGTTAAGAGAAGAAGAAAAGAATGCAGGATCTAGAACCTGGTAGACGACACTTACCGAGGGACACGAGCGCTCCAACGGACTCTGAACCCCGGCTTCCGAGCCGGGGTAGGTCCACTAGAGCCCGCCGTCGTCGTCGAGGGCTGCCCCGTAGTCACCCGGACCGACGGAGCAGGGGATGCTTCCGAAGCCCCCCTAGGCACCGATCCAGCTCCCGAGGCCTGGGGCGCCTGAGCTCTAGACTCGCCCCTGGGCATTGCCACACCGGTGCTCCCCCTCGAAGCTCCACTGCCTGAGGATGGAGGACGCGACGCCCGGGGACCTTTGGGCCGTCGCCGCTCGAGTGGGGTCTCACCGGAATGGGAAGACCGAGACCTCCTGGAGTTGCCACCAGACAAGCTGACGTCTCTAGGCGAAGGACGCGCGGGTACCCTGGTTCCCTGACTTGGCGCAAACGCCGCCGTCGGAGGAGACCGGGCGCGTTTCTTCTCCGGAGGCAGGTTGGAAGCCATGGCAGATGGAAGCTCAAGAACAGGGAAGACAAGGGCGCAAGAGCTCAAGGAAACAAGGAAGATGCAAGCGAAGGGAAGCCGCGATGCGGGTGAGATCCCCTTTTAAACTTTCCAGGCATGATTTAATGCGATTGGAAACTCTTCGAATATGCCGCTTGGACAACCGCTTCAGCTCCAAGACCAAGCGTCGATGACAAGTGCACCCAAGCCATCCAGATGAAGCGGTGTGCCAAGAAGTCAGTCTCTCAAGAAGATGAGCCGGCAGGACGCTTCGGTGCTTCCCGAAAAGGCTCTGCGACGTGCGGAAGTGGCAGCCTTGGGAACCGCCGCAGTAAAAGCAGCCATCAAGTGGGGCACACACTCCCATGATCTCGCGACTGTTCATGCTCCGACAACGATCAATGCTGGTCTTCGAGAAGGTGCGCAGAGCGGAAGAGACGGGGGCCCCACCTCGGGCTCATTATCTCCCCCGAGATGGGCCCGGGGCCCACTGTCGGTACCCTCAATATGGGGTACCCCCGCGCATAGGGGAAACTGCCTAAGGACCTCGCCCTTCTCCGCAGGTCCGAAGGCGCCACATGTCCAGCGGGGCCGGACGTCCCTCTCCTCAAAGGAAAGCTCCGGGCCCGCCACGTGGCCAACTGAGCCGGACCTCCCCCCTCCGCGGGGAGAGCCCCGAAGGCTCCACGTGTCCAGCGGGGCCGAACCTCCCTCTCCTCAGAGGAGGGCTCCGGGCCCGCCACGTGGCCAGCAGAGCCGGACCTCCCCCCTGCGCGGGGAGAGCTCCAAAGGCTCCACGTGTCCAGCGGGGCCGGACCTCCCTCTCCTCAGAGGAGAGCTCCGGGCCCGCCACATGGCCAGCAGAGCCGGACCTCCCCCCTCCGAAGGCTCCACGTGTCCAGCGGGGTCGGACCTCCCTCTCCTCAGAGGAGAGCTCCGAGCCCGCCACGTGGCCAGCAGAGCAGCGCTGCCCGCCCCCGCGCGGTAGGCAGCAAGAGTAAAGACGCACCATACCTTGCCCGTACCAGGTATTCAAGACCCGCGCCTTCCCAAGGCGCGGAGACGTGGAGCACGCCTCTGTCAGGTGCCGTTGCGCCCAATCACATCGCAGTGAAGACTGGCGCGCCACGTCAGAGGTTGTGCGCCAATAAACACGGTGACGAGACATCCCCTGCCACCCCTGCCATCATCAACCACTACGACTAGCTTGCGGCATGGGCAGGGCGGCAGAACGAAGACTCGGAATCCCTCGCCAGAGACAACTACCGGCGTAACTGCAGATACGGTAGATGGCAGGCAATCTCCCGGGACCACCTGTCGGGCCCCGGGGCCACCTTGTAAGCCATCTGAGCCTTGGACTATAAAAGGCTCGGGTAGGAAACGTTAGCAAGGGTTCACACCTTAGCGGTTCACACCTCAGCCATTTGCACCTGAGGGTTCGACTCTTTGCACACTTACGCTCCAGCATCTGAGCACCCAACTCATCCTCAAGCTCATAACTCCGGTTCTGAGCACCGAGCAATACAACGAGCACCTCTGCTCACCATGGACGTAGGGTTTTACGCTCCGACGGCCTGAACCACGTAAAAATCTCTGTGTTAAGCTTCTCCTTCAATCGTCCCTAACGCGTAAGTTCTCCGTGAGTGACTAGCCCCTCCGAAAAAGAACCTC
Organism: Neostapfia colusana; assembly: GCA_030760725.1. Lineage (NCBI taxonomy): Eukaryota > Viridiplantae > Streptophyta > Magnoliopsida > Poales > Poaceae > Neostapfia > Neostapfia colusana. The sequence goes on from JASWHV010000085.1 coordinate 146,945, forward strand.
CGCGGGCTACCCAGAGCAGGCCCGGGGGAAGTGTCGGCTACAGACTTCGACAACCTCTATGTTCCAATCATACTGAAAAGCCATTAGATCCTTGATCCCATGGCGTTCTGATGCTTCAATTACTGCATCAAAAGCTTGATGCCTCTTGTTTGCCATGTACGGCCAATCCCCCCACTGAGCATCAACTACCGGTGTCTTCATTGGGAGATAGACAAGCCGGTAGTAGTCACAATGGAAGTCGCACTAGAAGCGAGGGTCTGGTGTGGACTTCTCATACTTGTATACTTCCTCTTCTCTGAACCTTTGGGCTTTGTCAGCTCCTTTTCCTTTGAAGGTTGCACTCGCCAAATTGGGTTGGCAGTTTGGATTTGGCATAGGAGGTGCTCTCTCAAGGGGCCCAATAGGTCCTTGTGGGGGATTCTCCCTTCCCTGTCTAGGGTTGTCACGAATGATGTGTCCCTTGTTGGCCAAGGCCTTTTTCCTGGGAGGATCAGCTGCTTTGCCTTTTCCTTTGTCTTGAGTTGATTTTTGAGGCTCGACATGTTGTTTTTCTTTCAGGGTCACTAGCCTCTTCCTCCTTGGAGGATCAACGGACTGAGAGGCTTGTCCTTCCCTGTCAGCCCGTTTCTTTGTCCGAGCCTCCCTTGCAGCGGCCTCTCCTGCCTCTACCTCGGCTGCCGCACGATAAGCGGCTTGGCGAGCCGCTTCGGCCTCGGGGTTTGGAAGAGGACTGTCGCTAGGTCCTGACATGATCTGGTGAGAAAAAAAGTACTTAGTTGATGGAGCATTGCTGTGACACCCTCATCTCGGGTGTCAACATATGTTCATGAAGAGGAAACATTTTAAGAAAAGAAGGAACAGAGAAAAATATCAAAAGGATAAGCAATAAGAGCCGAATCTAGCTCTCAGAAAACGCCGAAAACAACCCACTGCGGCCGCTGGCCACGCGGTGTGTTCGGAGCTCGTCCCTGCGAAGTGGGGAGAGGTCCGCCGCTAAAATAGCTACGTGGCAGGTTCGGGACTCATCTCCGCGAAAGGGGCGAGGTCCGATCCTGTGGGACACGTATTGCCACGGAGCTAGCCTCGGCGGAAGAAGCAAAGGCATTTCCGCAGGACACGTGTCATCCTCGAAGCTAGTCCTTGCGGAAATCAGAGGACCAGTCGCGCGGGATACGTGTCGATCTCGGAGCCCACCTTCGAGAGGTCCTGTTCTATTGGACACGCGTCGCCACCGGAGCTTATCTCCGGGAGGTCTGTCGCTGCTGGACACGTGTCGACCTCGGGGTATGTCCCTGAAGAAAGAAGAGAGGAAAGACCGGCGCCAACACGTGGCGTGCGTGGAGCTCACCTCCAAAGGAGGGGGAGGTCTCGGTCGATTGACATGCGGCACAACCGGAGCTCGTCTCTACGGAGAAGGAGATACCAGGCCCTGGAAGGACACGTGGAGCCTCCGGAGCTCATCGCCGTGAAGGCAATGAGTTCTGGAGCGGCTGTTACGCGTAAGAATATCGGTACATAAAGGAAACCGACCTGAATTCCATAACGTTACCGCACCAAATCAACTAAAGATAAGATGATAGGATCCAACGACGATCTGAATAAGACTCTTATTTGGGATACAATCAGATTAGGACTCTTCTCTTCCCGATTATAAATAGAACCCAGAACCTCTGGCCGAAACCACAAACTTCTTTTCCAACTCCTAAGCCGACGACTTAGAGCCCTAGCCCCAACTCGCCGAGAAAGCCATCACCGGAGCGCGACAAGGAAGATCGTCGGAGGAGAACCGAGCGGTCTGAGGAGGACCTCAAAGACCGAGAGGAACGTAAGGTAGGCCCCAATACCACCTTACGATATCGTTGTATTTTCCTTGCATCTGTTCTTTGATTCCTTTCGAACAGAAGCATTCTCGTGGACAGATCACTTCATGATCAGATTGATCTAAAGACAAGATCATTGTCACGTCCACCTTTGATCCGAACACCTCTGTCCATGCAAGCCATGCAAGAACACACCAATCTAATAAAAATCATAGGATGGCATGCATATGCATCATCGCATCTAGTTTAAGGTTTGTGCATGATATTGATTGATGTGAATCTTGTATGCACGTGATCCTACCTAGCAGAACAAGCTCAGGAAGCTGTCTACAACGAACTGCAGCAACCAGGTTTTGAGATCCAAGAACAACCGGAACCGCAAGAACAAGGCAAGTGCTCCTTGACCATATTGATCCTATGTTTTGGGTAAAACTATTTTGTTTTGCGGAAAGGTGTGCGTACTGAGCCAAACATGATGGGAAACCCTTTTATAGGAGTGTACTAGTTTTGGTTGAACCACCCTTGTCGCCTGGGAAGTTTATGAGTCGGGTACGGTTTTTGCTTTATGCTTCGCTGAGTCCATGGGATTGGGAAGCGAGATAGATGTGTCTAGCTAACTGCACTCGTATTGATAATAAGAAACTGATGTTAATAATGGACATGGATCGGAGGAAGATCTAGGCAAGACTGGGTTTGTGAATGAGGTAGCATGAGACGGTGGTTTGCTTGCCATAGATCTAAGGACCGGTTCATGCATGCACATGCCAGGATAACAGTGCCACCGCAAGGCCAAGTATGGGTGCGGCTTAGCTGAGTAATTAGGTAAGTTGCTAGAGTGTTATGGACTGTGGAAGGCGCGGGGAATGGGAGTCGAGTGAGGACTGCCCTGGGAACTGCATGGCACAAGAGGGGGCCCTTGGGTGGGAGAATTGGAGATTCTAGCCTGCCGGTGAAACCTTAGTGAGTCCATACATCTAGTAACCCCTTTGTAAAGACTATTTTGTGATCTCTTGACCATACACCGACGGATGTGTACTGGTATAATGGAGGTTCTGCAGTCGCCGACGGGTGATGAAATCACAAACTTGCGGGTAAAGAGGTGCAAACTCTGTAGAGTCTAAAACTATCATGATAGCGGAGCTTACGGTCACGAGCACCTGGCTAAACTGCCATGATTAGTTGGGATGGTTATTGGGATGGTTATTGGTTATGGTTATTGATGATGGTTGTGGTTTGGTTTTGGGACTGTTGAGTCCGGGTGATAAGATGGTTGTATGACTGTTGAATCATGGCAACGAGTTTGGTCTCGGTGTGAGACAAAGTTGTTTTGAGATGGTAGCGAATACGGGGAGGTATTCGTGAGATGGTAGCGAATACGAGGAGGTATTCGTGAGTAAGAATGATGTTGGTTAATGTTCGGGTGGAACATGGAAAGCGATAGAGGTATGTTGGTAATTCAATACATGCTGGGATTACATTCATCTAAAGTTAAGTTGCTGTTTTATCATGGTTTTTATAAATCTGCTTTTCTGCAAATAAGCCTTTTTATACCTACCTTGTTTATGAGCTGCATATCATTTGTTTTCCCGCACTTGCTGAGTACATCATTGTACTCAAACTTGCATTATTACTTCATCATCAGCAGCAGGAGAAGCTTACTATGAAGACCACGTGAGGCATTGAGGCGTGTGATCTGTTCTCAACCTTGCATGTGGAAAGGAGTAGAGATGGAGCCACTACTGCTTAGTTTTGCTTCCGCATTAGTTTTGCTTCCGCTTTAGAATAAAGACTTCCGCTGTGAGCATGAGTCCAAGACTCATGAGATATTGTAATAAACTCTGCTATTCGTGGTAATATATAATCTGAATTCAGTTTGTGGAACGTATGTGTATGTGTGATGAACATCCTGGGCACACATATGCATTAGTTCTTGGTTCCGTGGTTTTCCCACAGAATTGAGGGCGTCACAGATTGGTATCAGAGCCACGGGTTGACAGTAGGTTACACGCCTAGATAGAAACCTTAGGTTGATAATAGAGCCATGGGTTAACAGCAAGTTACATCCCTAAATAGGCGTCACAGAGGAAGCGTCTTAAGGTGAATAGCTTAGATTGGTCTTGAAACCACCTTGGCATAGGGAACCATCCTTGAATAGGAGTTGTGTGGGCCCTTGTGATGATTATTTGTGATTGTGTGCTTAGTGTGAGTTGTGGGACGTCTCAAAACGTTGTCCATATCCACACGTAAGAAGAAATAGGTGTGAGATGTTTCGACACTTGCTCACATCCTCATATGGGCTTATATATACATAGTCCAACTCACCTTGATGCATATAGTTGAGGGAATCTACCTAACCTTCTAACCTTCTATTCTATTTTATCCTCTCTCACAGATGGTGAGGGGAAACGTTCGTGGCAACCAAGAGGATGATCACGATGAAGTTCCTGTTAACCCCGGAGCTGGCGAGAACAACCTGGAAAGGTTGATGGCCATGCAAAACCAGCTTATGCAAACTATGATCCAAACTCTGGGTCAGTTGCAGGCCAACAACAACCCCGTTCCGGCACCGCCGCCACCACCACCGCCGGCTCATAACCGGTTGGGAGAGTTCATGAGGACTCGACCACCCACCTTTGCTCAAACTAGTGACCCCATGGAGGCCGACGACTGGTTGAAATCCATTGAGAAGAAGCTTGCCATAGTACAGTGCAATGACCGAGAGAAGGTTCTCTTCGCGTCGCACCAACTTACGGGAGCCGCTGCTTACTGGTGGGATGCCCTGAGCAACGCTCATGCCAACCCGGAAACAATCACTTGGACTGAGTTCAAGGAAAGTTTCCGCTCTCACTACATCCCTGCTGGTGTAATGATGCTCAAAAGGCAGGAGTTTGAAGGTCTCCGCCAAGGGCAGAAAAGTGTGAATGAGTATCTCAACAAGTTCATACAACTGTCTCGGTATGCCCCCGAAGATGTCAACGCAGATCAGAGGAAGCAGTACCTGTTCATGAGAGGGTTGAACAATGAGATCCAGGTTCAGCTCCTCAACAATGACTACGTAAGCTTCAAGAAGCTGGTTGACAAGGCCATAGTGGTTGAAAACAAGATCCGGGAGATCGAGCGGGAGGGCAAGAGGAAGATGCCATACCCGCCCCAAGGGAGCAACGTACGACCTAGGTACATGCCCCCTGCACCACAGTATGGATCGACCACTCCTGCGTACCGCCCTGGTCAGCCGCCACAGCAACAATTCGTTGCACCGGCACCTCGTGTGCCCATGCCTCCTGCGCCCCGACCTAGCAATGGCGCCCCTGTTCAAAACCCCCGGCCCAACGCACCTGCCGCCGTAGGCAACAGAGCATGCTTTAAATGCGGGGAAGTAGGACACTTCACGAACCAGTGCCGGAGGAGAGGCCCTGGACAGCAAGGTAACGTGCCCAAGCAGAACCCGCGACCGAATATAGGAGACAATCAAGGGAACCGTGGACAACAGAACTATGCTCGCGGCCACGTGAACCATGTCACTTCCGAGGAAGCACAACAGGCTGAGGACGCCGTAATTGGTATGTTCCTTGCCAACTCCAACCCAGCCACCATCTTATTTGATTCTGGAGCATCGCATTCCTTTATATCATCCAAATACGTTGCCAAACATCATCTACCCGTATCCCACTTAGAATGTGCTATGTTAGTTAATTCTCCCGAAGGAGAAATGAGGACTAATATAGTATGTCCTAAAGTAAGCCTTAAAATAAGGGGGGTAGACTTCCTTGCCAACCTTATTGTCATGGACTCCCAAGGGATTGACATCATACTCAGAATGGATTGGCTAAGCAAGCACGACGGAGTAATCCAATGTGCTGAAAGAAGCGTGCGGCTGACAAACGAGCACGACATTCGTGTTGAGTTTGAGTCAGCCCAGAAAACAACCGAACGGGCAAATTTGAACCACGTCGAAGGAGCAACATTGGACAACATTCCAGTGGTTCAGGAATTTTCAGACGTATTCCCAGAAGAGCTTCCAGGTATGCCACCTGACCGAGACATTGAGTTTGCCATAGAATTGGTACGAGGAACTGCACCCACAGCCAAGAGACCTTATAGGATGCCCGTCAATGAGGTAGTTGAACTCAAGAAGCAAATTCAAGAACAGTTGGAGAAGGGTTTTATCCATCCAAGTTCGTCACCATGGGGAGCTCCGGTGCTCTTCGTAGACAAGAAGGATGGAACCCAAAGGATGTGCGTGGACTATAGGTCCCTCAACGAGGTAACAATCAAGAACAAATACCCTCTGCCTCGTATAGAGGACCTTTTCGACCAAATGAAAGGAGCCCGAGTGTTCTCCAAGATTGATCTTCGGTCGGGATACTTCCAGCTGAAGATTAAGCCCTCCGATATACCTAAGACAACCTTTCGAACACGGTATGGTTCGTATGAATATACCGTTATGTTGTTTGGGTTGACAAATGCACCCGCATACTTCATGTACCTTATGAACAAGGTCTTCATGGAGTACTTGGACAAGTTCATCGTGGTTTTCATCGACGACATTATGGTGTATTCAAAAAGTGAGGAGGAGCATGAAGAACATCTGAGATTGACCTTGCAGAAGTTGCGTGAGCATCAATTGTATGCCAAGCTCAACAAGTGTCAATTTTGGCTAAAGGAAATATCTTTCCTAGGCCACATTATCTCCGAGGAAGGGGTATCGGTTGATCCTGGAAAGGTGAGAGATGTTCTGAAGTGGGACCAACCGAAGAGCGTGAGGGATATTCGGAGTTTCCTTGGGATGGCAGGATACTATCGACGCTTCATTAAAGACTTCTCTAAGATAGCAAAACCTATGACGGAGCTGCTAATGAAGGGAAAAGTCTTTCAATGGACACCAGCCTGCCAAGAAAGTTTTGAGGAACTCAAGAAAAGGCTAACCACAACACCGGTTCTGGTATTGCCAGACGTAAACAAGAGCTTTGACATATATTGTGACGCATCCAGACAGGGGCTCGGATGTGTGCTCATGCAGGAAGGACAAGTGGTAGCCTATGCCTCACGACAATTAAAGAAGCACGAGCTTAACTATGCCACACATGACCTGGAGTTAGCAGCAGTAGTGCATGCATTGAAGATTTGGAGACATTATATCCTTGGCCATTGATGTGAGATCTATACGGATCATAAAAGCCTCAAGTACATATTCACACAAACGTACTTGAATTTGAGGCAACGTCGATGGTTAGAGCTTATCAAGGATTATGATGTTGGAATCAACTACCACCCCGGGAAGGCCAATGTAGTAGCTGATGCATTGAGCAGAAAGGGAGCATGTCACCAACTCACGGTTTGGTAGCTACCACCCGAACTACGTAAGGAGTTCGAACGGTTACACCTCGGATTCTTGAATAACATGGAAATAATAGAGATCCACTCCTCATTGGAGCAAGAAATAAGAGAGGGCCAAGCATCGGACGAGGAGATCAAGGAGATCAAGGAAAGAATCCGACAAGGAATAGAGAAGGATTTCAAGGAGGATGAAAAGGGTACGCTTTGGCTAGGAAAAATGATTTGTGTGCCGAACATAAGACACCTTCGCGACATGATATTGAAGGAGGCACATGATTCCCCCTATTCCATACATCCCAGAAGCACCAAAATGTACAAGGAGTTGAAAACTTGTTATTGGTGGGATGGTATGAAGAGGGATATAGCCGAATACGTTGCCCTATGCGACACATGCCAACGGGTGAAGGACGAACATCAAAAACCCGCTGGATTGTTGCAACCTTTGAAAATACACGAATGGAAGTGGAAGGACATCAATATGGATTTCATCATCGGATTGCCACGCACTCAGTCGGGATACGACTCCATCTGGGTCATTGTGGACCAATTGATGAAAACCGCCCATTTCCTCCCTGTAAAGACCAGTTACAATGTTGCGCAATTGGCAGAAGTGTACATGGAGCAAATCGTGTGCCGTCACGGAGTTCTGAAGAGGATAGTCTCAGATCGAGGTTCTCAGTTTACCTCTAGATTCTGGAGGAAGCTGCAGAAAGCCATGGGTATGCGACTGGATTTTAGCTCTGCCTATCACCCCAAACAGATGGACAAACCGAAAGGACAAACCAAATTTTGGAGGACATGTTGAGAGCTTGCGCCTTGAAACGTGGGCGTAGTTGGGATAGGAGTTTACCGTATGCCGAGTTCTCCTATAACAACAGCTATCAAGCTAGCTTGAAGATGTCGCCTTACAAAGCCTTATATGGTAGACGGTGTAGAACGCCGCTGTTTTGGAACGAGACCGGAGAAAACTAGGTGTTTGGACCCGAAGTGCTACAAGAATCCGAAGAGCAAGTCCAAACGGTACGGGATAACTTAAAAGCCGCTCAGTCACGACAGAAAGGCTATGCGGACAATAGGCGTAGGAAGTTGACTTTTGAAGTAGGAGACTTCATATACCTTAAGGTATCGCCTATCCGAGGCCAACGACGTTTCAACGTCAAAGGCAAGCTCGCACCTCGCTACATCGGACCATTTAAGATTCTTGATAAGCGAGGAGAAGTAGCCTATCAACTAGAGCTCCCAAACCACCTCTCCGACATACATGACGTGTTTCATGTATCCCAGCTCAAGAAGTGCTTGAGAGTACAAGAGGAACAAGTATCAATGGGAGAGCTTGAACTTCAAAAGGACCTGACTTATGCGGAACAACCTGTCCGAATCTTGGACGTAAAGGAAAGGGTCACCCGGAACAAGGTGATTCGATGGTGCAAGGTACAATGGAGCCATCACACCGAAGCTGAAGCCACATGGGAGCGAGAAGAGGATATCAAAGCAGAATTTCCCCATCTATTTTCTACTAACGAAACTCGAGGGCAAGATTCAATTTAAGGGGGGTAGATTTGTGACACCCTCATCTCGGGTGTCAGCATATGTTCATGAAGAGGAAACATTTTAAGAAAAGAAGGAACAGAGAAAAACATCAAAAGGATGAGCAATAAGAGCCGAATCTAGCTCTCAGAAAACGCCAAAAACAACCCACTGCGGCCGCTGGCGACGTGGTGTGTTCGGAGCTCGTCCCTGCGAAGTGGGGAGAGAGAGGTCCGCCGCTAAAATAGCTACGTGGCTGGTTCGGGACTCATCTCCACGAAAGGGGAGAGGTCCGATCCTGTGGGACACGTGTTGCCACGGAGCTAGCCTCGGCGGAAGAAGCAAAGGCATTTCCGCAGGACACGTGTCATCCTCGGAGCTAGTCCTCGTGGAAATCAGAGGACCAGTCGTGCGGGATACGTGTCGATCTCGGAGCCCACCTCCGACATGTCCTTTTCTATTGGACACACATCGCCACCGAAGCTTATCTCCGGGAGGTCTGTCGCTGCTGGACACGTGTCGACCTCGGGGTATGTCCCTGAAGAAAGAAGAGAGGAAAGATCGGCGCCAACACGTGGCGTGCGCGGAGCTCACCTCCAAATAAGGGGGAGGTCTCGGTCGATTGACACGCGGCACAACCGGAGCTCGTCTCTGCGGAGAAGGAGATACCAGGCCCCGGAAGGACACGTGGAGCCTCCGGAGCTCATCGCCGCGAAGGTAATGAGTTCTGGAGCGGCTGTTACGCGTAAGAATATCGGTACGTAAAGGAAACCGACCTGAATTCCACAACGTTACCGCACCAAATCAACTAAAGATAAGATGATAGGATCCAACGACGATCTGAATAAGACTCTTATTCGGGATACAATCAGATTAGGACTCTTCTCTTCCTGATTATAAATAGAACCCAGAACCTCTGGCCGAAACCACAAACTTCTTTTCCAACTCCTGAGCCGACGACTTGGAGCCCTAGCCCCAACTCGCCGAGAAAGCCATCGCCGGAGCGCGACAAGGAAGATCGCCAGAGGAGAACCGAGCGGTCTGAGGAGGACCTCGAAGACCGAGAGGAACGTAAGGTAGGCCCCAATACCACCTTACGATATCATTGTATTTTCCTTGCATCTGTTCTTTGATTCCTTTTGAATAGAAGCATTCTCGTGGACAGATCACTTCATGATCAGATTGATCTAAAGACAAGATCATTGTCACGTCCACCTTTGATCCGAACACCTCTGTCCATGCAAGCCATGCAAGAACACACCAATCTAATAAAAATCATAGGATGGTATGCATATGCATCATCGCATCTAGTTTAAGGTTTGTGCATGATATTGATTGCTGTGAATCTTGTATGCACGTGATCCTACCTAGCAGAACAAGCTCAGGGAGCTGTCTACAACGAACTGCAGCAACCAGGTTTTGAGATCCAAGAACAACTGGAACCGCAAGAACAAGGCAAGTGCTCCTTGACCATATTGATCCTATGTTTTGGGTAAAACTATTTCGTTTTGCGAAAAGGTGTGCGTACTGAGTCAAACATGATGGGAAACCCTTTTATAGGAGTTTACTAGTTTTGGTTGAACACCCTTGTCGCCTGGGAAGTTTATGATTCGGGTATGGTTTTTGCTTTATGCTTCACTAAGTCCATGGGATTGGGAAGCGAGATAGATGTGTCTAGCTAACTGCACTCGTATTGATAATAAGAAACTGATGTTAATAATGGACATGGATCGGAGGGAGATCTAGGCAAGACTGGGTTTGTGAATGAGGTAGCATGAGACGGTGGTTTACTTGTCATAGATCTAAGGACCGGTTCATGCATGCACATGCTAGGATAACAGTGCCACCATAAGGCCAAGTATGGGTGCAGCTTAGCTGAGTAATTAGGTAAGTTGCTAGAGTGTTATGGACTGTGGAAGGCGCGGGGAATGGGAGTCGAGTGAGGACTGCCCTGGGAACTGCATGGCACAAGAGGGGGCCCGTGGGTGGGAGAATTGGAGATTCTAGCCTGCCGGTGAAACCTTAGTGAGTCCATACATCTAGTAACCCCTTTGTAAAGGCTATTTTGTGATCTCTTGACCATACACCGACGGATGTGTACTGGTATAATGGAGGTTCTGCAGTCGCCGATGGGTGACGAAATCACAAACTTGTGGGTAAAGAGGTGCAAACTCTGCAGAGTCTAAACTATCATGATAGCCGAGCTTACGGTCATGAGCACCTGGCTAAACTGCCATGATTAGTTGGGATGGTTATTGGGATGGTTATTGTGATGGTTCTTGGTTATGGTTATTGATGATGGTTATGGTTTGGTTTTGGGGCTGTTGAGTCCGGGTGATAAGATGGTTGCATGACTGTTGAGTCATGGCAACGAGTTTGGTCTCGGTGTGAGACGAAGTTGTTTTGAGATGGTAGCGAATACGGGGAGGTATTCGTGAGATGGTAGCGAATACGAGGAGGTATTCGTGAGTAAGAATGATGTTGGTTAATGTTCGGGTGGAACATGGAAAGCGATAGAGGTATGTTGGTAATTCAATACATGCTGGGATTACATTCATCTAAAGTTAAGTTGCTGTTTTATCATGGTTTTTATAAATCTGCTTTTCTGCAAATAAGCCTTTTTATACCTACCTTGTTTATGAGCTGCATATCATGTGTTTTCCCGCACTTGCTGAGTACATCATTGTACTCAAACTTGCATTATTACTTCATCATCAGAAGCAGGAGAAGCTTACTATGAAGACCACGTGAGGCATTGAGGCGTGTGATCTGTTCTCAACCTTGCCTGTGGAAAGGAGTAGAGATGGAGCCACTACTGCTTAGTTTTGCTTCCGCATTAGTTTTGCTTCCGCTTTAGAATAAAGACTTCCGCTGTGAGCATCAGTCCAAGACTCATGAGATATTGTAATAAACTCTGCTATTCGTGGTAATATATAATCTGAATTCAGTTTGTGGAACGTATGTGTATGTGTGATGAACATCCTGGGCACACATATGCATTAGTTCTCGGTTCCGTGGTTTTCCCACAGAATTGAGGGCGTCACAATTGCGTTTGAATTAGTGTACAACCCCAAAGTTAGGGGCTAAGACTGTATCAGTCGGACTTGTCCGGGCCGGAGGCGGACTAGTCCGCTCTGGCCAGACTTGTCCGGTTGGAGTCCGGACTAGTCCGGACTCTACAGCTTTAAACCCTGACTTAGGTGATTTGATCACTAATTCAGTAAAGTAGTCACAATACTATGAGGGATTGCAATAATATGGTGTAGGAACATCAGAGAAGGCCTAAGGTGCTAAATGTATGACCTAGAAATAAGATTTTCGTGAAAAGTCAAGGCTAGGTCAAAAAGTACCTTAGAGTGAAGAAATTTGATGAAATGTGTGGATCGAAGGAGCGGAGATGGTTGGAGAAGGGTTCCCCGCACTCCACAAGCCTTAAATCGAGGATTCCTTTGAGGGATTTGAGGGAGGACTCTAAAATCGCCAATGGGGGTGAGTTTTGGAGGAGAGGAGTGGAGTGGAGGTGAATGAGGGAGAGGGAGGGTGTCAGACCGACCCTTGGAGGTTAAGTCTTCAGGGGTCGGACTAGTTCGGTCTGTCAGACTAGGTCCGGACTAGTCTCTAGTCCGGACTTGTCCGGGTGCCGGGCGGACTAGTCCGTTGTGGACTTGTCCGCTGCATCTCGGACTACTTAGGATGCCCGGACTTGTCCGGCCTCTAGGTCGGACTAGTCTGGCTCTTAAAGTCTAAAGAAAAAATTCTTATGTATTAGAATTTTGCCTTTGTTGGCGGTGGATTTACTTGCACCTGCTATTAGGTATATATGGTATACACACACACACACACACACACACACACACACACACACACACACACACACACACACACACACACACACATATATATATATATATATATATATACACACACACACACACACACACACATGATGACCACAATATAGCCAAAAATAATATGAAAGAAGAATTAGAGAAGGAATAAGTTTTTCACAATCGTGCACATTTTTGAAATTTGTGAAAATTTTTGAAGACTTCTATTTGTTATCATTCAAATGCATAACTTTTCAACTCACATTCCTAGAGTCTAGGATGTTTAGCTCATTTCGAAGTTCACAAAATCATTTTTCATCTAGTGGTTTGGTGAAAATATCGGCTAGTTGTTTTTCTGTTCTTACATGTGAGATAGCTATGTCCCCCTTTATAGAATGATCTCTCAAAAAGTGATGCCGGATGTCTATATGTTTGGTCCTAGAGTGCTCAACAGGATTAATGGCACTCTCATTGTCACATAGGAGTGGAATGTGGTTCATATTGTAACCATAATCCCTTAGAGTTTGTCGCATCCAAAGAAGTTGAGCACAACAACTTCCGGCTGCAACATATTCTGCCTCGGCTGTGGAGAGAGCAATGGAGTTTTGTTTCTTGGATGACCATGATACTAGGGACCTACCCAAAAATTGGCAAGTCCCTGAGGTACTTTTTCTATCTATTTTACATCCGGCGTAATCCGCATCGGAGTATTGAATGTGGCCTAGAGGGGGGTGAATAGGCCTTACAGAGTTTCCTGCACACTTAATGTAGTTGTCAAAAACTTGTTTGACCGGACTAGTCCGATTGTGTGAGCGGACTAGTCCGGTGTGCCTGAAGTGTGTAGATTGTATTAAGTGTTGTTCAGGAAAATTAACTTGTTTAGCAGTGGAAATAAGAACAACAATTATTTTATTTTGAGTTTACAATGTGAGGTGTGATTATGTGTGAGACCTATGTGTGCTGAATACATTGGCAATTAGGATAAAAGTTAGCATTAACATTCAAAGTTTTGAATATTGCCAAAACATTCTTCTGTGGCAAGGTCCGACAAGTTCTTTGTTAGGTCCGCCAAGTGTTGGCAAGGTCCGACGCAAGGTCCGGAGAGCTCCTGCAAGGTCCGGAGAGCTTCTGTGAGGTTCGGAGCTTGTTTTTAGGGAGCTCCCGTGAAGTTCAACTCATAGAACTGCAGCGTCTTGTTTTTGCTTTTAACTCGCAATGTTCCAAACTTGCTTTATGGGAAGGTTTGCTTAGTATTAATTTGCTAAGTTTTTGGTGTGTTTTGGTGGTTATGGCTGTTATCATTTGATATGGTTTGCAACATGCTTATGTGACGTGCTCATGTAAGGTGTTGTGGTTTTCGAACTAACGTGAGTCAAGTCGAGGACTTGTGCTTGGAAGAATTGGTTGTTTATTCATGTGAAGATGTTACTTGAGTTCAAGACACGGCTGGTGACGGGATCCTTGGACTAGTCTCAGGGAGGAGATGAGGTTCCAACAACCAAGTTCGGGAGGAGCTGTGGTTGAGTTGATCGGGAGGTCGCGCAGCATGTTTGGATCAAGGGCAGTGCATATGAAGGTTGCGTGTACGTTGTTGGAAGGTGTTTGCACGTGTGCAATGAGTGCATGGACGTGGCAACATTGTTCCAAGGCGTGATGAAGAGAAGTGGACGTAAATAATTGGTCGGAAAGGTCCAACCGGCTGGATTGCGTACTCAGGCTGAGGCTGAGTCGGATATGGCTCAAATATGGAAGATTTGAGTTGGTTATGATAGGATTTCGTGCTAGGCACGAAGTTGAGTTGTTTTAGGATTGTTTAGGACGTTACTAAGGTGTTTGGAAGTCTCACGATTGCTTCTACCTGCGAATAGGAGAGTCCTGAGCAGTTATGGTAAGTTAGGATACAAGTCCAATTAGGAGTAGGAGTCCTAGATTGGATTGATTAGCCTGAGGGATGGCTATAAAAGCAAGGGAGGCCAGAGCTCTCATGGAGAGAGAACTTTGGGATGTTCCTCTTGTGTTTATATTGAATAAAGTTCATAGTTTCGAGGAGCTTTTGTGCCTTGTTCGTCCGACTTGTTTTTCGTCAAGTCTTTCTCGCCGAGTTTCTGGACAGACCGACGTTGCTTCGGTGTTTCGTTCATAACTCGAGTTTTACAGATCTGATTGACGTGATTCTTTTTGGGTTGTCTTCACAGCTCAATTATCTATCATCTGTGAAATTTTCACAAGCTTTGGATCTGTAGTTTTAGAGATACACGAGTTTCTTTGCAGCGTTGCAGATCTGTTTTATATCGGGTAGAACAGATTGATCTTCGTTTAATGTTTTGAACGTATCTCAAATTTTACTTCGTGTTTTTCAAGTGATTCTTGTTGCATTAGATCCGTGACTTGATTCTCTACCTCTCTACTTGATTTTTCACGGTTGAACACGTTTGAAAACACTTGCACACACGGTTTCTTTAACCGATTGATTTTTGCTGAGGGGTTTTTGTTGTTTCCTCTGCGAAAAGTTTTAATCTACCATTCACCCCCCTCTGGTAGCTTTTCACGTGCTCTTCGATCCTACAATTGGTATCAGAGCCAAGGTGCTCTAATCTTTGTGATTTGCACGTGTTTTGACTAACCATCATGGAGAAGTACTCCGCAAAACCTTGTGTGTTCAATGGCATCGATTTTCAGGTTTGGAAGGCGCGGATGGAGGCCTACATACAGGCGCAAGGCTTCGCCATATGGGAAAAGGTCTACCGGAACTTCGATGTACCACCCAACGATCAAGTTACGGCTGCGAACATGAGAGATGTTGACAACAACAACAAGGCTCGCAACTTGATCATCCAAGGATTGACTCAAAGCGACTTCGACCGTGTTGCACACCTCCGATCTGCATATGATGTTTGGAAAGCTCTTTGTGACTACCATGAAGGATCCAATACGATCAAGGAGGTAAGGCAAGATATGTTCAAGAAAGAATACATGCGTTTTGAGATGCAACCCGGTGAGTCAATTGACGACCTTTTTGCTCGCTTTAATAAAATTCTCAGCAACTTGCGTAGTGTCAATGTGAGAACTAGAAGGAGAGGAAGCTCCGGACCTTGAACAGATTGAAGAGTTTCCAGAGGAGGAGCTTGCACTCATCTCTACTCGTTTCTCAAAAGCATTGCAAAATGTGAGAACTAGAAGGAGAGGAAGCTCCGGACCTCAACGATGTTTTGAATGTGGTAAGACATGACATTTTCGTACGGAGTGCCCTAACCTTTCAGGTCCGACTTCACGTGAAGAAAAGCAAACAAGGCCGAAGAAATTATTTGCAAAGAATAAGAAGAAGAAAGATTTATCAATGCGCAACATAGTGTATAGTATGATCTCTGCACTTCAAGATTTTGGCTCAAGTGATGTGGACACCGGTAGTGATGAAGATGAAGAAGCTATGGCAAATATGTGCTGCATGGCGAGCAAGTCAAGTTCAAGCTCCGAGGAGGCAGAACACAACGGCGACGATGAAGAGGTATGTCCCACTTGCGAAGAAATGTGTGATGCTATTTCTCGTGCCACTGTTATATTAAAGAAAAAGGATAAAAAACTTAGGAACAATGCTGTTAAAATTGAATCACTAGAATCTGAAATTAATCGTTTAAAAACTTTGATTCCTAGTGATGATTCATGTTCCTCATGTGATTTGATTTATGAACAATTATCCTCTTTAAGAAGTGCACACGCATCTACACTTGATAAACTTGAACTTGAAATTGAAAAGAACAAAGAGCTTGCTGCACTTAATGATAAAAATTTGAAAGATGCTTGTTGTTCTACAATTGATTTGCATTGTTCTTCATGTGATGATCTGAATAAGAAACTAAATGATGCTATGAATGAGATTTCTATTTTGAACAATGCTTTACGTGTGCATGAAGTTAAATATTGTTCAAATTGCAAACTAAAAGGAAAAACTTCATGTGAAAACTGCTTTGATCTGTCCAATAAACTTGATGACATGCATAGGACACTAGATCGGTTTTCTAATGCAAATAAGAACCTAAACTTACTGCTGAATTCTTCCAAGTCTTGTAATGATAAAACTGGTTTAGGTTTTAATTCTCATGCTCATGCTAAGGCACACCCACCTAAAGTTGTAAAGTCATTAGGAAGCGGTTTGATTCAAACAGCTCCTAGACAAAAAGAGGTGATTCTCAAATCTGCAGGAGTACTGTCCCATTCGGGTTCTAATAAACGTGTTGCTTGCTCATCTAGACATGATAATAAGGTTATTTTTCATTGTACCTACTGTGGTAGAGATGGTCATGTCATGGATTTTTGTTATAGACTAGGTAAACACGATAAGAAACAAAGAATACTTGCTAGATCACATAACAACCAAGCAAAATCTGCTAGACCGAATGTTCGGAGCTTGCTACCTGCTGTAATGAGTCAAAAACTTGCTTCCGGACCTACTGTTTTTTGTGCTACATATAACACATCTTCTAAGTCAGTAGTTGGGAACAAAAATTTTCGATGTTTGGCTCACAAATCTGCTGTACCTTCTCAGCTTTCACGTGTTATTCCTGCTGGACGTCGTGTGACTCAGTACTGGATTCCTAAAAGTCTTTTGACTAACCCCAGTATTGAGTTATCGACGTATTGTGCTGCTGTGTAGGTTTCACGTTTGAGGAAGGAGAACATTTGGATTGTGGATTCAGGTTGCTCACGCCACATGACCGGTAACAAAGAATGGTTCTCCTCTCTCTCTTTTGTGCCACGTGTAGAAAATGTTACTTTCGCCGATAACTCTTCTACTCCCATAATTGCTAAAGGTTCGGTTAGAGTAAACAATCTCTACACTTTGAAAGATGTGGCACTTGTTAAAAATTTGAAATACAACTTGTTTTCGGTTTCACAATTGCTAGATGAAAATCTAGAGGTTAGCTTTGCTAAAAATTGCTGCAAGGTTGTAGATTCAAAAGGTGAGCTTTTGTTTAACATGTCTAGGTTTGGAAGAGTTTTTAAAGCTGATTTTGATTTGTCAACTTCTAAGCATCGGTGTCTAGTTGCTAATGATACAAAGGATCTATATTTTTGGCATCGTAGACTTGGTCACATAGGCTTTGATCATCTCACTCGTGTTAGTGCTCTCGATCGCATACGTGGGCTGCCGAAGCTTAAAAAGGACAATGATATTATGTGCTCTTCTTGTAGACATGCTAAGTTTGTTGCAGGTTCACATGCTCCTCTCACAATGACCATGACAGCTGAACCGGGACAACTTTTACATCTTGACACAGTAGGTCCGGCACGTGTTCAATCCTTTGGAGGTAAATGGTATGTGCTTGTGATTGTTGATGATTATTCCAGATATTCTTGGGTTTATTTTATGGCATCTAAGAATGAAGCTTTTAGTCATTTTAGAACTTTATTTCTTAGATTATCTATTGATCACCCATGATCATTAAAAGCAATTAGAAGTGATAACGAAACTGAATTTAAAAACCAATCCTTTGATCACTTTTGTGCTGAAAATGGAATAGATCATCAATACTCTTCACCCTATGTACCACAACAAAATGGTGTCGTAGAAAGAAAGAACATGACCTTAGTTGAGATGGCTAGGACTATGCTTGATGAATATCAAACTCCTAGGAAATTTTGGGCTGATGCAATTGCAACCGCTTGTTATGTCTTAAATCGTGTTTTCTTGCGTGCTAAGCTTGGAAAAACCCCATATGAGCTCCGGTTTGGACATAGGCCTAGTGTTACACACTTTAGGGTTTTTGGTTGCAAATGCTTTGTTAAGAAACATGGTAATCTTGATAAATTTGAAGCTAGATCTGTTGATGGCATGTTTCTTGGTTATCCATCTCATACTAGAGGCTACCGTGTGCTTTTACTTGACACTAACAAAATTGTGGAGACTTGCGAGGTTTCTTTTGATGAAGCTAGCCCAAGTACTAGCTCTGATATTGCAGGTCCGGATCCATATCCGCAGGGGGAGAGTATTTTTATTGAAGAAGATGAAGAAGTGGTGCTGCTGCCCGAAAACTCGGAAGTAAATAACGATCAAGCTGCTGATTGTGCACCACAACCAGCACCAACAGTCACTACTGCTGGTTCAGACCTTCCTCAATCAGCAAGCTCTCCTAATCAAAGGTCCGAACATGAAGAAGAAGGTGCTTGTGAAGTGTCTACTCCCCTCCGAGTACTCAAAAGTCATCCTCCACAACAAATCATTGGAAGCTTGCATGAACGAGTCACTCGGTCCAGGTTTTGCGATCCAAACTCTCATGCTCATTCTGCTTTTGTTGCTTCTTTTGAACCCAAGGATATATCACACGCACTCACTAATGAATCTTGGATTAATGCCATGCAAGAAGAGTTAGAAAATTTTGAAAGAAATAATGTTTGGAAACTTGTACCTCCACCTCAAGGTCACACATTAATTGAAACTAAATGGGTATTTAAAAATAAGGAAAGTGAGGATGGGGTTGTGGTTAGGAATAAGGCTAGGTTGGTTGCTCAAGGTTTCACTCAAATTGAAGGTCTAGATTTTGATGAAACATTTGCTCCTGTTGCTAGATTAGAAGCTATAAGAATTTTATTAGCATTTGCTGCATCTAAAGGTTTCAAGTTAT
Organism: Neostapfia colusana; assembly: GCA_030760725.1. Lineage (NCBI taxonomy): Eukaryota > Viridiplantae > Streptophyta > Magnoliopsida > Poales > Poaceae > Neostapfia > Neostapfia colusana. Next base: position 166,076 of record JASWHV010000085.1, read on the forward strand.
ATCAAATGGATGTTAAAAGTGCTTTTCTTAATGGCTACATAGAGGAGGAGGTTTATGTTAAGCAGCCACCGGGTTTTGAAAATCCAAATTTTCCTAATCATGTTTACAAACTGTCCAAAGCCTTGTACGGTCTAAAACAAGCCCCTAGAGCATGGTATGATAGGTTAAAAACATTCTTACTTGAAAAGGGGTTTACCATGGGCAAGGTTTATAAAACTCTTTTTGTACTTAAGCATGGCAATGACTCATTATTCGTTCAAGTGTATGTGGATGATATTATCTTTGGTTGTGCTTCTCATGATCTCGTGTCCAATTTTTCAGCTATGATGAGTTCAGAATTTGAGATGAGTACGATGGGAGAACTCACATACTTTTTGGGGCTGCAAATCAAGCAAACAAAAGAAGGAACTTTTGTGCATCAAACTAAGTATACAAAGGACCTTCTTAAGCGCTTCAACATGGACAAATGCAAGCCTCTTCGGACACCAATGGGAACAGCAACAACACTTGAACTTGACGAAGATGGTGACCCGGTCGATAAAAAAGAATACAGAAGTATGATTGGATCACTTTTGTATCTCACGGCGTCAAGACCGGACATACAATTCAGCGTATGTCTTTGTGCACGTTTTCAAGCTTCTCCACGTGCTTCACATCGCCAAGCCATCAAAAGGATTCTCAGGTACCTACATGGAACTCAATAATTTGGCATTTTTCTTCCTTCTTCCTCAATCGTTTCTTTGAAAGCTTTTTCGGATGCTGATTTTGGGGGTTGTAGGATTGATAGGAAAAGTACTTCGGGTGCTTGTCATTTTCTTGGTAATTCACTTGTTGCTTGGTCCTCTAGAAAACAAAGTTCAGTTGCACAATCCACGGCCGAATCTGAATATGTAGCTGCGGCTAGCGCTTGCTCACAAATTCTTTGGATTGTTCAAACACTTAAGGACTATAGGGTTGATTTAGATAGTGTTCCACTGTTTTGTGATAACACTAGTGCAATTTGTATTGCTAAAAACCCCGTGAAACACTCTAGAAATAAGCACATTGACATTAGGTATCACTTTCTTCGTGATAATGTTGAAAAAGGAAACATTGTGCTTCACCATGTCGAAACCGAACAACAATTGGCTGATATTTTTACAAAACCTTTGGATTTCACTCGTTTTTGTTTCATTTGTAGTGAAATAGGGGTTATGCATCCTCATGGCTTAAATTGAGGGGGAGCTTTTTGAAACTTTGAAAGTCTATGTGTGAATCTGAAACTAAAATAATATGAGCATAGTATTTCATACATGTATGACTTTGTGATTCCTTTTACAGGCTGAAAGTTCTTACTACATTACTCATGTTATACATTTTGTAGTTTTTGCCATGACTAGTAATTGGAATAATTAATTACACTAAATCTGGTCATGATCGAACTTTCTTGCTGTTTTGAACTTGTTGCGTGCTCACAAGTGCTTTTAATCATAAAAAATTAATCAAGTGATCAGCTCACATGTTGAGTTTTCAAATAAAAAATTGGGAAAAGATCAAGAGAATATGCATGCATCTCACTTCTTCTTTTGAGATTGCTTATCATTGCACTAAGATATGAACTTGGAAGGAATTGTGTATGACTAAAACCATGTCCTTAAGCTTCTGATTGTCAAATGACATAGGCTTGGCTTGGTTGGTTAGAATAAGGCTGATGCGGCATATAATCTCTTGCAAATATCATATGATCAACTTTGTGCCTTAAATGATTATGAATAATAAAAATGCAGCAACAAGTGTCATGTTTTCATATTTTGAAATAGTTGAGTAAGGGAGATCATGACTTGCTTAAACTGAAAAATACATTTGATCTCTAACATGGCTTACACTACTTTATGTATCTAATGTGATAGTGTAAGTAACCTGATAGTATGACTTGGATGAGCTTTGTTTTGTATGTATATGTTATAATATGCTCATAACATTTAAAAATTTCTCTTTTGAACCTTGCTGAATACATTGTCAAAGGGGGAGAAATATGTATAAGGAGAGATCTTTTTTTACACTTTGCATATGTTATACACTTTCTTTCTTCTCTGATTTTAAAAAATGGGGAGAAATTAATAAAGGGGGAGAAATGAGTTTTCAAAGCTTTTCAAAACTTTTCATAAGCCAATGTTCAGATTTTAATTGGTGTTGCCAATGCATTCATCAAGGGGAAGATTGTGAGACCTATGTGTGCTGAATACATTGGCAATTAGGATAAAAGTTAGCATTAACATTTAAAGTTTTGAATATTGCCAAAACATTCTTCTGTGGCAAGGTCCGACAAGTTCTTTGTTAGGTCCGCCAAGTGTTGACAAGGTCCGACGCAAGGTCCGGAGAGCTCCTGCAAGGTCCGGAGAGCTTCTGTGAGGTCCGGAGCTTGTTTTTAGGGAGCTCCCGTGAAGTTCAACTCGTAGAATTGCAGCGTCTTGTTTTTACTTTTAACTCGCAATGTTTCAAACTTTCTTTATGGGAAGGTTTGCTTAGTATTATTTTGCTAAGTTTTTGATGTGTTTTGGTGGTTATGGCTGTTATCATTTGATATGGTTTGCAACATGCTTATGTGACGTGCTCATGTAAGGTGTTGTGGTTTTCGAACTAACGTGAGTCAAGTCAAGGACTTTGCTCAGAAGAATTGGTTGTTTATTCATGTGCAGGTGTTGCTTGAGTTCAAGACATGGCTGGTGACGGGATCCTTGGACTAGTCTCAGGGAGGAGATGAGGTTCCAACAACCAAGTTCGGGAGGAGCTGTGGTTGAGTTGATCGGGAGGTCGCGCAGCATGTTTGGATCAAGGGCAGTGCATATGATGGTTGCATGTACGTCGTTGGAAGGTGTTTGCACGTGTGCAAGGAGTGCATGGACGTGGCAACATTGTTCCAAGGCGTGATGAAGAGAAGTGGACGTAAAGAATTGGTCGGAAAGGTCCAACCGGCTGGATTGCGTACTCAGGCTGAGGCTGAGTCGGATATGGCTCAAATATGGAAGATTTGAGTTGGTTATGATAGGATTTCATGCTAGGCACGAAGTTGAGTTGTTTTAGGAATGTTTAGGACGTTCCTAAGGTCATTGGAAGTCTCACGATCGCTTCTATCTGCGAATAGGAGAGTCCTGAGCAGTTATGGTAAGTTAGGATACGAGTCGAATTAGGAGGAGTCCTAGATTGGATTGATTAGCCTGAGGGCTGGCTATAAAAGCAAGGGAGGCCAGAGCTCTCGTGGAGAGAGAACTTTGGGCTGTTCCTCTTGTGTTTCTATTGAATAAAGTTCATAGTTTCGAGGAGCTTTTGTGCCTTGTTCGTCCGACTTGTTTTTCGTCAAGTCTTTCTCGCCGAGTTTCTGGACAGACCGATGTTGCTTCGGTGTTTCGTTCATAACTCGAGTTTTACAGATCCGATTGACGTGATTCTTTTTGGGTTATCTTCACAACTCAATTATCTATCATCTATGAAATTTTCACGAGCTTCGGATCTGTAGTTTTTGATATACACGAGTTTCTTTGCAGCATTGCAGATCTGTTTTATATCGGATAGAACAGATTGATCTTCGTTTAATGTTTTGAACATATCTCAAGTTTTACTTCGTATTTTTCAAGTGATTCTTGTTGCATTAGATCCGTAACTTGATTCTCTACCTCTCTACTTGATTTGTCACGGTTGAACACGTTTGGAAACACTTGCACACATGGTTTCTTTAACCGATTGAATTTTGCTTAGGGGTTTTTGTTGTTTCCGCTGCGAAAAGTTTTAATCTACCATTCACCCCCCCCTCTGGTAGCTTTTCACGTGCTCTTCGATCCTACATTATGCCCATGAATGAAACTTAGCAATTCAAATTATGAAGTTTAGCAACTAGATGTTCTAATCAACAAAAATAAAGAGGCACGAGAAACACAAATTTTACCGAGGTTCGATCTCACCAAGAGATCTACGTCCTCGTTGAGGAAGCTCACACAGAGCTGGGTCTCTAACCCTTTCCCTCTTCAAATCACCACACAAGGCCGACTTGACTCCACTAGCACGGGTAATCACCGAGTTTGTGGGGCAACCTCACACGTTGAGGGCTCCCACGAGAATTACAATGAAAAAGCGATCAAATACACTAAGAAAGATTACAATGCAGAATATGAGTGTAGAGAGATCAAACCCCAAGAGCTCACAACAAAGGAACGACGATCTCCCAATCCCAAATCCAAGTGTTTAATTGATTTTCACCTTTTTCGCACCTTAGATGTGTGGGGGGATGTGTTTTTGGGCTCTTGGGACAGGTGGCGGCGCTAGGGTTTGAGTTTCTAGCAGTGTGAGTCGTGTATTTTCGTTGGAAGGCCGTGGATCACCAATTTATATGGTTTCCAAAAAAGTTACCGTTGTAAAACCTAATACCGGACTAGTCCGGTGTATGTTCGGACTTGTCCGGTCTACTTCCAGTGGGCTAAGCGGACTAGTCCGGTCTAAAACTGGACTTGTCCGGTGCTATGTGAAGTGGGGTTCCAGAAAGTTTAGCGGACTAGTCCTGTCCCATGGACGGACTAGTCCGCATTCCTCTAAAGAGGACAACAGAAACATGAGCGGACTAGTCCGGTGCATTCCAGTAAGCTGACCGGACTAGTCCGGTTCACAAGGTGGACTAGTCCGGTGCACTATGTCTGCGACTTCCAGAAAGTTAAACGGACTAGTCCGGTCCATGAACGGACTAGTCCGGTGTCTAGTGGATTTTAGTTGATTTTTAAACCCCTTACCCTTACGCAAAGTCATGAGCTCTTGGGATGTGTTTCTCACACACACCCTATACATTTAAATCTACTTTGCTCTTCTAAATTCTATTAAAGTCTCCGTTTTCGGACACCACTCTATTTTTCACCTTTTTGTGTGCACCGAGCTAGTTCACTTTGTTTGTCCTGCAATTATCTCAATAATTTCATTAGGATCTCAAATGCTTGTCATCAATTCTCCAAAACCCACAAGGGATACCCTAGATGCACTTTCAATCTCCCCCTTTTTGGTGATTGATGACAACCATTTGAGATATCACAATTAAGAAGAAAAAATTGATTTTTCATAAAGTGTGCATATATGAGAATAATGAATAACTAACAAGAAAAACTTCTCTCATATACGCACACCTTATGGTGGGGTGCCTAACAAGTGTGTGATCAACAAAAATGTGATGAACGAGGATAAAAGATAACAACCATAGATGTAAGCATCACAATACTATGAAGCATCACACATAAGGTGAATAGTCAAATTACAATAGTTTTAAAAATAAGTACAAGTCCTCGATCACAAGTCCTTAATAACTTATCCTAGATAGCTATTCTAGTCTCAATCTCTCCCCCTTTGGCATCAAGGCACCAAAAAGGGAAAAATCGAGTGGAATCACTCATCACCGTTCCCACTTTCACTCTCAGTCCTATCTTCATCTTCCTCTTCACCTTGATCTTCATCATCTTGACCATGTAGAGGGTTAGCAGCTGAACCACCACCAAACCCAAAGGAGCTTAACTCTTGGTTAGTGAAAGTTGGCATTTTAGTGGAGTCTTCAGCTGAGTCCTCAGAAACCTCAAGTGACCCTTGTGGCTCAATTTCCAGTTTGACACAGATGGCCTGGATATTGGCTTTTACATATCTTTGATGCTTCTTCCTGGCCAATCTCTCTTCATGTTGCTTAACTTCAACTTTGCGGCAAGAGGCAAAGATAGAAGATAGCATCTTGAAGATGCCACTTGAGGATTCCCGAGTAGATGAGGTTGCATGAGTGGTAGCTGTAGCCTAAGATCTTGTCTCCTCTTGAGCTCTTTTGGACCTTCTTTCTTCTCCGGGTGAGACAGGAGCAGAAGGAGCAGAATATATAGTGGGCTTCTGGGGCCTAAGTCTAGTGTGAGGCACATCCTTTACGAACTCCAGTCCTGTCACTGTTTCAATCATGAACATTATGTAGGGTGCATAGCCGCAAGACCGGATGGGATTGATAGAGATATTGACAATGTCATTGTAAATGTACTCAAACACATTGAATGTCCTCTTGTTGCTTATGACCTTCATCAAGGTTCTGAGGGTGCCCTGAACAATCCCTGCATCTCCCTCTTTGGGAGCTATAGTCTTCCTCAATATCCGATTGAGAACTACAAAGAAAGGCTTCATGTATTTAGTGGTTGGAGGCTTGAATGGCATTCGTGCATCATAGAGAAAGTCCAGCTAATCTTTCTCCAGTGGTTTCAGGTTGTGAATTACAAGTTCATTGTCCAAGGTATGCTCAAGATGAAGGATTCTTGCGAATTCTTCATAGGTGACACTGTACTGAGACCCATGTGTCATCCAAATCATCCTATCGTTGTCATCACGAGCGAAGTAGAGAGTAGAGTAGAATTGCGTGATGACTTCATCATTCTAGTCACACTGGAAGGAGAATAGGTCTTTCAGCCCGTGAAGCTCGAGGGCTGTCACAACCTCCTGATAAGCTTGACATCTCTTGGACTGAAGATAAGCAATATCAACCCACTGACTTTCGAAAACTAGATGCTTCATCTTCCGATACAATGTTCATAGTAGTCAGCATGAAAATTACTCCAAAATCTAGGGTCAGCTGACTCTCTGGGCTGATTATACACTTCTACTTTTCTGAACTTGTCAGCTAGTTCACCCCCTTTTCCAGTGTAATCATTATTCGAAAGTTGCCTGTTGCAATGAATGGGATTTTTCATTTTCAGAGGCTCAATGGGGCCACTAGCAAGCCCCTTCCCTTTATTGGGAGCCCTCTTAGGTCCCGAGGAGCTCTCGGCAATAGCCTTTCCTTGAGGCTTCTTCACAATCACCTTCCTCTTCTTAGGCAAATTTTCATCGGAAGGTGGAGAGTGGACATTGACATCATGTCTTTTCTTCATCACTCTCTCCTTGGCTCTCCTCACTCTTTCACGTTGAACCTCTTCATCAAGGTGGAAAGAGCTGTCATCTGAGCCTGAAGACATGGTGCCTGATAAGGAGTTCAAGGATTAGATATGAATGGACTCATTATCGACTTCAAATAGGAATGTCGGGGTTCAACTGTCAGAGACCGGACTTGTCCGGTTTCAGAGTGTGGACTTGTCCGCATCTGCGCGCCGGACTAGTCCGGCCTGGTATAAGAACCCTAACGTTTCCATTTGAATCAAATCTCCTATCTAAAGACACAAAGGCAGGAAAGTAGTAGGAATACATCTCTGGAGGCAATGTACGTCCTTTTGAAATAAAAGGAAACGAGCTAGAATTAGAAAAGTTTGAAAGTTAGGTTTTAGGGGGGAATTTACCAAGAACTGAAGATTCACGTTGAAGGAGCAAGAATCTATCCGGATGAGTCCGGAGAGGAGAATCCACTCGTCGAGGAGAGGATTTTCCATGGAGAAAACTTCGAGTTTGAGGGCTCAACCCGAAAATCACTTTGGGAGCTAGGGTTTAGGAGAGGAGGGGAGACCAAATGCTTATGAGTGGAGAAGGAGGGGTCTGGGCCGGCCAAACGCTTATATATGCGACTGACCGGACTAGTCCGGTCATGGTAGCGGACTAGTCCGGTGCCCCTGAGTTAACCTAACTATATCGTCTGTCCGGACTAGTCCGGTTGACAACCGGACAAGTCCGGTTCCAACAGTCCTGATACAGATAGTAAAGTTTAAAAGTGATCCAAGGACACTAATTTTTGCAAATAATCTTGGTAATTACGACCAGTAGGCAAGCAACAATCAAACAATGGTCATATTTCGCAAGATTTCTTCATTAAAATAGTTTTCTTAGAGGAAAAAGAGATGATGAGCAGTTTTTACAATAATATGTAACATTTGAGGTTGCAACCAGGTATGCAACATTTCAAGCCACGTTTCGAGAGTCAAGAATATTAAGTTCATTTCTTAGCTCAGAAAACCTTTTCTCATCTAATGGTTTGGTAAAGATATCTGCTAGTTGTTTTTCAGTTCTAACATGTGAAATTCAATGTCACCTTTTAGTGAATGATCTCTAAGAAAGTGATGATGAATATCTATGTGCTTAGTTCTTGAGTGCTCTACTGGGTTGTGTGCAATTTTTATAGCGCTTTCATTATCACATAGAAGCGGAATATGATTTAGACTGTAGCTGTAGTCTCTAAGAGTCTGTCGCATCCAAAGTAGTTGTGCACAACAACTACCAGCCGCAACATACTCTGCTTTCGCTGTTGAAAGAGCAATAGAGTTTTGCTTTTTAGATGACCAAGAAACTAGGGATCTGCCAAGAAATTGACGAGTCCATGAAGTGCTCTTTCTATCGACTTTGCATCCTGCATAGTCGGCATCGGAATAACCTATCAAGTTAAACTTGGATCCTTTGGGATACCAAAGGCCCAAGTTAGGTGTGTGCACAAGATACCTTAGGATTCTTTTTACATCTATTAATTAGCATTCTTTAGGTGCGTCTTGAAACCTTGCACACATGTATACGCTAAGCATAATATCTAGCCTAGATGCACATAAGTAAAGTAAGGACCGATCATTGACCTATATACCTTTTGGTCCACATTTGGACCTTCTTCATTGAGGTCGAGATGTCCGTTGATTGCCATGGGTGTCTTGATGGGCTTGGCTTTGTCCATATTGAATTTCTTGAGGATGTCCTGTGTGTATTTGGTTTGGCTTATAAATGTGCCTTCTCTCAGTTGCTTCACTTGGAATCCCAAGAAGAACTTCAATTCGCCCATCATCGACATCTCAAACCTATCTGTCATAATTTTGCTAAATTCCTCACAGAAAGACTTGTTAGTGGATCCAAAGATAATATCATCAACGTAAATTTGACATACAAATATATGATCATCAAAATGTTTAGTGAAGAGTGTATAGTCAGCTTTACCAATTTTGGATCCATTTTGAGTTAGAAAATCTCTAAGGCACTCATACCAAGCTCGAGGAGCTTGTTTGAGGCCATAGAAAGCCTTACGCAGTTTATAGACGTGGTTATGATACTCTTGGTCTTCGAATCCTGGTGGCTGCTCCACATAAACTTCCTCCTTTATCGGACCGTTGAGGAAGGCACTTTTGACGTCCATTTGATACAACTTAAAATTATGGTGAGTAGCATATGCCAATAAAATACGAATGGACTCAAGTCTAGCTACGGGAGCGAAAGTTTCGTCGAAGTCCAAACCTTCAACCTGAGAATAACCCTTGGCCACCAGCCTCGCTTTATTTCTTGTTATTACTCCATGTTCATCTTGCTTGTTCCGAAAGACCCATTTGGTTCCAACGATGTTCGCCCTTGGTCTTTCCACCAGCTCCCACACTTCATTTCTTTTGAAGTTGTTCAATTCTTCTTGCATTGCAATCACCCAGTCTGGATCCCTTAAGGCTTCATCTACCCTGTATGGTTCCAGAAAAGAGACAAAAGAATAGTATTCACAGAAATTTGCAACGCGAGATCTAGTAGTTACTCCCTTAGCAATATCACCAATGATATTGTTGACAGGATGGTCTCTTTGCACACTCTGATGTACTCTTGGGTGAGGAACTTGTGTAGCTGCTTGTTCTTCATCATCTTCATGTTCATTGTCTCCCCCTAGATCATTGCTTCCATGATTATCTTGATCTTCCTCCATTTGATCTTGTGTAAAAGCTCCCCCTTGATCATTGCTTCCTTGTTGAGGTTCACCTTGTGCATTTGAGTCTTGCGTTTGCTCTTGTGGTAGAATATCACCAAGTGCCATTTTCTTCAGCGCTTCACATGGAGCTTCCTCTTTATCTAGCATACACTTATCGACTTGCTCCACTTGTGAGCCGTTAGTTTCATCGAACACTATGTCACGTGCTACTTCAACAAGACCGGACACCTTGTTGAAGACACGATAGGCGTAGGCATTCGATTCATAGTCGAGCAAGAACCCTTCATCAGACTTCGAAGCAAACTTCGAAGCCCTTGGTTTCTTGTTCAGAATAAAACATTTACAACCAAAAACTTTGAAATAAGAAACATTAGGCTTTTTACCGGTAAGGAGCTCATATGGAGTTTTCTTCAGTAGTTGGTGAAGGTACAGCCGATTTGTGGCATGACAAGCGGTGTTCACCGCTTCTGCCCAAAATCAATATGATGTCTTGTATTCGTCCAACATTGTTCTTGCCATTTCAATCAATGTTCTGTTCTTCCTTTCGGCCACCCCGTTTTGTTGAGGAGAGTAGGGTGCCGAGAACTCATGCTTTATCCCTTCATTTGAGTTGTTGCCATGTCTTCTCCTCATCATGCGCTTGAACTTTTTGATAAAGAATACCATTTCCTCATCATCTAGATCGGTACTCACGTCGCTTGTATCTCCGTCATCTTGGTCTTCACGGGTTTCTTTGAGTTTGGGTCTGCACGTTGCTTTGAGAGCAACTTCTTTCTTTTTGGAAGAGGTAAGCTCGGCTAAGTCTTTCACGTATTGAGCCTCCTTCTCCATCATTTCATGATTTATGATCTTCCCCAATAACTCATCGGGAGTTATTTTGTGAAACCCGGGGCTTTCTCTAATCATTGAGCAAAGTGTGACGTTTCTTGGCATGAAGGCTCTAATCATCCTTTTGACCACCTCGTGATCAGTCCATTTCTTACTTCCATAGGCACGGATTTTGTTGATGAGTGCCTTCATCCGGTTGTACATGTCTTGAGGTGATTCGCCTTCTACAATAGCAAATCTCCCCAACTCTCCTTCAAGCATCTCAATTTTGGCTTTACCTACATACCTATTTCCTTCATGAGCTGTTTTGAGTGTATCCCAGATTTCTTTTGCACTCTCTAGTCCATCGATCTTGGTGAATTCTTCCCTGCTCAGTGACGATGTGATTACTGCAACGGCTTGTGCATTTCTGTGAATCTCTTGTTCTTGTTCTGGAGTGAGTTCTTCATCCGTGTCTGGTATATCTATACCTGTGAAGACAATATGCCAAAGGCTAGGATTCAAGGATATTAGATGCATTTTCATGTTGTACTTCCACATGGTATAGTCACTTCCGTCAAACTGCGGGGGCCTTCCCATAGGAATGGAGAGATAGTGATTATTTGAATTGAGACGGTTGTAGTTGTAAGGATATCGGGAGTAGTCGTGATGACCACCCCCCATCGTCTTTTCTTCCTCTTTTCCCTTTTGTGTCATTAATTTCTTTCTCAGTAGTGCCTTTAGCTGTCTCACTTCTTCATCGTCATGTGGACTTTCTTTCAGCACATCGAAGGCTTTGGCTTCTTGCTCCTCATCGTTGATGTTCGTCTTCGGGATATCGTTGTTCTTCTCAGAGGCCATTGATCTCTCCGAGATGTGAGTCTCGTTGGTGGAGAACCTTTCTCTGATACCAATTGAATGTGGCCTAGAAGGGGGGGTGAATAGGCCTTACAGAGTTTCCTGCACATTTAATGTAGTTGTCAAAAACTTGCTTGACCGGACTAGTCCGGTTGTGTGAGCGGACTAGTCCAGTGTGCCTGAAGTGTGTAGATTGTATTAAGTGTTGTTCAGGAAAATTAACTTGTTTAGCAGCGGAAATAAGAACAACAATTATTTTATTTTGAGTTTACAATGTGAGGTGTGATTATGCCCGTGAATGAATCTTAGCAATTCAAATTATGAAGTTTAGCAACTAGATGTTCTAATCAACAAAAATAAAGAGGCACACGAGACACAAATTTTACCGAGGTTCGAGCTCACCAAGAGATCTACGTCCTCGTTGAGGAAGCTCACACAGAGCTGGGTCTCTAACCCTTTCCCTCTTCAAGTCACCACACAAGGCCGACTTGACCCCACTAACACGGGTAATCACCGAGTTTATGGGGCAACCTCACACATTGAGGGCTCCCACGAGAATTACAATGAAAAAGAGATCAAATACATTCAAAAAGATTACAATGCAGAATATGAGTGTAGAGAGATCAAACCCCAAGAGCTCACAACGAAGGAACGACGATCTCCCAATCCCAAATCCAAGTGTTTAATTAATTTTCACCTTTTTCGCACCTTAGATGTGTGGGGGATGTGTTTTTGGGCTCTTGGTACAGGTGGCGGCGCTAGGGTTTGAGTTTCTAGCAGTGTGAGTCGTGTATTTTCGTTGGAAGGCCGTGGATCGCCAATTTATATGGTTTCCAAAAAAGTTACCGTTGTAAAACCTAATACCGGACTAGTTCGGTGTATGTTCGGACTTGTCCGGTCTACTTCCAGTGGGCTAAGCTGACAAGTCCGGTCTAAAACCGGACTTGTCCGGTGCTATGTGAAGTGGGGTTCCAGAAAGTTTAGCGGACTAGTCATGTCCCATGGACGGACTAGTCCGCAGTCCTCTAAAGAGGACAACAGAAACATGAGCGGACTAGTCCGGTCTAAAACCGGACTTGTCCGGTGCATTCCAGTAAGCTGACCGGACTAGTCCGGTTCACAAGGCGGACTAGTCCGGTGCACTATGTCTACGACTTCCAGAAAGTTAAACGGACTAGTCCGGTCCATGAACGGACTAGTCCGGTGTCCAGTGGACTTTAGTTGATTTTTAAACCCCTTACCCTTACGCAAAGTTATGAGCTCTTGGGATGTGTCTCTCACACACACCCTATACATTTAAATCTACTTTACTATTCTAAATTCCATTAAAGTCTTCCTTTTCGGACACCACTCTATTTTTCACCTTTTTGTGTGCACCGAGCTAGTTCACTTTGTTTGTCCTGCAATCATCTCAATAATTTCATTAGGATCTCATATGCTTGTCATCAATTCTCCAAAACCCACAAGGGATACCCTAGATGCACTTTCAATCTCCCCTTTTTGGTGATTGATGACAACCATTTGAGATATCACAATTAAGAAGAAAAAATTGATTTTTCATAAAGTGTGCATATATGAGAATAATGAATAACTAACAAGAAAAACTTCTCTCATATACGCACACCTTATGGTGGGGTGCCTAACAAGTGTGTGATCAACAAAAATGTGATGAACGAGGATAAAAGATAACAACCATAGATGTAAGCATCACAGTACTATGAAGCATCACACATAAGGTGAATAGTCAAATTACAATAGTTTTAAAAATAAGTACAAGTCCTCGATCACAAGTCCTTAATAACTTATCCTAGATAGCTATTCTAGTCTCAATCTCTCCCCCTTTGGCATCAAGGCACCAAAAAGGGAAAAATCGAGTGGAATCACTCATCGCCGTTCCCACTTTCACTCTCAGTCCTATCTTCATCTTCCTCTTCACCTTGATCTTCATCATCTTGACCATGTAGAGGGTTAGCATCTGAACCACCACCAAACCCAAAGGAGCTCAACTCTTGGTCAGTGAAAGTTGGCATTTCAGTGAAGTCTTCAGCTGAGTCCTCAGAAACCTCAAGTGACCCTTGTGGCTCAATTTCCAGTTTGGCACAGATAGCCTGGATATTGGCTTTTACATATCTTTGTTGCTTCTTCCTGGCCAATCTCTCTTCATGTTGCTTAACTTCAACTTTGCGGCGAGAGGCAAAGATAGAAGATAGCATCTTGAAGATGCCACTTGAGGATTCCCGAGTAGATGAGGTTACAGATCTTGTCTCCTCTTGAGCTCTCTTGGACCTTCTTTCTTCTTCGGGTGAGATAGGAGCCGAAGGAGCAGAATATATAGTGGGCTTCTGGGGCCTAAGTCTAGTTTGAGGCACATCCTTTACGAACTCTAGTCCTGTCACTTTTTCAATCATGAACATTATGTAGGGTGCATAGCCGCAAGACCGGATGGGATTGATAGAGATATTGACAATTTAATTGTAAATGTACTCAAACACATTGAATGTCCTCTTCTTGCTTATGACCTTCATCAAGGTTCTGAGGGTGCCCTGAACAGTCCCTGCATCTCCCTCTTTGGGAGCTATAGTCTTCCTCAATATCCGATTGAGAACTACAACGAAAGGCTTCATGTATTTAGTGGTTGGAGGCTTGAATGGCATTCGTGTATCATAGAGAAAGTCCAGCTGATCTTTCTCCAGTGGTTTCAGGTTGTGAATTACAAGTTCATTGTCCAAGGTATGCTCAAGATGAAGGTCTTGCAAATTCTTCATAGGTGACACTGTACTAAGACCCATGTGTCATCCAAATCATCCTGTCGTTGTCATCACGAGCGAAGTAGAGAGTAGAGTAGAATCATCCTGTCCAACTTCATTGAGGTCAAGATGCCCGTTTGTTGCCATTGGCGTCTTGATGGGTTTGGCTTTGTCCATGTCAAACTTCTCGAGTATGTCTTGTATGTACTTTGTTTGACTGATGAATGTTGTCGGTACCCTCAATATGGGGTACCCCCGCCATAGGGGAAACTGCCTAAGGACCTCACCCCTCTGCGCGGGGAGAGCTATGAGGGCGTCACGTGTCCCGTGGGGCCGGACCTCCCTCTCCTCAGAGGAAAGCTTCGGGCTCGCCACGTGGCCAACAGAGCCGGACCTCCCCCTCCGTGGGGAGAGCTCCGAAGGCTCCACGTGTCCAGCGGGGCCAGGCCTCCCTCTCCACAGAGGAGAGCTCGGGGCCCGCCACGTGGCCAGCAGAGCCGCGCCTCCCCCTCCGCACGGGAGCTCCGAAGGCTCCACGTGTCCAGCGGGTCCTGACCTCCCTCTCCTCAAAGGAGAGCTCCGGACCCGCCATGTGGCCAGCAGAGCCGGACCTCCCCCTCCGCTGGGAGAGCTCCGAAGGCTCCACGTGCCCAGCAGGGCCGGACCTCCCTCTCCTCAGAGGAGAGCCCTGGGCCCGCCACGTGGCCAGTAGAACAGCGCTACCTGCCCCCGCGCGGTAGGCAGCAAGAGTAAAGACACGCCATACCTTGTCCGTACAAGGTATTCAAGACCCGCGCCTTCCCAAGGCGCGGAGATGCGGAGCACGTCGCTGTCAGGAGCCGTTGTGCCCAGTCGCATCGCAGTGAAGACTGGCAGGCCGTGTTAGATGCTCTACACCAATAAACACAGCGACAAGACATCCCCTGCCGCCCCTGCCGTCATCAACCACTACGCCTAGCTTGCGGCATGGGCAGGGCAGCAAGACGAAGACTCAGAAGCCCTCGCCAAAGACAACTACCGGCGTAACTGCAGGATACGGTAGATGGAAGGCAATCTCCCTGGGACCACCTGTCGGGTCCCGGGCCCACCTTGTAAGCCGCCCGAGCCTTGGACTATAAAAGGCTCGGGTAGGCAACGTTGCAAGGGGTTCGCACTCCAGCAACTTGAACTCCATTAGGCTCCTTGCACACTCACATGCTCAACACTCAAGCAATACAACGAGCATCTCTGCTCACCGTGGACGTAGGGTTTTACGCTCCGGCGGCCTGAACCACGTAAAAAACCTCTGTGTCAATCCTCCTCCTTCCATCGTCCCTAGCGTGTAAGCTCTCCGTGAGTGACTAGCCCCTCCGAAAAACAACCTCCGCGGGCTGACCAGTGCAGGCCCAGGGAAAGTGTCGACGACACACTTCGACATTTTGCGCGCCAGGAAGGGGGCTTTTCCCTTGCACGACGAGCTTTCACCGACGAAGATGACGAAGCTTCCTTCAGCGGCAAGATCTCCTTGCCCGCGTTCACAACGAACGGTGACCAGCGGGGACTACGTCCTGACACACTCAGGACGGAGTGTGTCGGTGCAAGCTGGAAGCCAGCAGCCGACTCCGGCAGCGCAGACTCCAGCAAGCACAAGATCTGCTGCAGCAGCAAGTGTCTCCCATCGGAGCGCACTAGCTGCGGCACGAGCGCTTCTACGCAATCCACCCGCCGGGGACGCGCCTCAGACAGCGACCCAGCAGTGGATTCGCGACGTATACCGTCTCATCATCGCCGCCGCCAACCCTCAACTTCGGTGGGGACGACGTCCCAGTCAGACGGCCGTGTCGCTGTCGCGCACGCCAGCGGATGACGGGCAGACGACAGACTCTCGCTCCACCAGGCTCCCATCGGCAGACCTGAGGTCGGAGCTGGAACGACGCCACCTGGTCAAAGATGCCCGTGTGGTCATCGAGCGATGGCGAGAAAGACGTCACAACCAAGAGGCTGGCGACAGCATGTCGACCGCCTCGACCCAGCCTGGGCCGCAGACATTCGCTACGCGATCCCTGCCCCAGGCATACCCCACGCAGCATATGCCTCAGCCATATGCCCTGCAAATGGCGCCCCCGGTTTATGGCGCACCTTTGCCCATGCCGGGGTACATGGTGCCAACAGCGGACCAAGCGTTCGTGGCACCAACACCTGCAGCAACAGGAGCAGGATGTGCGGCCCTGGCGCCACACCTTCGCTTCGCGAAGTGGCCGCGCAAGTTCCGGCCGCACCTGCCCGAGAAATACGACGGCAGCGTCAACTCGGTGGAGTTCCTCCAGATCTACTCCACCGCCATCCTTGCTGCAGGAGGGGATGAGGCCGTCATGGCCAACTACTTCCCCATCGCCTTGACCGGCCCAGCACGGTCTTGGCTCATGAACCTCCCTAGGGTTCCATAACCTCCTGGGGAGAGCTCTGCCGGCAGTTTACCGTGAACTTCGGCAGCTCCTACACTCGGCCTGGCACGGAGCTCGACCTCCATGCCATCCAACAACAACCTGGAGAGTCGCTGCGCTCCTTCATCCAGTGGTTCTCCCAGGTGCGGAACACCATCCCCCATATCCAGAATGCATCTGTGGTGGTGGCGTTCCGATAGGGTGTAAGGGACAAGAAGATGCTCGAGAAGCTCGCGACCGGAGAAGTGCACGACATCTCAGAGCTCTTCAGCCTGGCAGACAAGTGCGCCAGGGCAGCAGAAGGGCGTAACTGGCACTCACAGTCAGTCTCCAAAGACGGAGACAACCCAGACCAAATGTTGCCCCCCATGGGAGTGGCAGAAAGGTCAAGAAGGCCGGCGGCAAGATCATGCTGCCGACCGAAGCTCCAGTTGCAGCAGCTGCAGCACCCACTGGAGCTCAGGGGCCACGCCCCGACAAGAGGCCGCGACAGTCACCAGCCCCGGACGGTGACCAAGGCGAGCCGTGCCCCGTGCACAACACCAGCAGCCATACTGCTGCTGAGTGCCGGGAGATCCAGAAGCTCGCGGAGCGCTTCCGCAGGGGGAAGCAGCCGCGTGCTGATGCCCCTCCCTTCCGTCAAAGGGAGGGCAAGCAGAAGGTCGACGCCCAAGACAACGTCGACCACCAGATGGAGTTCCAGGAGCCTCAATGCGCCGTGAAGGCGGTGCACAACCGTGAGGACTCCAGCTCCAGTGACGACGAGCGCCGGAAGGCGCTCTACGTCATCTACGGAGGGTCCTCTGACCCCTCGTCCCGAAGTGCAGTCAAGACTCTGCGCAGAGCAGTAGCGTCGGTGGCTCCTCTCCCAAGTGCCGCGCCGCACCTCAAGTGGATGGGAACCCCCATCAGCTTCGACGCCACCGACTGCCCTAGGAACATGGCTGGGGCTGGCCAGCTACCGCTCTTGGTAGCGCCCACCATCGCCAACGTGAAGATGTACCACGTTCTGGTAGATGGCGAGGCTGGGCTGAACCTCATCAGCCCTGCAGATCCCGATGGCCAAGCTCACCCCATCGAGCCCGTTCTCAGGGGTCGGGCCGGGACAGGTCGTCCCCTACGGCAACATCAGCCTTCCGGTGACCTTTAGGGCACCGGACAGCTATCAAACCGAGTACATTCTATTCGACATGGCAGAGATCAACCTCCCCTTCAACGCCATCATCGGCAGGCCAGCCCTGTACCGGTTCATGGTAGTAGCCCACTACGGCTACCTCATCTTGAAGATGCCTACACCAACAGGCGTTCTCAAGATTCGTGGAGACCGCACTGCTGCAGTGTCAGCCTTGGAGAAGCTCCAAGCGCTTGCAGCAGCCCGAGCACCAGCTCTTGGCGGTGCAGAATCGGGCCAGCTCCACCCTAGTGCACGCCACTGAGCCTCGACCTCAGCACCCCGTGTGCAACCCCTCGACAAGGGCAACGTCCCCCTGAAGGTCGTCCAAGTTGGCGCTGATGCTGCCCAGACCACCCCGGTAGCCGGGGGCCTGGACAGCAAATAGGAAGGCGCGCTCATCACCTTCCTCCGGCACAACGTCGACGTGTTTGCATGGAAACCGTCGCAGATGCCGGGGATCCCTAGGGAGGTGATCGAGCACCATCTGAAGATCTTCCCTGACACCCGGCCAGTCCAACAGAAGCCCCACAAGCAGTCCATCGAGCGGCAGAACTTCATCCGTGAAGAAATCAAGAAGGTGCTGGATGCTGGCTTCATACGGGAAGTCCACCACCCCCGGTGATTGGCGAACCCCGTCGTCGTCCCGAAGGCCGGCGGAAAGCTCCGGATGTGCATCGACTACACCAGTCTCATTAAGGCATGTCCTAAAGATCCATTCCCTCTCCCTAGAATAGATCAAATAGTAGACTCTACATTAGGCTGTGATATGCTATGCTTCCTAGACGCCTACTCGGGCTTTCATCAAATCCCTATGTCTAGAGAAGATGAAGAACACACTTCTTTCATCACAGTAGACGGCCTGTATTGTTATGTCTCTATACCTTATGGTCTAAAGAATGCTCTCAACCATCTTTGTACGTGCTATGCACAAAACCTTTGGAGAGCTAATAAGAGACTTAGTTGAGGTGTATGTCAATGACATCGTTGTCAAAGTCAGGCAGAGCTCATCCTTGTTAGATAACCTAGCTCTAGTCTTTGACAAACTGCGCTCCACGCACACTAAGCTGGACCCCGACAAATGTGTGTTCGGCGTATCCTCTGAGAAGCTCCTAGGATTCCTGGTCTCACACCGAGGGATTGAGGCCAACCCAGAGAAGATCAAGGCCATTGACCTGATGCGGCCCCCCGCCCGCATCAAGGATGTCCAAAAACTCATGGGATGCCTAGCCGCACTGAGTCGGTTTATACTGAGGCTAGCAGAGCGGGCACTTCCCTTCTTTAAGCTCCTGCGCAAATCCGGTCCTTTTGCTTGGACCGACGAAGTAGAGAAAGCATTCCAGGAGTTGAAGCAGCTTCTGACGACCCTACCCATCATGGTAGCCCCCGAGCCTGAAGAGCACTTGCTGCTCTACATCGCGGCAACAACAGAGGTGGTGAGCATGGTCCTCATCGCAGAGCGGCCGGACCCCTCATCACCGCAGCCTGCTCCGGTAGCAGAAGACAAGCACCAGGAGATCCCGGAGACTCAAGATGACCTCCCGGAGCTCCAAGGTGACCTCCCGGAGGTCCAACGGGACCTCCCGGAGCTCCAAGACAACCTCCCGGAGGTCCAACGGGACCTCCTGGAGCTCCAAGATAACCCCCCGAAGGTTCAAAGGGACCTCCCAGGAGAACAAGACGACCTCCCGGAGGTCTAAGACGGCCTAGAAGCCCCCGGGTCCCAGCTCCCGGAGGCTCCCCCGGACCCGTCTACCTCCTGTCGGCCTGAGTCAATGAAGGAAGACATCTCAGGCCTAGAGGGGAGGGTCCGGACCATCCAGAGGCCTGTCTACTACATCAGCGAAGTCCTCCACGACGCTAAGACAAGGTACCTGGAGGTCCACAAGCTGCTGTATGCAGTACTCGTGGTGTCCAGGAAGCTCCGCCACTACTTCCAAGCCCACCGGATCTCGGTGGTCACCTCATACCCGCTGAAGGCCATTCTTCACAGCCCCAACGCTACCGGCAATGTTGCTAAATGGGCAGCGGAGTTAGCGGAGTTCGAGCTGGACTTCCTTTCTCGCCACGCGGTCAAGAGCCAAGCACTGGCTGACTTCGTGGCCGAATGGACACCAACAACGACCAACCCAGGGGGCCACGAAGACGGTGAACCAAAGCCCCGAGCTCCGGCCTTCACCGGGCCTCACTGGACGCTTTTCTTCGATGGCTCCTCGTGAAAGCAGGGGGCCGGTGTCGGCGTACTGCTTCTCATGCCATCGGGGGAGCAGTTTGGGTACATGGTGTGTCTCAATTTCAAGGCAACCAACAACATGGCAGAGTATGAAGCACTCATCTTTGGCCTGAAGACAGCCTTGTCTCTGGGCACTCGCCAGTTGTTGGCACAGGGCGACTCCCAGCTAGTCATCAAGCAAGTCAAGGGTGAATGTTCCTGCAATGACCCGCAACTAGCTGCTTATCTGCTCCACGTGCAGATGCTGGAGAAAGACTTCCTCGCCTCGGACCTGCGCCATGTACTGCGCGCTGGCAATGCCGCGGCTGACGACCTCTCAACGAAGGACTCCACCGGAGCCCCCGTGCCCGAAGGAGTCTTCGAGAGGACGTTGCTGCGGCCCACAGCCCGGCCTACCGAGCCGGGCGAAGGGGGCTGGACCAGCACCTCGAAACTGGCAGTCTCGGCGGCCCTGCTACCATGGATGCCACCAAGGATCGTAAGCACCACTGGGGACTCCGTGCTACCCAGCGCTCAAGATCTAGAAGCTCAAGTCAGACCCTATGCATGGATCGCGGAGATCCGGGACTACTTGAAAGACAATATCCTCCCTGATGAACGTGTATCCGCTGAACGGATCGTGCGCATGGCTAAAAGATACGCGCTGGTAGAAGGGGATCTCTACCGGCGTGGCGCCAACCACGTCCTATTGCGGTGCATAACCCAGGGGGAAGGCTGCGACTTGCTCACTGAGATCCATGGAGGCGAATGTGGGAGTCACTATTCCTCACGCACGCTTGTCGGTAAAGACTTCCGGCATGGCTTCTACTGGTCGACAGCACTCCGGGATGCTGTCAAGCTGGTCAAGAGCTGCAAGGTGTGCCAGTTCCACGCCAAGCAGATCCACACACCGGCTCAGGCGGTACAGATGATCCCGACCTCGTGGCCGTTCGCGGTGTGGGGGTTGGACATCCTGGGGCCATTCCCCAAAGTCATCGGAGGATTCCGGTATCTCTACGTCGCCATCGACAAGTTCACCAAGTGGCCGGAAGCTACACCTGTCATCACCATCAACAAGCAATCTGCAGTCAAGTTCATCAAGTCAATCGTCTGCCGGTTTGGGGTCCCGAACAGAATCATCACCGACAACGGAACCCAATTCACCAGCGCAGCATTCCAAGACTACTGCGAAGACCTTGGCATCCAGGTGTGCTATGCATCCGTTGCTCACCCAAAGAGCAATGGGCAAGTCGAGAGGGCCAACGCTGATATCCTTCGGGGCCTCAAGACTCACACCTATGCCGGCTTGAAGAAACATGGTGCCAAGTGGGTGGACGAGCTTCCGAGCACACTGTGGGCTAACCGGACATCCCAAAGCCGGGCCACCGGGGAGACACCCTTCTTCATGGTGTACGGGGCCGAAGCTGTGCTTCCCCCAGAGATCACCATGGGGTCTCTCCGTGTCCGAGCTTACAACGAAGCCGTGCAGGATAACCTCCGGCATGAAGACATCGACCTTGTCGACGAGGCTCGATTACACGCAGCGCTCCGCAACGCACGGTACCGGCAGACGCTCCAGCGCTACCACCAAAGGTCCGTGCATGTCTGGGAGCTGCAAGAAGGCGACCTGGTACTGCGGCGCATACTTTCTCGCGAAGGGACCAACAAACTCTCCCCCAGCTGGGAAGGTCCCTTCCGAGTCACGGAAGTTTGCCGCCCCAGGTGCGTACGCTTCTCCACCAAGGATGGGGATCCGCTCCCGAACCCTTGGAACATAGAACACCTCCATAAGTTCTATCCCTAGAGCAGTTGTAGGACAGTTCTTTTTCTTTCTGTAATAAACCCCATAGAGTCCGGGAACATCACTCGGAACAGCTAAGTCCTAGGGGACGGTCCAGGACTACGTTTCAGCTTGGCCTGGTTCCGACCCTAAGCGCGTAGAGTCTTGCTTCCCTTCTTAATGGGGCGGGTCGTTGTCTCCATATTTAGCCTGCCTTCCTCCTATGGATATTTATATGGAAAGAAACCTGTCCTGCCACGCTCTTACCCTTGTGCTCATTTAAATTACACATTAATTTTTATGACCGCACTTTCCATGTATGCTCACCGTACATCTAGCTCTCCTTGAGGGAGAGCCCCCGAGGAGTATTCCGTTTCCTCTACTTGTGTGCAGGACCTCCCGGCTTTAGCTTCCCCACAAAAGTATGGTAGGTATGCCCAATCCATTGGCCACACCTACCACGGGGCCACTACGGGGACCGCACGAAGGGAGATCGGAGCTCCTGACTACTCCAGCTCAAGACCGGAGGAACCGGACCCTGCCCCCCTCCGTAGGGGCGGGCTCCGAAGGCCCCACGTGTCCTGTAGGGCCGGAGCTCCCCTCTCCTCAGAGGATAGCCCCGGGTCCGCCACGTGGTTGGCAGAGCCGGACTCGCCCCCTCTGCAGGGGCGACCTCCAAAGCCTCCACGTGTCCCGCGGGACTGGACCACCCTCTCCTCAGAGGAGAGCTCTGGGTCCGCCACGTGGCCGACAGAGCCGGACCTCCCCCCGTCCTCATGGGGCGAGCTCCGAAGACCCCTTAGGCCCTTAACACAACAAGGACCCGAGGAAGGTGTCTGTGCAAGGCTTCAAGATTGGTGAAGACCTCCGAGTACCTTGCGGAGCTAAGGACTCGGGCAGGCCAAGCCAAGAAGAAGATAAGGAACAAACGCAATAATTAAGAGTCTATTCATTCATTCAAAGCTCCATGAGCTGGGCTACAGACTTAACAAAAGCAAAAAAGAAAAGATACAAGGCCTTCCGGCCGCGGGGGCGACTACTTAGGAGTCCTCGGACTCCCGCTGGAACCTGGAGGCGACAAGGGCGGCCACGTCCCCGACCTCAACTCTGGCAGCTTCCTCCCGCTCGATGACGGGGCCCAGTCTTACTGGCTCCAGAGAGAGGGAAGGATCCCGGCTCCGGAAGCACACCAACACGTGCGTGGCGACCTCCTTCCACAAGCCCTGTCCCTCTTACTCAAGCTCATCGGTGATCACGGACTCAAGCCTGTCCAGCTTGGCGCCAATGGACTCGAGCGCCGGGATCACCTCGGTCACCTCCTGCGCTGGAGCCTCCGTCCTCACGGGGCTGAAGCCGAGGGGTACCAGGGCGGACCCCGCGTGATTGACGAAGTTCCAGACTGCCCGGGCCTCGACGGACCGCGAAGCCTGGAGCTTTTCCACCTCTTGGCAGGCTGCCATCAGGGCGGCGAGTCCCTCCTCGGAGAATCTCTTCTCCTTGGCTGCCAGAGAGTCCTCCCGGAGCTGAAGATCCTTGGTGAGCTGCTCCAACTCCGACGCCCGGAAGTCGGCTGTCAACTCATGGTCTAGCACCGCCTGATGCTCCCGGGAGGCCTGCTCCTCCCTCTCGGCCAGAGCTGCCTCCGGAAGCTCCAGCTCCCCAGCCCGAACCTTCAGCTCGCCCTCGCTGGCCTCCAGCCGTGCGGCGACCTTCTTCTCCTCAGCCACCACCGCGCGCTCCCGATCCGCGACGGCACACTCGCGGCGCGCCAGCTGCAGCCGCAGCTCCTCCATGGCAGTGGAGCGCGCCTCGGCCCTGGCGTAAGCCTCGCGGGTCTCCTGGTGGAGCCGCCGGGTCTCGGAGTCTAGACGGTCGATGGCCCTCTTCTGAGTGTCGAGGAGCGCCTTCATGGCATCAAGACTCGACCGCCTCGAGTCAAGCTCCGCCCTAGCCTCCTGAGTCCGCTGCCTCAGGAGGTGCCCCCAGCTGAGGAGGCGGTTCCTCTCCCCAGCTTGTGCCTCCCGCTCACGCTCGAGCACAGCCAGGACCTGCCGGACGCTAGTCTGGGCAAGCTCCAAGGCGTCTGCCAGGGGCAGCGGGGCGGCAGAGGCCGAAGCCGCGCCCCCGACTTCCTCCATCACATTGTCCTCAGAAGGAGGCGATGGCGCTGCAGCGTCCACAGAGACCGCGATAAGGCACCGGTCTGGAGAAACAGGCGCCGGAGCAGGACCGCTTTCGACGCGCCCCTGCTCGCCGCCCGCCGGAGGACCTGCAGCTGCTCCAGCAGCTGCTCCTCCTGCCTCAGCACTGGAGAGTCGGACGCCGCCAGCCGGCTCCGCCGAGCCCTCAGCAACCGCCGGCTTCCGAACTGGCGAAAGGGGGCGAACGGGTGCAGCCGCTGCCGTAGGGGTCGATCCTGCCGGCACAGAAGAAGCCTGCGCCGACTTGGGGGCCAGCGAAGCCGCCGCAACTTCCGGGCGCTGCGGCACAGATCCTCCGCCAGCCGGAGATGGCCGGGGAACGGACTCGCCCCCGACAACCGATGAGTCCCTGCCAACATGGGAAGCTCTCAGGCTAAGAAAAAGAGAAAAGAACGCTAGTTCTAAAACCCGGAAAGAACAACACTTACCGAGGGACGCGAGCGCTCCAACGGGCATGGAGCCCCAGCTTCCGAGCCGGGGCAGAACCATCGGAGCCTGCCGCCGCCGCTTGCGCCTGCGCCGCAGGTACCCGGACCAGCAGAGTAGGAGGCACGCCCGGAGCCCCCCTAGGAGGCGGAGCAGTAGGGCCCCCGTTGGCAGCGCCTCTAGCGCTGCTCGTCGATCCAGCTCCTGAGGCCCGGTGCGCCTGTGCCCCCGGATGAGCCCCAGCGCTGCTCCTTCCGGCGCCACCGCCTGCCGAACCTGCAGCCGGGACGCTCGCTGGCTGGGGCGCCTGAGCCCTCGGCTCACCCCCGGGCATCGCACCACCGGCGTCCCTCCTCGAAGCTCCTCCGCCTAAAGAAGGAAGGTGGGACACCCGGAGCTCCTCGGACCACCGCTGTCCGAGAGGAGCCCCGTCGGAGCGGAAGACCCGAGGCCTCTTGGGGTCGCCGCCCGACGAACCAGCACCTCCTGAAGATGGGTGCAAGGGCACCCCAGTCCCCTGGCTCGGCACAAACGGCGCCCTCAGAGGGGACCGGGCATGCTTCTTCTCTGACTGCCCGGAGGCCGGCTCCTTCCCCTTCCCCTTGTCGACGGTCCAAGCTCCGTCGCCCCTCGGTGCAGGTTGGGCAGCAGCCGACGCCCCGCGTTCCGCTCTAGAGCGCTCGACCCCGGGGATCGAGATCCCTCAGAAGGCATCCCCAACCTGACGCACGGCGATCCCAATGTCATCCAGGTTCGGCATCTTCCGCAGCAGCTCCGCCCTCCGCTGCGGCTCCAAGAAGAGGGGAGTGCAGGAGGCCAGGAAAATGAGGTCACCGCCGCTGATGAAGTCGCCGCTCACCCTTGCCACCATCTCGTACAACATATCCTCAGATGGGTCGGAGCCGAGATCCGTCTCCAATCTAGTGCAGTCGTGCTCGCCGGTGTAGTACCACGCCGGGTGGTTGCGCTGTTGCAAGGGCGCAATGCGGCGTGACAGGAAGTCTATCAGCACCATCAGGGACGTCAGCCCCTCGTTGGCCAGGAACCGGATCCGCTCCAGGACCGGCGCGTACTCCGGCTCCAGCTCCGGGATCTCCTCCTAGAAGCGACGCTCGGTGGTCGGGCCGGCAGTTGGCAGCTGAAGGCGATCATGCTCGTTGGTCTGCACGATCACCCAGTTCTCCCTACAGTTTTCCCACCTCGCCGTGCTGAAGGGCAGAAGATACCCAGAGGCCTTCGGGTCCTTGCAGCGATGCTAGAAGTAGTACGCCCCCAGCTGGTTCTTCGGCCCGTGCCCGGTCGTCCGCAGCACGAAGAAGTGACGGAAGAGCGTTACCGAGGCGCGCACCCCCACGAACATTTCACAGAAGTGCACGAAGACGGCGGCCATCGCAAAGGAATTGGGAGAGAGGTGATGAAGCTGGAGACCGTACGTCTCCAGCAGCGTCACGAAGAAAGAAGAGATTGGCGGGACGAACCCCGCCAAGGCATAGGCGGTGAAGAAGACTGTCTCCCCCTTCTCCAGGAACAGGGGGGAGATCCCCGCTGGAGCCAGTGTTTCTGCTCCTCCGTGCGCCAGCCCAGCAGCTTGCGCATTGTCCCGAGCTCAGCCGATCGGGTAAGACGTGGCGGAGGCAGGTTGGAAGCCATGGCCGACGGAAGCTCAAGAACTTGGAAGACAAGGGCACAAGAGCTCGAAGAAACAAGGAAGGGCTCAGGCGAAGGGAAGTGCGAAGGGAAGCCTGCGATGTAGATAAGATCCCCTTTTAAACTTCCCATACTTGATTCAAAATGATTCGAAACTCTTCGAATTCGCTGCTTGCGGCAACCGCTTCAGCTCCAAGACAAGCGTTGATGACAAGTGGACCCGAGCCGTCCAGCAGAAGCGGTGGGGCCAAGAAGTCAGTCTCCCAAGAAGTCGAGCCGGCGGGATGCTTCGGCGGTTCCCGAAAAGGTGCTGCTACGTGCAGAAGTGGCAGCCTTGGGAACCACCGCAGTAAAAGCAGCCATCAAGCAGGGCTCACGCTCCCACGACCCCACGACTGTTCGTGCTCCAACGACGGTCAAAGAGGGTCTTCGAGAAGGTACACGAAGTAGAAGAGACGGGGGCCCCACCTCAGGCACGCTATCTCCCCCAAGATGGGCCCGGGGGCCACTGTCGGTACCCTCAATATGGGGTACCCCCGTGCACAGGGGAAACTGCCTATGGACCTTGCCCCTCTCCGCAGGGAGAGCTCCGAGAGCGCCACATGTCCCGCGGGGCCGGACCTCCCTCTCCTCAAAGGAAAGCTCCGGGCCCGCCACGTGGCCAACAGAGCCGGACCTCCCCCCTCCGCGGGGAGAGCTCCGAAGGCTCCACGTGTCCAGCGGGGCTGGGCCTCCCTCTCCACATAGGAGAGTGTAAAATCCCCAAAAAGTGGCAGCAAGAATTTTCAGCTCATGTACACTTAGGAAAAATGAGGGGATTAAAACTTTGAATTATAACGGTGTAAGTTCAAAGTTGTGAATCAAAGTTCCCAAAACTTCCAAACATGGAGATCTAAATGCACAGCTTGGATCTTCATAGTTCAAATATTCACCCTTCCAAATTTCAGCTCATTTGGAGGAGTTTTGATATTTGTTTGGAATTAAAAGGAGAAGTCCTTTAATCTGAATTTTAAATTCAGTTTCAAATTCCAATTCTCCCAATTTGCAAATTTGGTTCCACAAATGTGTTCTCCACAGTTGAATGAGCATCCATGCCAAAAATTGGAAACTTTGGAACTGGTTTGCTATGTGTTTAGGACAACACAAAGTGGAGAATTCAAACTCCATTTCAAATTCAAATGATCAAACACAATTCAAGTATACACCAGAATTCAAACCATTTGAATTCAGAAAATTCAAACCTTAGCTTTGGGGTGAAGTAAGGCCTTTAATTCTGAGTTGCTGAATGGAAAATATCAGAGAAAATTTGACTAAACAAAGGGTTAGGTGGGGCCCAATTGTCAGCCACCCACATGTGCTACCGCCTCAGCCGACTGCGGTCGAACAGCGGGAGCGCGCCAGCTCCCGGTTGAACCCGCGCCCGAGGGAGGGCACCGCGCCACCTCCTGCTGCCTGGGTTGCTAGGCTGGATCACGGAAAGGGGTGCGCCGGAGCTGTTTCGTTTTCCCTCAGCTATAACTCGCGCCTCAGCCGCTCTCTTTTGCCCGAACGCTGCCGTCGTTTCCGTCCAATCGCGCCACAGCCACTGAGCTCGGTTGCTCGAGCGTCCAACAGCGAAGAGCTGCGTCCCCCAGTGCTCTAGCCATCCATCCCCTCTCCTTTACCATCCCGAGCTTGATTTCTACGGGAATTGGCAAAGTAGCCACGGTTCTCGGGTGAACGTAGGAGAACCGAGAGAGGTCACCGTGGACAGCACCCTACGGCCGGTGTCACCGCCCCTCCCCTACGCAAGACAGGTGTTCATGTCCTTATCGCGTAGCCGGAAGCCGTTTAGCGATTGCTAGAACCGGTGGCGAGAATTTCACCGTTTCTCCAAACTGCACACCGACGGGTAGTGCTCGGTCTAACCGGAAATTCGTGGCGCACGATCCATTAGAGCTTGAGCAAGCTTGCACACAGCTTCCATACTTCCTAGCGCCTCTCCTCGATGAATAACCAAGCAAAAACATCAGGAAACGAGGGAGCCCTAGCTGTTTTAGTGGTCGCCGGTGCAAAAAGCACCTCGGGTCGCCGTGGAGCCCTCGGTTGCCGGCTGTTTCACTGGCGGCCGGGACCCTTACGGGCTCCTACATAATTCACTGATGCTCTAGAGCCCAAAAACCGGTTGTGTGATGGAGGAATAAGGGTTCCCGACCTCGCCGGAGTTCACAACCTTGCTGTCACCGGTGCGCGGTGGTTTCCGGTGAGCTACGGCCGCCGGCAACCCTCCCAGCAGGTTCAGCACAGTCAAATATGGAGGAGCGGCGAGATTCGACCCTGGAGATGGTCGGGAAAGCCCTTACCACCACCCTCGCCAGAGTAATCGTCGCGGGCTCCTCTGTTTAGCGCGAGGAAGAAGAGGGAACTGACGGGTGGGACCCACAACCGGGATTTAAACATTTCCAGAATTTCCTAATACAGTTCAAACTTTGGAGACTCATAACTTTGTGTAGAAAACTCCAAAAAGGGTGAGACCAATTTTATTGGAATCCTCATGAGAAGTACTTCACAGAGAAACCAATTTTAGGCTATGAAAATGCCCAGGAATTTCTGTAGAATTGTTTTTAGTAAATTTTTAGGGATTTATTACAGGAGCAATTCTTTATGAAATATTCCCAAATTTGGGCAGCAAATCCTTTTCATAGTAACTGATCTCCAGTAAAAATTTGAGCTTCATTGGAGTTCATTTGGTAGGCTAAATTGCCTTCCAAAGTTCAGCCTTTATTTGGAAATTCAAATTTAAACAGAAACTTTTCAGAACTCCTGCCCAACTTCAAAAAATCATATCTCTCTGTTGGTAGCTCCAAAAATGGTGAAACAAATTTTGTTAGAACCAGGGAGACTTACCCTAATCAGATACTCCACTGTTAGCTATGTCAAATCTCCTGAATTGGGCTCAAAATTCAGAGAAGCATTATACTTGTAGGAATTTTAAAGACTACACTGTGCAATGACATTTCTCCAAATTTTGCTCAGATCATCCTTAGAGGGTCTAGTATCCACTGTAAAAATCCCAAAGCCAATTAAGGATTCTAAATAGTAATAGCTATGAATAAAAGTCCAATTCTCATAAATTCTTAATACTTACACATGTATTTTATTACATTTCATAATAGTGACCGAAGTTGAAGACGCACCGGAGCCCTTGGACGTCCTTCCACCTGAAGCTAACCTCCCGTTTGACTCGTAACCAGACAAGCCCCGGTTTGCACTTAAGTACCTTTTATAAAGCTTTTTAATTTGTATCACTTACGTCTAGGGTGAATGTTTGAATTATAGTTAAGGTGATTGAAACCCCACTTGCATAACCTTCTAAATCCTATGAAGGGTTGGGTAGCTTACAGAGCCGACGAGTAGACAAGGCCCTGCAAATATGCTTAGGACCTCGGTAGAAGTCGAGTAGTTGGAATCTACTCGCGAGGTAAGGTTTATCACACGGTTTGGTCAGAATAGAAAATGGCTTAAGAATGGTGAAAATGAGACCCAGCAGGGGGGGATAGGAAGCAGTGAGCGGAGGTCTCATGTGCGTAGCCCTGTTGGTGCCGATTGAGGACCGAGTCGTGTGCGGGCCTGCTGAACAAGTATCGAACAGTACCGGATGACATACTGACATAAGCAGGAAACCGATGTAAATGGTTAACCTGGGTGCCGAGGCTTACCCAACCGTAAATAGGAGTGGGTTGAGGGTAGCAAGGTGTAAATCTTCCGGTGGGCACAGTCACGCTCCACGCGGGGACCTCCTGCCCGTTACGGATGGAACGGTTCGGTATTTGGGTTGCCTTTGAAAGGTTGTTGCATACAATAGAGTAGGAAGGGGTGTGGAATCACGCTTCTGAAAGTGGGTGTATGCAACGTGTTGTCCGGGTGTCTCCTGATTGCAATCACCGTCCCTCGCGGTTATTTGAGTACCGCTTGTTCACTGTTTCGTGACGTAGTAAGAAATGAAGTAAGCCAGTTGAAGGATAATATGCTGTGATGATAGATTAATGTGTTGAAAACCATGTCTGCTGTAGATGTAGAGCTAATTAAGTTTACTTTCCGCTTTGGGCATCACCGCATCGGAGGAAAGCGTTTCTTGTTCGATTGTGGACTTCCGATGTGAGGGCTGCCTAAGGCACATGAATCTGCTGCTATAAAAACTAAAAGTAAGGATCAACTTATAGGTGTGTCTTTGTCGCAAATTCCTTTTCCTATCATACACATTCCTGCATGTAGAGTTCCATGCCTAGGCTAGACGGTTAAGCCTTGCTGAGCCATCATGCTCACGGTTGCAATATTTGAGCTGTATGCAGGTGAGAGCTATGAGGAGGGGTCCGATGACGAGGCGATGCCCCCGTCGGGGTACACGGCCGAGCTGGAGCCCTGCACGCCGCCGTGATTCTCCGGTTCCTTGCTGCTAGTGTGTAGCGTCCCCAGGATGGACGGTTGCACTTTTGCATAGTTAGGATGAGAGGCTACTTATGTAAATTACTTCCGCTGTATAAATAAGTTTTGTAAAAAGACTTCCGCTGCTTTATATCAAATAAAAGTTTGTATGTTGTTCTCTAATCTTTTCGTGTGTGCTGTTGGGTGCCGCATCGCACGGCACCACCCTATGCGATCTTGGAGTGGATGAACCACGGGGTGGTCCCCACAGAGAGCTCCAGGCCCGCCACGTGGCCAGCAGATCCGTGCCTCCCCCCTCCGCAGGGGAGCTCTGAAGACTCCACGTGTCCAGCGGGGCCGGACCTCCCTCTCCTCAGAGGAGAGCTCCGGGCCCGCCACGTGGCCAGCAGAGCCAGACCTCCCCCCTCCGCTGGGAGAGCTCCGAAGGCTCCACGTGTCCAGCAGGGCCGGACCTCCCTCTCCTCAGAGGAGAGCCCCGGGCCAGACATGTGGCTAGCAGAACAGCGCTACCTGCCCCCGCGCGGTAGGCAGCAAGAGTAAAGACACGCCATACCTTGTCCGTACAAGGTATTCAAGACCCGCGCCTTCCCAAGGCGTGGAGACGCGGAGCACGCCGCTGTCAGGAGCCGTTGTACCCAGTCGCATCGCAGTGAAGACTGGCAGGCCGCGTCAGAGGCTCTACACCAATAAACGTAGCGACAAGACATCCCCTACCACCCCTGCCGTCATCAACCACTACGCTGTGACGCCCTCAATTCTGTGGAAAACCACGGAACCAAGAACTAATGCATATGTGTGCCCAGGATGTTCATCACACATATACACATATTTCACAAACTGAATTCAGAATATATATAACCATGAATAACAGAGTTTATTACAACGTCTCATGAGTCTTGGACTCATGCTTACAGCGGAAGTCTTATTTTAATGCGGAAGCAAAAACTAATGCGGAAGCAAAACTAAGCAGAAGTGGCTCCATTTCTACTCCTTCCACAGGCAAGGTTGAGAACAGATCACACGCCATAGTGCTCCACTTGGTCTTCATAATAGCCTTCTCTTGCTGTTGATGATGAAATAATAGTGCAAGTTTGAGTACAATGATGTACTCAGCAAGTGCGGGAAAACACACGATATGCAGCTCATAAACAAGGTAGGTATAAAAGGCTTATTTGCAGGAAAGCAGATTTGTAGAATCATGATAAAACAACAACTTAACTTTAGATGTAATCCCAACATGTATTAAATTACCAACATACCTCCATCACTTCCCATGTTCCATCCGAACATTAACCAATCCTTTATTCATGCTCACGAATACCTCCTCGTATTCGCTACCATCTCACCTCGTAATTCAACCTTGTCTCACACCGAGACCAATCTCATGTCATGTCCCAACAGTCATGCAACCATCTCAACACCCAGACTCAACTGCCCCAACAACTAAACCGTAACCAAATCCATAACCAAATCCATAACCAAGTCCATAACCAAGAACTTTCCCTATAACCATCCCAACTAATCATGGCAATTTAGCCAGGTGCTCGTGACCGTAAGCTCGGCTATCATGATAGTTTTAGACTCTGCAGAGTGTGCACCTCTTTACCCACAAGTTTGTGATTTCGTCACCCGTGGGCGACTGCAGAACCTCCATTATACCAGTACACACCCGTCGGTGTATGGTCAAGAGATCACAAAATAGCCTTTACAAAGGGGTTACTAGATGTATGGACTCACTAAGGTTTCACCGGCAGGCTAGAATCTCCAATTCTCCCACCCACGGGCCCCCTCTTGTGCCATGCAGTTCCCAGGGCAGTCCTCACTCGACTCCCGTTCCCCGCGCCTTCCACAGTCCATAACACTCTAGCAACTTACCTAATTACTCAGCTAAGCCGCACCCATACTTGGCCTTGTGGTGGCACTGTTATCCTGGCATGTGCATGCATGAACCGGTCCTTAGATCTACGGCAAGTAAAACCACCATCTCATGCTACCTCATTCACAAACCCAGGCTTGCCTAGATCTCCCTCCAATCCATGTTCATTAACATCATCAGTTTCTCATT
Organism: Neostapfia colusana; assembly: GCA_030760725.1. Taxonomy (NCBI): domain Eukaryota; kingdom Viridiplantae; phylum Streptophyta; class Magnoliopsida; order Poales; family Poaceae; genus Neostapfia; species Neostapfia colusana. Next base: position 198,454 of record JASWHV010000085.1, read on the forward strand.
ACCATTACGAGTGCCGTTAGCTAGACATATCTATCTTGCTTCCCAATCCCATAGACTCAGCGAAGCATAAAGCAAAAACCATACCCGACTAAACTTCCCAGGCGACAGGGGTGGTTTAACCAATACTAGTAAACTCCTATAAAAAAAGGGTTTCCCATCATGTTTGACTCAGCACACACACCTTTTTGCAAAACAAAACAATTTTATCCAAAACATAGGATCAATATTGTCAAGGAGCACTTGCCTTGTTCTTGCGGTTCCGGTTGTTCTTGATTCTCAAATCCTGGTTGCTGCAGTTCGTCGTAGACAGCTCCCTGAGCTTGTCCTGCTAGGTAGGATCACGTGCATACAGGATTCTCAGCAATCAATATTTATGCACAAACCTTAAACTAGATGCGATGATGCATATGTATGCTATCTCATGATTAGTTTTATTAGATTTATCTGTACGTGTTCTTGCATGGCCTTGTATGGACAGGGGTGTTCGGATCAAAGGTGAACGTGGCGATGATCTTGTCTTTAGATCAAACTGATCATCAAGTGATCTTCCCACGAGAAGGCTTCTGTTCGAAAGGAATTGAAGAACAGATGCAAGGAGATGAACACAATGATATTGAAGTCCTACCTCACGTTCTTCGAGGTCCTCCTCAGACCGCTCGGTTCTTCTTCGATGATCTCCCTTGTTGCGCTTCAGCGATGGTTTGCTCGGCAAGTTAGGGCTAGGGCTCTAAATCGTCGACTCAGGAGTCGAAAGAGAAGTTTATGGTTTTGGCCAGAGGTTTTGGGTTCTATTTATAATCGGGAAGAGAAGAGTCCTAATCTGATTGTATCCCGAATAAGAGTCTTATTCAGATCTTTGTTAGATCCTAACATCTTATCTTTAGTAACATCGTGGAATTTAGATCGATTTCTGTTGCGTACCGGTATCTTTACGCGTAAAACTTGCTCCAGAACTCGTTACCTCCGTGATGATGAGCCCCGGAAGCTCTACGTGTCCTCCGGGGCCTGGTGTCTCCTCGTCCGCAGAGACGAGCTCCGGTTGTGCCGCGTGTCACGAGCGAGACTTCCCCTTTTCTTTGGAGGTGAGCTCCGCGCACGCCACGTGTTGCCGCCAATCTTCCCTCTCTTCCTTCCTCAGGAACATGCCCCGAGGTCGACACGTGTCCAGCAACGACAGACCTCTTGGAGATAAGCTCCGGTGGCGACACGTGTTTCGATAGATCCGGACTTCTCTGAGATGGGCTCCGAGATCGACACGTACCCCGCGCGACTGGTCCTCTGATTTTCGCGAGGACTAGCTCCGAGGATGACACGTGTCTTGCGGAAATGCCTTTGCTTCTTCTGCAGAGGCTAGCTCCGTGGGCAACACGTGTCCCACAGGGTCGGGCCCCTTTTCAATTGCGGAGGTGACCCCCGAGCCTGCCACGTAGACAATTTAGCGGCGGGACTCTCCCAACTTATTGGGAGCGAGCTCCAAACACGCCGCGTGGCCTGCTGGCCGTGGAAGTTGTCTTCGGCGCTCTCGGAGGGCTTTATTGGCTATTCTTTGATAATTCTCTCTGTTCCTATTTTTCATTAAAATGTTTCCTCTTCATAGAACATGAACATATGCTGACACCCGAGGCGAGGGTGTCACATACGCCTAGCTTGCGGCATGGGCAGGGCGGCAAGACGAAGACTCAGAAGCCCTCGCCAGAGACAACTACCAGCGTAGCTGCAGGATATGGTAGATGGAAGGCAATCTCCCCGAGACCACCTGTCGGGTCCCGGGCCCACCTTGTAAGCCGCCCGAGCCTTGGAATATGAAAGGCTCGGGTAGGCAACGTTGCAAGGGGTTCGCACTCCAGCAGCTTGAACTCCATTAGGCTCCTTGCACACTCACACGCTCAACACTCAAGCAATACAATGAGCATCTCTGCTCACCGTGGATGTAGGGTTTTACGCTCCGGCGGCCTGAACCACGTAAAAAACCTCTGTGTCAATCCTTCTCCTTCCATCGTCCCTAGCGTGTAAGCTCTCCGTGAGTGACTAGCCCCTCTGAAAAAGAACCTCCGCGGGCTGCCCAGTGCAGGCCTGGGGGAAGTGTCAATGGCACACTTCGACAAACGCGCCTTCCTTGAGTTGCTTGACTTGAAATCCTAGGAAGAACTTCAACTCTCCCATCATGGATATCTCAAACCTATCTGTCATTATCTTACTAAACTCATCACAAAAAGATTTGTTAGTAGAACCAAATATAATGTCATCGACATATATTTGGCACACAAAGAGATCATTATCTACATTCTTTGTGAAGAGTGTATAATCTGCCTTGCCTATCTTAAAGCCATTATCAATGAGAAAGTCTCTAAGACACTCATACCAAGCTCTAGGAGCTTGTTTGAGGCCATAGAGAGCTTTATGCAATTTAATCACATAGTTAGGATATTCTTGATCTTCAAAGGCGGGTGGTTGCTCCATGTAGACCTCCTCCTTGATTGGACCGTTTAGGAAGGCACTTTTCACATCCATTTGATAGAGTTTAAAATCATGGTGAGTAGCATAGGCTAATAGAATACGAATGGACTCAAGCCTAGCTACGGGAGCAAATGTTTCATCGAAATCCAAACCTTCGACTCGAGCATATCCCTTTGCCACAAGTCGGGCCTTGTTTCTTGTTACCACTCCGTGTTCGTCTTGCTTGTTGCGAAACACCCACTTGGTGCCTACCAAATTTGCATTTGGTCTTTTCACTAGCTCCCATACTTGGTTTCTTGTGAAGTTGTTCAACTCCTCTTGCATGGCGATCACCCAGTCCAGATCTTTGAGTGCATCTTGCACCCTAAATGGTTCCAAGGACGACACAAAGGAGTAATGCGCACAAAAGTTAGCTATTCGAGAACGTGTCGTTACCCCTTTTGTGATGTCTCCACGTCTTTCCTCTCACAAAACCACTAACTCCTTAAGATCCAATCTTAGGGGTCTAGAAGGTGAGAAAAGAGACTTAGAAGAGCTCTAGAAATGAGTTTTCAGCGCTTAGGTTGTTGTGGTTGCAATTCTCAGCCGGGGGGTCTCCTTTTATAGAAATCCCGACATCTAGCTGTTACCAACTAAAGTCCGGACTAGTCCGGTCCCAACCCTAGACTAGTCCGTTCTTGAGGGACCACTCACGTCACAAGGCTACCAACTAAAGTTTAGTGACTGTTGGACTCAAATGGTCATAAAATCCCGGACTAGTCTGGCCAAGAGCGGACTAGTCCGATCTCAGTCAGGAACCTTTGTTCCGTATGAGAACGGACTAGTCTGGTAAGGGCGGACTAGTCCGGCCCCAAGGGCGGACTAGTCCGGTCTTACCAGACTTAGTCTAAAAACTCTCTAATCTATGGCTGCGGACTAGTCCACCCAACTTCGGACTAGTCCGAGCTCACACATGAACCTTTGTTCCGTCCTAATTCGGACTAGTCTGAAGGGACCGGACTAGTCCGGCCTTCAGAGCGGACTAGTCCGATGTCACTCAGAGACTTCTTCTCCGGACCCAAGCGGCTTAGTCCGCTTAGCGGACTAGTCCGGCCAACTAGGCGGACTAGTCCGGCCTTCCGAGACATTGTCTCACAAAGTCTCAGACTCATTCGACAACGGACTAGTCCGGCCTAAAATGGACAAGTCCGAACTCACTCAGGGACTCTTTATCCGGTCTAAAACGGAGTAGTCTGGGTTGGAACGGACTAGTCCGGCCCATAGTCCGGACAAGTCCGGTCTTTGTTTTTCACCCATACCTATAACTACTTCGTCTCACGATTCTAACTTTCTAACTTTAGTTTGAGCTCTCTAATGATTCTCAAGCACTCTAAAAGAGAAGACCCTGTACACAACTAGAAAATGTAAGAATTAATAGAAAATTCTATTTTCTACTCTTTCAAGTCTTCTTCTTTTCCTTTTGCTTCTTGAGAGACTCCATATCCATTTCTTTGATAAACACCTGTGCTCATACTCAGTAAAAACTTATTAGTATCTTAATTGTCGTCATCAATCAATCAAAACCCACGGGGATTACCTAGATGCACTTTCAAGGAGGGCCCCAGCATAAGCCACGTGCCCTGGGCCCCATGGTCAGCCCTGGGGCTACCACGTGCGCTTGAGCTCCGGAGCTCAAGTGTGCCCTGGGCTCCGACATGAAGCCTCCCCGCTGAGGTAAGGTCCGGAGCTGCCACGTGTCCCTAGCTCCGAGCCGCCTCCCCGCTGAGGACAGCTCCGGTGCTGACACGTGTCCAGAGCTCCGTTCCGAGCCTCCCCGCTGAGGTGAGGTCCGTAGCTGCCATGTGTCCCCTAGCTCCGAGCTGCCTCCCCACTGAGGATAGCTCCGATGCTGACATGTGCCCTGGGCTCCGGTCTGAGTCTCCCCGCTGAGGTAAGGTTCGGAGCCGCCACGTGTCTCCAGACACCAAGCCCGTCGATGAGAGCTCCAGAGCCACCACACGTCCCACGATCCCTCGTGGGCCGTGGGTCAAGGAAGTCAAGAAGGAAGTGCGATGTCAGGCTTCACATTCAAGGCTCACGCCTTGCCTACAAGCTTGGTGCACTACGCACGCCTCCGTCCCTTGCCCGTTCGCCATTACAGTGACAAGACGGGACGGCGGGGCGTTACAGCAGTACAGTGCCGCCCAACGGCACTAAGCCGCCCAAGCAGGGCGAAGAGACGCGGCGACAAGATGGTGTCTTCATCATCACCTGACATGCGGTCAGGAGCGCTCGGCGCGCTGGACAGAATGACTTAACTCCCCCGCCGGCCACTCTACTCAGAGGACGAAGCCCTAGATCGTGTATAGGACACTCAAAGCTTTAGGGCCATTTGTCGGGCGCCAAGCCTTATTGTAGCCACCCAGCCTTGAGCTATAAAAGGACCAGGGTGACCACCCTGCTGGGGGTTCCGATTCCCCCCTCTCCAGATCACACTACGCATAAGCGCTCACGCAAAAGCAATAGAACAAGCACACCCGTGGACGTAGGGTATTACGCTCCGGCGGCCCGAACCACGAAAATCCATGTGTTCATCTGCTCCCTCGAGCCCAGGTCGCGAAGGGTGCTAAGTCCCCTCCGAAAAAAATAACCTCTCGGGCTGCTTCCGAGTAGGCTGGGAGGAGTGTCGCAGCTCACACTTCGACACCGGCGGATAACGGATACAAATTCGGGTATGGATATTTTCTAACGGGTACGGACAGATGAGAACAATATCCACGGGTAATTTACACGTTGCCATCTCTACTATGGTCACTGTATTTTTACAGTTTAGCCCTTTCAACTGATAACATCAATAAAAAGAATAAAGTGTGAAAGTGGGAGGGCTGAAGTGTAAAAACACAGTGACCGTAGGATGGAGATAGGATGGTGTAGGATGGATTTTTACACGATTGCACTAGAGAGTTCTTTGCATATTAGTCGTTCATGTCATTTTAAACACTAATGCCAACATAAATATTTTACAACATAAATGAAAAGATGAACAAACAATATACCTTTAATGATCATACATAGAATTATATATTTAGAATTCATGTGGAAAAGAAATGGTACAAGTTTATATCGTTAAAATCAAATATCTCATACACACAAAATCGGTAATAAACCAAATAATTACATAGCGCAAATTGTTGTTACCCTGACATGGCAGGAGATTTGTTATCTTCTTTTTCTAACTAACTCATCAATTTTTTCCTAATTCTGTCCCAAAACGTCTTGTCACGGCCGACTTGCTCGCCTTTGTGCTTCTCTTGCTTGGTCTTCCCCTTCCAGGTCTTGCTCAAGCAATAACTTGAAAGCTGCAAAAAGAAACCAAACCGTAATCCCATTATAATCCAATCAGGAACTTAACTGGTAGTGTACATGTTTCATTTGTGCATTTGCAATTGAGTTCGTGGAGACATATAAAAATTATTTTATTACCAACATGATGACCATAACAACATGTACGATTACCTGCTTTGTTATCAACTAATTCATCCAGTTATCTAGCTAAACTCTAAACCAGCATTTTGATATGATAATGCCTGATCCGAACAAGAAGAAAGGCAGCAGGGCACGCGGCCGCGGATCGCTGCTGCCCTCCTTTTCCCCGTCAATGGTGCAGGATTCAGTCATGCACCATGAGCCCCTGGCTGCTCGGCATGGAGATTGGGGGTGGAGAGGGCCCAAACAGGAGGACGTGGCACCAGCATCCAGTGTGACGCCCTCAATTCTGTGGAAAACCACGGAACCGAGAACTAATGCATATGTGTGCCCAGGATGTTCATCACACATACACATACGTTCCACAAACTGAATTCAGATTATATATTACCACGAATAACAGAGTTTGTTACAATACCTCATGAGTCTTGGACTCATGTTCACAGCGGAAGTCTTATTTCTATGCAGCGGAAGTCTTTATTCTAATGCGGAAGCAATTCAACTAATGCGGAAGCAAATCTAAGCAGAAGTGGCTCCATCTCTACTCTCTCCACAGGAAAGGTTGAGAATAGATCACATGCCATAATGCTCCACTTTGTCTTCATAGTAGGCTTCTCTTGCTGCTGATGATGAAGTAATAATGCAAGTTTGAGTACAATGATGTACTCAGCAAGTGCGGGAATCACACATTGTCGAAGTGTTCGATCGACACTTCCCTCGGGCCTGCACTGGGCAGCCCGCGGAGGTTCTTTTTTCGGTGGGGCTAGTCCCTTGCGGAGAGCTTGCGCGGATGGACGAGTTAGTAAGAGCTTGACACGGTGAGATTTACGTGGTTCAGGCCGCCGGAGCGTAAAACCCTACGTCCACGGCGAGCTATGGAGCTCGCTGTATTGCTTGCTGCTCAGGGCCGGAGTCCTGAGCTTGGGGGTGAGTTACAGCTTGGGAGTGTATGGCTAGCGTATGAGTTGCAGAGTGCGAACCCTTGCTATCGTCGCCCACCCGAGCCTTTTATAGTCCAAGACTCGGGTGGCTTACAAGGGGGCCCGGGACCCGACAGGTGGTCCCGGGGAGATTGACTGTTATCTACCGTATCTGCAGTTATGCCGGTAGTTGTCTATGGCGAAGGCTTCCGAGTCTCCGTCTTGCCGCCCTGCCCATGCCGCACGCTAGTCGTAGTGGTTGATGACGGCGCAGGCGGCATGGGATGTCTTGTCGCGGTGTTTATTGGCTGACAGGTTCTGACACCGCGCGCCAGTCTGTGATGCGACTGGGCACAACGGCACCTGACAGAGGCGTGCTCCGCGTCTCCGTGTCTCGGTAAGACACGGGCCTTGAATACCTTGTACGGGCAAGGTATGGAGCGTCTTTACGCCCGCTGCCTATCACTCGGGGGCAGGCAGCACCGTTCTTCTGGCCACGTGGCGGGCCCGGAGCCCTTCTCAGAGGAGAGGAGGGTCCGGACCGCGGGGCACGTGGAGCCTCCGGACCTCTCCCCGCGGAGGGGGAGGTTTGGCTTCTGTCGGCCACGTGGCGGCCCCGGAGCTCCCCTCTGCGGAGAGGGAGGTCCGACCCTGCCAGATATGTGGCACCTTCGGACCCCTCGCCCGCGGAGGGGGAGGTCCGGCTTCTGTATGCCACGTGGCGGGTTCGGAGCTCTCCTCTGAGGGGAGGGAGGTCCGGCCCCGCCGGATGCGTGGCGCCTTCGGAGCTCTCCCTGCGGAGAAGGGCGAGTTCCTTAGGCATTTTCCCCTGTGCGCGGGGGTACCCCATATCTCAGGTACCGACAGTGGCCCCCGGGCCCATCTCGGGAGAGATAGCGAGCCCGAGGTGGGACCTCCGTCTCTTATAATCCGTGCACTTTCTCTAAGTCCAGCATTGACCGCTGCCGGAGCACGAACGGTCGCAGGATCGTGGGAGCGTGCGCCCACTTGATGGTTGCTTTTACTGCGGCGGTTCCCAAGACTGCCACTTCTGCATGTTGCGGCGCTTTCTTCGGGAACCGCCGAAGTGCCTTGCCGGCTTGTCTTCTTAGGAGACTGACTCCTTGACCCACCGCCTCAGTCGGGTGGCTTGGGTCCACCTGTCATCGGCGCTCGGTCTAGGAGCCGAAGCGGTTGCCAATGCGGTGTATTCGAAGAGTTCCGAATCGCCTAGAATTGCACCTGGGAAGGTTTTTAGAGGGGATCTTACCCGCATCGCGGTTTCCCTTCGCACCTCCCAGCGTTTCTTCTCGGACTCTTGTGCTTTTGCCCTCTTGTCCTCCCTTGCCATGGCTTCCAACCCGCCACCAGAGAAGAAGCGCGCTCGATCTCCTCCAGCGGTGGCGTCTGTGCCAAGTCGGGAATCTGGAGTGCCTGGCACTCCTTCCGGTGGCGACTCGAGGAGACCCCGGGCTGATGCGTTGAGGGGAGCTTCTGGGGCGTCCCCTGCTCCGCCAGTTCAGGCGACTACGGAGCGGCCGTCAGTGACGGCAGCGGGCTTTGGGAGTCCTACCCCGGCTGGGAAGTCGGGGTTCAGAGCCCGCTGGAGTGTCCGCGCTTCCCGGCCATCCCCGACTAGCGGGGAGTCTGTGCCGTTGCGCTCGGAGCCCAGGACAACTGCCGCGGCCCCCAAGCCAGCGCGGGCTTCTCCTGTTCCGGTGTGCTCGGGCTCCGCGGCGGCGTCATCTCTTCCTGCCGAGACGGCCGCCGCGGCCCCCAAGCCAGCGCAGGTCGACCCTGCACCAGGTGGCCCGGCCTTTATTCCAGCGCCGCCTTCCCCGGCTCGCCCCTCTCCACAGGTCAAGAAGCCATAAGCTAAAGAGGGCCCGGCAGGTCCGGCTGCCAGAGCCCCGGCGCCCGCTTCTCCTGACCGGCGTCTCGCCCTGGTTGCTGGTGCATCGACTCCCCTTGAGGACGAGGTGATGGAGGAGGTCGAGGGAACTGCCCCGGCCTCTGCTGCTCCATTGCCCCTGGCAGATGCCTTCATGCTTGCCGAGACGAGCATCCGGCAGGTCTTGGCTGCACTAGGTCGCGAGCGGGAGGAGTATACAGTTGAACGGGATCGCCTCCTCACCTGGGGGAACCTTTTGCGGGAGCAGACCGCGAAAGTCAAGAGCGAGCTTGATTCCAGGCGGGAGTTGCTCGACTTCAGGGAAGTGCTCCTCGACCGGCTGAAGCGGGCTGTCGACCGCATGGATGCTGAATCGCGGCGGATCAACAGGGAGGCCCTGGAGGCACACGCCCGGGCCGAGGAGAGCCTCTCTGCCGCTGTGGAGATACGGCAGCAGTTGGAGCGCCGTAAACTCGCCGTTGAGGAACGGGAGCGTTCCACGGCAGCTGAGGCGGAGAGGGTCGCCGCGCAGCTGGCTGCGGGCGAGGATGACCTTCGGGCTCGGATCGAGGAGTTGGAGATTCTGAAGGCAGACCTCGACTTGAGGGAGGAACAGGTCTTCCGTGAACGCCGGGCGGACTTGGAGTGGGAGTTGGCCGCCGACTTCAAGGCTTCTGAGTTGGAGCGGCTCACCAAGACTCTTCACCTTCGGGAGAGCTCCCTGGCGGCCAAGGAGAAGGAATTCTCCGAGAGGAACCTAGAGGCCCTGCAGGCAGCCCGCCGCGAGGTGGAGGAGCTTTTGGCCCTGCGGTCCTCCGAGGCTCATGCGGTCTCAAGCTTCGTCGATCGAGCGGGGTCCGCCCTGATCCCTCTTGGCTTCAGTCCGGTGCGGGCAGCGGCTCCTGCGCTGAAGGTGGCAGAGGTGATCCCCGCGCTGGAGTCGATCGGCGCCAAGCTGGACAGGCTAGACTCGGTGGTCGCCAGCGAGCTTGAGGCCGAGGGACGTGGCCTAGCCTTAGAGGTCGCCTCACATGTGCTGGCATGCTTCAAGAGCCGCGATCCCTCTTTTTCGCTAGAACCAGCGAGAGAGGGCCCAGCCGCGGAGCGGGAGGAAGCTGCCAGGGCTGAAGTCGAGGATGTGGCCACCCTAGTAGCCACAAGGTTCCGGCGGGAGCCGGGAGGTCCTTAGGACTTGTTTCTCCTTTTTTATCGAGTCTGTAGTCCAGCTCATGGAGCCTTGCATAGTTTGACTCTTTTATATTTTTGTGTCTGTGATGTCTTTTTTCTCCTTCCTGGCTTTGCCTGACTGAGTGCTTAGCTCCGCAAGGTACTAAGGGGCCTTCTCCAATCTTGGAGCTTCTGCACAGACACCTTCCCCGGGTCCTAACCGTGTTAGGGGCCCCCGGGGGTCTCCAGATCTCGCCCTATGGGGAGCTCCAAATCTGCCTGCCACGTGGCGGGTCCGGAGCCCCTCCTTAGGAGGCGGGAGCTCCGGCCATGCTGGACACATAGGGCTTTCAGAGCCCTCCCACCGGGGGGGGGGGGGGAGGTCCGGTTTTCGCCTGCCACGTGGCGAGCCCGGAGCCCCCCTCAGGGGAGGCGAGAGCTCCGGGCCCGCCGGACACGTGGGGCCCTCGGGCCTCGCCCCTGCTGAAGGGGCGGGACCCGGTCCTTCTAGTTCCTAGGCCGGAGTAGTTGGTAGCTCCTTCCCCCCGCTTCATGCAGTCCCCGTTGCCGTAACCTGGAGGTCCTGCACACAGGCAGAGGAAACGTAATTCTCCTCGGGGGGTCCTCCCCTCCCGTCTCTTAGTCTTATTCGTCTTACGATCCTGATCTGTTATACGGGGCTTGGGCAATTCTGTGCTCGAGGCGCCGGAGCTCCGGCTCCCTCCGAGGTCCGGGTACGGCCGTCCGATCCCTATTACCGGGCCATGCGTTGGGGAAGCAGAGTGCACGTGCTTTGGGTTCATGACCAGGCAAAGCGGTTGTACTCCCCTGTACCTCCGGGGGGCAGGATGCGCATGCTTTGGGCTCATAGCCTGCTAAGCTAGATACGCACCCTGGACACCCCATGCACAACGCAGACCTTTCCTGGAGGTGACCAACTGGCACCGCAACACCTGACTGGGGGAGGCCCGAGAGACTCACTCGGCCATCGGCAGGTGCCTCAAGCGCAGCCGCCCTCGGTAGGATAGCGAATGCTGACTATGGATGAGTGCGGGAGAGGGGGAGCTAGATGTACGATGAACATACATAGATAGTGCGATCATAAAAATTAATGCATAATTTAAATGAGCGCATGAGAGAGAGCTAAGTAGAACAGGGTTCTGTGTTCATGCCCATAGGCGGAATTCTGGCTGTACATGGAGGCAATATTCCGCCTCGTCTACAAGGGAAGCAAGACTCTACGCGCTTAGGGTCGGAACCAGGCTAAACTGGACGTAGTCCTGTACCGTCCCTTGAGACTTAGCTGCCCCAAGCTCTGTTCCTAGATTCTATGGGATTCATTACAGAAGGGAACGGCCCTGTTCTACTGACGCTTAGGGAGGAGGACTTACAGTATTGCTCCATGCCAAGGATTTGGGAACGGATCCCACTCTCGGTTGAAAGGCATGTGTACCTGGGGCGGCAGCTTACATGACTCGGAAGGGACCTTCCCTGCTGGGGGAGAGTTTATGGGTCCTTCTCGGGAAAGAGCGTGCCGCAACACCAGGTTGCCCTTCTGCAGGTCCCTGACGCGTTCGGTTCTTTGGCAGTAGTGCTTAGAGCATCAGCCGAGACCGTGCATTGTGGGGTGTTACCTGCAGCCGATTCTTGTCGATGAGGTTGTTATCTTCACGCTGGATCAGGTCCTGCGCGGCTTCTCCTGGGGGCCCCCGGGGAGTTCTCCCCTTCTGGCTAAGGCCTTCAAGGGGTAGGTGGACCCGGGCTCGTCTTGGATGACCTAAGGCGTCTTCCCCTTCTGGCAAGGCCTTCAAGGGGTTGACAGACCTTGGGCAGCCCCCGGGAGGTATGTCCGAGGCACGGAGGCGTGCCGCAGTTGGCTACCGCCCTGGCCCGTCACCGTCGGAACTGGAGTCCTCACCGTTATGCACTGTCTTTATGACACGCTGAGGCTCCTGGAACCCCACCTGATGGGCGGCGGTGACTGGGGCATCGACCCTCTGTTTGCCATCCCTCTGAGGGTAGGACGGTGCTTTAGCTCTCTGCTGTCTTCCTTTGCGGAAGCGCTCTGCGAGCCTCTGGATATCCCAGCACTCGGCAGCAGTATGGTTGCCGGCGCCATGCACGGGGCATAGCCCGCCCTGGTCATTGTCTGGGGCCGGTGACTGCCGCTGCCTTTTGTCGGGGCGTGGCCCCCGAGCTCCACTAGTCGTCGCTGCTGCGGCGACGGGAGCCGTGAACGATGACTTCATCTTGCCACTCCCCCAGTTCTTGGCCTTCTTGCCACCCCCATAGGCAGCAGCGCTGGACCCGGGCTGTCCTCTTGACTCGGAGGTCGGCAGAGAGTGCCAGTTCCGCCCTTCAGCTGCTCTGGCGCATTTGTCCGCCAGGCTGAAGAGCTCAGAGACGTCGCGGACCTCTCTGGTCGCGAGCTTCTCAAGCATTTTCTCGTCCCAGACTCCCTGTCGGAACGCCACCACCACAGAAGCACTTTGGATATGCGGGATGGTGTTGCGTACCTGGGAGAACCGCTGGATGAAAGAGCGCGGCGACTCCCCAGGCTGTTGCTTGATGGCGTGGAGGTCAAGCTCCATGCCGGGACGGGTGTAGGAGCTGCCAAAGTTAGCGACGAACTGCCGGCAGAGCTCTCCCCAGGAAGTTATGGACCCCTGAGGTAGATTCATGAGCCAAGACCGAGCTGGGCCGGTCAAGGCGACGGGGAAGTAGTTGACCATGACAGCCTCATCCCCTCCTGCGGCAAGTACGGCAGTGGAGTAGATCTGGAGGAACTCCGCCGGGTTGACGCTACCGTCGTACTTCTCAGGCAGGTGCGGGCGAAACTTGCGTGGCCACCTCGCGAAGCGAAGGTGGGTGCAAGAGCTGCACATCCTGCTCCTGCTGCCGCAGGTATTGGCACTGCGAACGCTTGGTTCGCAGTTGGCACCATGTACCCCGGCATGGGCAAGGCTGCACCATAAACCGGGGGCGCTGGTTGTGGCGCATACGGTTGTGGCATATGCTGCGTGGCGTATGCCTGAGGCAGGACTCGCGTGGCGAAGACCTGCCCTCCAGGTTGCGTCGAGGCCGACGATATGCTGTCGCCAGCCTCATGGTTGCGACGCCTTTCTCGACGTCGCTCGAGGTACACCCGGGCATCCTGGCCCAAGTGGCACCGTTCCAGCTCCCTTCTCAGGTCCGCCAATGGGAGCCTGGAGGAGCTGGAATCCGTCGTTTGCCCGTCAACCGCGGGCGTGCGCGTCAGCGACACAGCCGGTTGACCGGGGCGCCGTCCTCGCCGAAATCGAGGGTTCGTGGCGGCGACGACGAGGCGGTCCACCTCGCAGACCCATTGCTGGGTCGCGGAATGGGGCGCATCCCCAGCAGGTGGGTTGCGCAGCAGTGCTCTTGCTGCAGCTAGCGCACCCCCATGGTGTACGCTCAGCGCTGCAGAAGATCTCACACTGGTCAGAGCCTGCATCGCCGGAGTCGGCGTAGCCGGAGTCGGCTGCCGGCTTCCAGCTTGTGCCGACACACTCCGTCCTGAGTGCGTCGACATGTACTCCCCGCTGGTCATGGTTCGCCGTGAACGCGGAGGGGGAGAGTTTGCCGCTGAAGGGAGCTTGGTCATCTTCGTCGGCGGAAACTCGTCGCGCAAGGGGAAAAGCCCCCTTCCTGGCGCGCCAAATGTCGAAGTGTTCGATCGACACTTCCCTCGGGCCTGCACTGGGCAGCCCGCGGAGGTTCTTTTTTCGGTGGGGCTAGTCCCTTGCGGAGAGCTTGCGCGGATGGACGAGTTAGTAAGAGCTTGACACGGTGAGATTTACGTGGTTCAGGCCGCCGGAGCGTAAAACCCTACGTCCACGGCGAGCTATGGAGCTCGCTGTATTGCTTGCTGCTCAGGGCCGGAGTCCTGAGCTTGGGGCTGAGTTACAGCTTGGGAGTGTATGGCTAGCGTATGAGTTGCAGAGTGCGAACCCTTGCTATCGTCGCCCACCCGAGCCTTTTATAGTCCAAGACTCGGGTGGCTTACAAGGGGGCCCGGGACCCGACAGGTGGTCCCGGGGAGATTGACTGTTATCTACCGTATCTGCAGTTATGCCGGTAGTTGTCTCTGGCGAAGATTTCCGAGTCTCCGTCTTGCCGCCCTGCCCATGCCGCACGCTAGTCGCAGTGGTTGATGACGGCACAGGCGGCATGGGATGTCTTGTCGCGGTGTTTATTGGCTGGCAGGTTCTGACACCGCGCGCCAGTCTGTGATGCGACTGGGCGCAATGGCACCTGACAGAGGCGTGCTCCGCGTCCCCGTGTCTCGGGAAGACGCGGGCCTTGAATACCTTGTACGGGCAAGGTATGGAGCGTCTTTACGTCCACTGCCTATCACTCGGGGGCAGGAAGCACCGTTCTTCTGGCCACGTGGCGGGCCCGGAGCCCTTCTCAGAGGAGAGGAGGGTCCGGACCGCGGGGCACGTGGAGCCTCCGGACCTCTCCCCGCGGAGGGGGAGGTTCGGCTTCTGTCGGCCACGTGGCGGCCCCGGAGCTCCCCTCTGCGGAGAGGGAGGTCCGGCCCTGCCGGATACGTGGCACCTTCGGACCCCTCGCCCGCGGAGGGGGAGGTCCGGCTTCTGTATGCCACGTGGCGGGTCTGGAGCTCTCCTCTGAGGAGAGGGAGGTCCAGCCCTGCCGGACGCGTGGCGCCTTCGGAGCTCTCCCTGCGGAGAAGGGCGAGTTCCTTAGGCATTTTCCCCTGTGCGCTGGGGTACCCCATATCTCAGGTACCGACACACATGATATGCAGCTCATAAACAAGGTAGGTATAAAAAGGCTCATTTGCAGAAAAGCAAATTTATAAATTCATGATAAAACAACAACTTAACTTTAAATGAATGTAATCCCATCGTGTATTAAATTACCAACATACCTCCATCGCTTTCCATGTTCCACCCGAACATTAACCAACCTCATTCTTGCTCACGAATACCTCCTCGTATTCGCTACCATCTCACGAATACCTCCTCGTATTCGCTACCATCTCATCTCATAACACAACCTCGTCTCACACTGAGACACATCTCATGTCATGACCCAACAATCATGCAACCATCTCATCACCCGGACTCAACAGTCCCAATCCAAACCATAACCAAACCAATAACCATACCCAAAAACCTTCCCAATAACCATCCCAACTAATCATGGCAGTTTAGCCAGGTGCTCGTGACCGTAAGCTCGGCTATCATGATAGTTTTATTAACTCTGCAGAGTTTGCACCTCTTTACCCACAAGTTTGTGATTTCGTGACCCGTCGGCGACTGCAGAACCTCCATTATACCAGTACACGACCGTCAGTGTATGGTCAAGAGATCACAAAATAGCCTTTACAAAGGGGTTACTAGATGTATGGACTCACTAAGGTTTCACTGGCAAGCTAGAATCTCCAATTCTCCCACCCACGAGCCCCCTCTTGTGCCATGCAGTTCCTAGGGCAGTCCTCACTCGACTCCCATTCCCCGCACCTTCCACAGTCCATAACACTCTAGCAACTTACCTAATTACTCAGCTAAGCCGCACCCATACTTGGCCTTGTGGTGGCACTGTTATCCTAGCATGTGCATGCATGAACCGGTCCTTAGATCTACGGCAAGTAAAACCACCATCTCATGCTACCTCATTCACAAACCCAGTCTTGTCTAGATCTCCCTCCGATCCATGCCCATTATTAACATCAGTTTCTCATTATCATTACGAGTGCAGTTAGCTAGACACATCTATCTCGCTTCCCAATTCCATGGACTCAGTGAAGCATAAAGCAAAAACCATACCCGACTCATAAACTTCCCAGGCGACAAGGGTGGTTTAACCAAAACTAGTAAACTCCTATAAAAGGTTTCCCATCATGTTTGACTCAGCACACACACCTTTTCACAAACAGAATAGTTTTACCCAAAACATAGGATCAACATGGTCAAGGAGCACTTGCCTTGTTCTTGCGGTTCCGGTTGTTCTTGGATCTCAAAACCTGGTTGCTGTAGTTCGTCGTAGACAGCTCCCTGAGCTTGTCCTGCTAGGTAGGATCACGTGCATACAAGATTCACAGCGATCAATATCATGCACAAACCTTAAACTAGATGCGATGATGCATATGCATGCTATCCTATGGCTTGTATGGACAGAGGTGTTCGAATCAAAGGTGGACGTGGCAATGATCTTGTCTCCAGATCATCAAGTGATCTGTCCATGAGAAAGCTTCTGTTCGAAAGGAATCAAAGAACAGATGCAAGAAAACACAACGATATCGTAAGGTGGTATTGGGGCCTACCTTACGTTCCTCTCGGTCTTCGAGGTCCTCCTCAGACCGCTGGGCTTTCCTCCGGCGATCTTCCTTGCCCCGCTCCGGCGATGGCTTTCTCGGCGGGTTGGGGCTAGGGCTCTAAGTTGTCGGCTCAGGAGTTGGAAAAGAAGTTTGTGGTTTTGGCCAGTGGTTCTGGGTTCTATTTTTAATCGGGAAGAGAAGAGTCCTAATATGATTGTATCCCAAATAAGAGTCTTATTCAGATCGTTGTTGGATCCTATCATCTTATCTTTAGGTGATTTGGTAACGTTGTGGAATTCAGGTCGGTTTCCTTTACGTACCGGTATTCTTAAGCGTAACAGCCGTTCCAGAACTCGTTACCTTCACGGCGATGAGCTCCAGAGGCTCCACGTGTCCTCCTGGTATCTCCTTCTCCACAAAGACGAGCTCCGGTTGTGCCGCGTGTCCATCGATCGAGACCTCCCCTCCTTTGGAGGTGAGCTTCGCGCACGCCACGTGTTGGCGCCGGTCTTTCCTCTCTTCTTTCTCCAGGGACATGTCCCAAAGTTGAAACGTGTCTAGTAGCGAACAGACCTCCCGAAGATAAGCTCCGGTGGCGACACGTGTCCGATAGATCCGAACCTCTCGGAGATGGGTTCCGAGATTGACACGTATCCTGTGCGACTGGTCCTCTGACTTCCGCGAGGACTAGCTCCGAAGGTGACATGTGTCCCACAGGGTCGGACCTCTTTCCAATTGCGGAGGTGACCCCCGAGCCTGCCACGTAGCCAGTTTAGCGGCGGACCTCTCCCGACTTCTCGGGAATGAGCTCCGAACACGCCACGTGGCCTGTTGGCCGCGGAAGTTGCCTTCGGCGCTCTCTGAGAGCTTTATTGGCTATCCTTTTGATATTTGTCTCTGTTCCTTCTTTTCTTAAAATGGTTTCTTCTTCATAAAACATGAACATATGCTGACACCCGAGATGAGGGTGTTACAAATCTACCCCCCCTTAAATTGAATCTCGCCCTCGAGATTCGTTAGTAGAAAATAGATGGGAAAATTCTGCATTGATATCCTCTTCACGCTCCCATGTGGCTTCAGCTTCGGTGTGATGGCTCCATTGTACCTTGCACCATTTAATCACCTTGTTCCGGGTGACCCTTTCCTTTTCGTCCAAGATTCGGACAGGGTGTTCCACATAAGTCAGGTCCTTTTGAAGCTCAAGCTCTCCCATTGATACTTGTTCCTCTGGTACTCTCAAGCACTTCTTGAGTTGGGATACATGAAACACGTCATGTACGTCGGAGAGGTGGGTTGGGAGCTCTAGTTGATAGGCTACTTCTCCTCGCTTGTCCAAAATCCTAAATGGTCCGATGTAGCGAGGTGCTAGCTTGCCTTTGACGTTAAAACACTGTTGGCCTCGGATAGGCGACATCCTAAGATATACGAAGTCTCCTACTTCGAAGGTCAACTTCCTACGCCTATTATCCACATAGTCTTTCTGTCGTGACTGAGCATCCTTTAAGTTCTCCCGTACCGTTTGGACTTGCTTTTCAGCTTCTTGTAGTACTTCAGGTCCAAACACCTGGTTCTCTCCGGTCTCATTCCAGAACAGTGGCGTTCTACACTGTCTACCATATAAGGCTTCGAAAGGCGACATTTTCAAGCTAGCTTGATAGCTGTTTTTATAGGAGAATTCGGCATACGGTAAACTCCTATCCCAACTACGCCCACGTTTCAAGGCGCAAGCTCTCAACATGTCCTCCAAAATTTGGTTTGTCCTTTCAGTTTGCCCATCCATTTGTGGGTGATAGGCGGAGCTAAAATCCAGTCGTGTACCCATGGCTTTCTGCAGCTTCCTCCAGAATCTAGAGGTAAACTGAGAACCTCGATCTGAGACTATCCTCCTCGGAACTCCGTGACGGCACACGATCTGTTCCATGTACAACTCTGCCAATTGTGCAACGTTGTAACTGGCCTTTACAGGGAGAAAATGGGCGGTTTTTGTCAATCGGTCCACGATGACCCAGATGGAGTCGTATCCCGACTGAGTACGTGGCAATCCGACAATGAAATCCATACTGATGTCCTCCCACTTCCATTCGGGTATTTTCAAAGGTTGCAACAATCCAGCGGGTCTTTGATGTTCGGCCTTCACCCGTTGGCATGTGTCGCATAGGGCAACGTATTCAGCTATATCCCTCTTCATACCATCCCACCAATAACAAGTTTTCAAGTCCTTGTACATTTTGGTGCTTCCGGGATGTATGGAATAGGGGGAATCATGTGCCTCCTTCAACATCGTGTGGCGGAGGTGTCTTATGTTTGGCACACTAATCCTTTTTCCTAGCCAAAGCGTACCCTTTTCATCCTCCTTGAAATCCTTCTCTATTCCTTGTCGGATTCTTTCCTTGATCTCCTTGATTTCCTCGTCCATTGCTTGGCCCTCTCTTATTTCTTGTTCCAATGAGGAGTGGGTCTCTATTATTTCCATGTTACTCAAGAATCCGAGGTGTAACCGTTCAAACTCCTTATGTAGTTCAGGTGGTAGCTCCCGAACCGTGAGTTGATGACATGCTCCCTTTCTGCTCAATGCATCAGCTACTACATTGGCCTTCCCGGGGTGATAGTTGATTCCAACATCATAATCCTTGATGAGTTCTAACCATCGACGTTGCCTCAAACTTAAGTCCGTTTGTGTGAATATGTACTTGAGGCTTTTATGATCCGTATAGATCTCACATCGATGACCAAGGATATAATGTCTCCAAATCTTTAATGCATGAACTACTGCTGCTAACTCCAAGTGATGTGTAGGATAGTTAAGCTCGTGCTTCTTTAATTGCCGTGAGGCATAGGCTACCAATTGTCCTCCCTGCATGAGCACACATCCGAGCCCCTGTCTGGATGCGTCACAATATATGTCAAAGCTCTTGCTTATGTCTGGCAATACCAGAACCGGTGCTGTGGTTAGCCTTTTCTTGAGTTCCTCGAAACTTTCTTGGCAGGCTGGCGTCCATTGAAAAACCTTTCCCTTTATTAGCAACTCCGTCATAGGTTTTGCTATCTTACAGAAGTCTTTAATGAAGCGTCGATAGTATCCTGCCATCCCAGGGAAACTCCGAATATCCCTCACGCTCTTCGGTTGGTCCCACTTCAGAACATCTCTCACCTTTCCAGGATCAACCGATACCCCTTCCTTGGAGATAATGTGGCCTAGGAAAGATATTTCCTTTAGCCAAAATTGACACTTGTTGAGCTTGGCATACAATTGATGCTCACGCAACTTCTGCAGGGTCAATTTCAAATGTTCTTCATGCTCCTCCTCTGTTTTTGAATACACCATAATATCGTCGATGAAAACCACGACGAACTTGTCCAAGTACTCCATGAAAACCTTGTTCATAAGGTACATGAAGTATGCGGGTGCATTCGTCAATCCAAAAGACATAACGGTATATTCATACGAACCATACCGTGTCCGAAAGGCTGTCTTAGGTCTATCGGAGGGCTTAATCTTCAGCTGGAAGTATCCCGACCGAAGATCAATCTTGGAGAACACTCGAGCCCCTTTCATTTGGTCGAACAGGTCCTCTATACGGGGTAGAGGGTATTTGTTCTTGATTGTCACCTCGTTGAGAGACTTATAGTCCACGCACATCCTTTGGGTTCCATCCTTCTTTCCTACGAAGAGCACCGGAGCTCCCCATGGTGACGAGCTCGGACGGATAAAACCCTTCTCCAACTGTTCTTGAATTTGCTTCTTGAGTTCAACTAGCTCATTGACGGGCATCCTATAAGGTCTTTTGGCTATGGGTGCAGTTCCGGGTACCAACTCTATGGCAAACTCAATGTCCCGGTCAGGTGGCATACCTGGAAGCTCTTCCGGGAACACGTACGAAAACTCTCGAACCACCGGAATACTGTCCAATGCTACTCCTTCAATGTGGTTCAGATTTGCCCCTTCAGTGGTTTGCTGGGCTGACTAAAACTCGACACGAATACCGTGTTCGTTTGTCAACTGCACGCTCCTTTCAGCACATTGGATTACTCCATTGTGCTTGCTTAGCCAATCCATTCCGAGTATGATGTCAATCCCTTGGGAGTCCAAGACAATAAGGTTGGCAAGGAAGTCTACCCCCCTTATTTTAAGGCTTACTTTAGGACATACTATATTAGTCCTCATTTCTCCTCCGGGAAAATTAACTAACATAGCACATTCTAAGTGGGATGCGGGTAGATGATGTTTGTTAACATATTTGGATGATATGAAGGAATGCGATGCTCCAGAATCAAATAAGATGGTGGCTGGGTTGGAGTTGGCAAAGAACATACCAATTACGGCGTCCTCAGCCTGTTGTGCTTCCTCAGCAGTGACATGGTTCACGTGGCCGCGAGCATAATTCTGCTGTCCACGGTTCCCTTGATTGTCTCCTCCGTTTGGTCGTGGGTTCTGCTTGGGCACGCTACCTTGCTGTCCAGGGCCTCTCCTCGGGCACTGGTTCGTGAAGTGGCCTACCTCCCCGCATGCAAAGCATGCCCTGTTGCCTACGGCAGCAGGTGCGTTGGGGCGGGGGTTTTGAACAGGGGCGCGTTGTTAGGTCGGGGCGCAGGAGGCATGGGCACACGAGGTGCTGGAGCAACGAGTTGTTGCTGTGGTGGCTGACCAGGGCGGTATGCAGGAGTGGTCGATCCATACTGCGGTGCAGGGGGCATGTACCTAGGTCGTACGTTGCTCCCTTGGGGCTGGTATGGCATCTTCCTCTTGCACTCTCGCTCGATCTCTCGGATCTTGTTTTCAACTACTATGGCCTTGTCAACCAGCTTCTGGAAGCTTACGTAGTCATTGTTGAGGAGCTGAACCTGGATCTCATTGTTCAACCCTCTCATGAACAGGTACTGCTTCCTCTGATCTGAGTTGACATCTTCAGGGGCATACCGGGACAGTTGTATGAACTTGTTGAGATACTCATTCACACTTTTCTGCCCTTGGCACAGACCTTCGAACTCCTGCCTTTTGAGCATCATCACACCAGCAGGGATGTAGTGAGAGCGGAAACTTTCCTTGAACTCAGTCCAAGTGATTGTCTCCGGGTTGGCATGAGCGTTGCTCAGGGCATCCCACCAGTCAGCAGCGGCTCCCGTAAGTTGGTGCGACGGGAAGAGAACCTTCTCTCGGTCATTGCACTGAACAATGGCAAGCTTTTTCTCCATGGATTTAACCAATCATCGGCCTCCATGGGATCACTAGCTTGAGCAAAGGTGGGTGGTCGAGTTCTCATGAACTCTCCCAACCTGTTATGAGCCGGCGGTGGTGGTGGCGGTGGTGCCGGAACGGGGTTTTGGTTGGCCTGCAATTGACCCAAAGTTTGGATCATGGTTTGCATAAGCTGGTTTTGCATGGCCATCAACCTTTCCAGATGGTTTTCGCCAGCTCCTGGGTTAGCAGGAACTTCATCATGGTCATCCTCCTGGACGTTCCTTCGGTCGGCGTTTCCTCTCACCATCTGTGAGAGAGATCGAAATAGAATAGGATGTTAGAAGTTAGGTAGATTCCCTCTAACTATATGCATCAAGGTGAGTTGGACTATGTATATATTAGCCCATATGAGGATGTGAGCAAGTGTCGAGACATCTCACACCTCTTTCTTCTTACGTGTGGATATGGATAATGTTTTTGAGATGTCCCACCACTCACATTAAGCACACAATCACAAATAATCATCACAAGGTCCCACACAACTCCTATTCAAGGATGGTTTCCTATGTCAAGGTGGGTTTAAAGGCCAATCTGAGCTATTCACCCTAGGACGCTTGTGACTCCTATTTAGGGGTGTAACCCGTGGCTCTATTATCTATCTAAGGTTTTCTATCAAGGCGTGTAACCTACTGTCGACCCGTGGCTCTGATACCAATCTATGACGCCCTCAATTCTGTGGAAAACCATGGAACCGAGAACTAATGCATATGTGTGTCCAGGATGTTCATCACACATACACATACGTTCCACAAACTGAATTCAGATTATATATTACCACGAATAACAGAGTTTATTACAATACCTCATGAGTCTTGGACTCATGTTCACAGCGGAAGTCTTATTTCTATGCAGCGGAAGTCTTTATTCTAATGCGGAAGCAATTCAACTAATGCGGAAGCAAATCTAAGCAGAAGTGGCTCCATCTCTACTCCCTCCATAGGCAAGGTTGAGAATAGATCACACGCCATAATGCTCCACTTGGTTTTCATAGTAGGCTTCTCTTGCTGCTGATGATGAAGTAATAATGCAAGTTTGAGTACAATGATGTACTCAGCAAGTGCGGGAATAACACATGATATGCAGCTCATAAACAAGGTAGGTATAAAAAGGCTCATTTGCAGAAAAGCAAATTTATAAATTCATGATAAAACAGCAACTTAACTTTAAATGAATTTAATCCCATCGTGTATTAAATTACCAACATACCTCCATCGCTTTCCATGTTCCACCCGAACATTAACCAACCTCATTCTTGCTCACGAATACCTCCTCGTATTCACTACCATCTCACGAATACCTCCCCGTATTCGCTACCATCTCATCTCATAACACAACCTCGTCTCACACTGAGACCCATCTCATGTCATGACCCAACAATCATGCAACCATCTCATCACCCGGACTCAACAGTCCCAATCCAAACCATAAACAAACCAATAACCATACCCAAAAACCTTCCCAATAACCATCCCAACTAATCATGGCAGTTTAGCCAGGTGCTCGTGACCGTAAGCTCGGCTATCATGATAGTTTTATTAACTCTGCAGAGTTTGCACCTCTTTACCCACAAGTTTGTGATTCCGTCACCCGTCGGCGACTGCAGAACCTCCATTATACCAGTACACACCCGTCGGTGTATGGTCAAGAGATCACAAAATAGCCTTTACAAAGGGGTTACTAGATGTATGGACTCACTAAGGTTTCACCGGCAGGATAGAATCTCCAATTCTCCCACCCACGGGCCCCCTCTTGTGCCATCCAGTTCCCAGGGCAGTCCTCACTCGACTCCAATTCCCCGCGCCTTCCACAGTCCATAACACTCTAGCAACTTACCTAATTACTCAGCTAAGCCGCACCCATACTTGGCTTTGTGGTGGCACTGTTATCCTGGCATGTGCATGCATGAACCGGTCCTTAAGTCTACGGCAAGTAAAACCACCATCTCATGCTACCTCATTCACAAACCCAGTCTTGCCTAGATCTCCCTCCGATCCATGTCCACTATTAACATCAGTTTCTCATTATCATTACGAGTGCAGTTAGCTAGACACATCTATCTCGCTTTCCAATCCCATGGACTCAGTGAAGCATAAAGCAAAAACCATACCCGACTCATAAACTTCCCAGGCGACAAGGGTGGTTTAACCAAAACCAGTAAACTCCTATAAAAGGTTTCCCATCATGTTTGACTCAGCACACACACCTTTTCACAAACAGAATAGTTTTACCCAAAACATAGGATCGACATGGTCAAGGAGCACTTGCCTTGTTCTTGTGGTTCCGGTTGTTCTTGGATCTCAAAACCTGGTTGCTGCAGTTCGTCGTAGACAGCTCCCTGAGCTTGTCCTGCTAGGTAGGATCACGTGCATACAAGATTCACAGCAATCAATATCATGCACAAACCATAAACTAGATGCGATGATGCATATGCATGCTATCCAATGGCTTGTATGGACAGAGGTGTTCAAATCAAAGGTGGACGTGGCAATGATCTTGTCTCCTGATCATCAAGTGATCTGTCCACGAGAAGGCTTCTGTTCGAAAGGAATCAAAGAACAGATGCAAGAAAACACAACGATATCGTAAGGTGGTATTGGGGCCTACCTTACGTTCCTCTCGGTCTTCGAGGTCCTCCTCAGACCGCTGGGCTTTCCTTCGGCGATCTTCCTTGCCGCGCTCCGGCGATGGCTTTCTCGGCGGGTTGGGGCTAGGGCTCTAAGTCATCGGCTCAGGAGTTGGAAAAGAAGTTTGTGGTTTCGGCCAGAGGTTCTGGGTTCTATTTATAATCGGGAAGAGAAGAGTCCTAATCTGATTGTATCCCGAATAAGAGTCTTATTCAGATCGTCGTTGGATCCTATCATCTTATCTTTAGGTGATTTGGTAACGTTGTGGAATTCAGGTCGGTTGTCTTTACGTACCGGTATTATTACGCGTAATAGCCGTTCCAGAACTCGTTACCTTCGCGGCGATGAGCTCCGGAGGCTCCACGTGTCCTCCTGGTATCTCCTTCTCCGCAAAGACGAGCTCCGGTTGTGCCGCATGTCAATCGACCGAGACCTCCCCTCCTTTGGAGGTGAGCTTCGCGCACACCACATGTTGGCGCCGGTCTTTCCTCTCTTCTTTCTCCAGGGACATGCCCCGAGGTTGACACGTGTCTAGTAGCGAACAGACCTCCCGGAGATAAGCTCCGGTGGCGACACGTGTCCGATATATCCGGACCTCTCGGAGATGGGTTCCGAGATCGACACGTATCCCGTGCGAGTGGTCCTCTAACTTCCACGAGGACTAGCTCCGAAGGTGACATGTGTCCCACAGGGTCGGACCTCTTTCCAATTGCGGAGGTGACCCCCGAGCCTGCCACATAGCCAGTTTAGCGGCGGACCTCTCCCGACTTCTCGAGAATGAGCTCCGAACACGCCACGTGGCCTGCTGGCCGCGGAAGTTGCCTTCGGTGCTCTCTGAGAGCTTTATTGGCTATCCTTTTGATATTTGTATCTGTTCCTTCTTTTCTTAAAATGTTTTCTTCTTCATAAAACATGAACATATGCTGACACCCGAGATGAGGGTGTTACATCCAGAGATCCGGAGCCAGAGACGGGAGGCGTACGGACCCCTGGCCTTGCCGCTGCCCATACCTCCTCCCCCATCGTCGGCGCTGTTGGATCGGAAGGGGCGGCCGAGCCATTCCTCATGGCGGAAGATGCCGAACTGATTCTAGAGCTGAGCGAGACTCGGGACACCAGGGGGCACTGTGATGGCCCGTGGCTGTGGAGCGCCGCCGCCACTATGTGAGCACCATCAAACTGCTGCCTCCTAGCTTGCCAGCGGTGGCGTGAGCGAGTTCTCTTTATTCACCTATATAGTTCCCGAGCCTGGTCTGTTAGATACGCAGTTCCGCTGCGGATCCCACACCCTAAGTATAATTTAATGATATGTCTAAACTCTTATTATAATTAATGACTTTCTAATCATGCCATGTCAGCACCAGGTGTTTCACCCGCGCCCATCTTGTGCTTGTCCCAAGCACTCAGCTCGGATACTTCTTTAGCAGCACATACCAATCTTATCATGTAGTGGCTTCAACAGAAATATTGGACCATTGGACATATACGAGTGGCAGTGCTTGATTGCCTTCTTCACAAGCCGGTGGTCCATGATCCGAAGTTGAAGTATTCAACTGAGGCCGATCCAAATTCACAACAGTTGGAAGCTCAATGAAGACGGGTGTGTGCTTTAGCGGAAACTGCTTCAGCTGAGAGATGTGAAACGTATGGTGTATTTGGACGCCTCCCAGTAACTCCAGTTTATATGCTACTTTTCATATTCTTCGTAAAACTTTGAAAGGACCATAAAACTTGTATTCCACCTTGGAGCTAGGTCTATTTGTAATTGTACTCTGTGTATATAGTTGAAGCTTCAGTAAAACAAATTCTCCAACCTGAAACTTTTTATCACTTCTATTTTTATCAGCTTGTTGCTTCATCCTATTCTCAGGGACAGAAAATTCAGAGGTAGAAGGAATTGTAGGAGCTCCTGAAATATCATCATCATAACTATAAACAACTTTAAATGATGAAAAACCTATAGAAGTATGGAAAGATGTATTGTACCAAAACTCAGCCGGGGAAAGCCAAATCTTCCATTTTTGTGGAGCTTCATGTACTGCACAGCGCAAGTACATCTCGAGGCACTGGTTAACCATCTCACTCTGCATATTCGTTTGCGGATGATAAGTTGTACTCATTAACAATTTGACATCCATAAGAGGAAAGAGTTGCTTCCAGAGGGTACTTGTGAAAATCTTATCCCTGACAAACACCAAGGACTTAGGCAACCCGTGCAACTTGACCACATCATCGAAAAGCACCCCTGTCACTTGGGTTGCTGCGAATGGATGTTTCATAAAGAAAAATATGCATATTTCGAGAACATGTCCACCACGACAAGGATAGTATCATACCCATGAAATTTAGGGAGCCCTTCAATAAAGTCAAGAGATATATCCTGTCACACACCTAGTTGGATGAGTTTTGTCAAACTTAGCATGCTGGCGGATGGGGCGTTGCTGGACAAAACTGCACACATCTTGTTTCAATCCCTTCCAGCAGAGTAACTTTTTGATTCTTTGATAAGATGCTTGCACTCCTAATGACCCCCTATAGCACTGTCATGAAATTGTGAAATAAGTTTTGTCCTCAATGTTGAGTTCTCCCCAATCCAGATTTGATTGCCTTTGCGAACAATTCCTTGATGCAAGGAAAAGCCATTTCATTAGGGCTGACAAGTGTCAATTTTGCTAACAATTGTTGAGCTGCCTCATCAATTATATAGGAGTTCAATACCTCTATTGTACACATGTTGGATCCATAAGGGTCTCACTTCATTGACTGACTCTATTATACACATCTGCCCTACTCTGGAAAGTGCATCCGCCATAATATTTTATTTTCCTTTTCTGTAAACAATTTTAAATTGCAATCCCATGAGCTTAGACATAGCTCATTTCTGTAAATCAGATTGCAGTTGCTGACCTTCCAAGAAACTGAGTGCTTTGTGATATGTCTTAATTATGAATTCAGCCCTCTGCAAATATTCTCTTCATTTTTCCACACTCATAATCAGAGCTAAACACTCTTTTTCATATATGGAAAGTTGCTTGTTTCGTGTTGTCATAGCTTTGCTCAAGAATGCCACTGGCCTGCCTTGTTGCATCAAGACAGCAGTAAATCCCATATCACTAGCATCTGTCTCTACAGTAAATGGTATATCAAAGTTTGGAAGTGCCAAAACAGGAGCTGAAGTGATGGCTTTTTTAAAGTGAAAAATGCATCCGTAGCGGCCTCAGACCATTGAAACTGCTTCTTTTTTAGAAGTGCAGTCAGAGGTCGAGCAGTTTCCCCATAGCCCTTCACAAACTTTATGTAGTAGACTATCAATCCCAAGAAAGCTCTCAGTTCTGTCACAGTTGCCAGAATCGGCTACTTTTCCATCACTACAATTTTGGTTGGGTCTGTCGATATATTATGGCCCAAATAAGTCAGAGAATTTTTAGCAAAACTGCACTATGATCTTTTAATATAGAAATGTGGTCTCTCAATTTGGTCAATACCGGTCGAATGTGGTCTAAATGCAAGGACCATGTTGGGCTATATATCAACATATCATCCATGAAAACTAATACAGATTTCCTCAAATATGGTGTCAACACAGAATTCATTGCACATTGAAAAGATGTAGGGGCATTGGTTGTGCCAAAGGGCATTACCTTAAATTGATGTGGCCACTATGAATTTTGAAGGTTGTTTTATGTTCTTCACCTTTCTTCATCCTTATCTGATGATATCCAGCTCTCAAATCCAAGCTCGTGAAGTATTTTGTACCAGTCGACTCATCAAGAATCTCTTCGATCAAAGGCATGGGAAACCTGTTCTTTGTAGTCAAATCATTCAGCTTTCTATAGTCCAAACAGAATCTCCAACTCCCATCTTTCTTGTCCACCAATAGTACCGGGGAAGCAAATGGGCTTACACTATTCTCTATTAGTCCAACCTTCAACAAGGTTTCTATCTGCCTCTCAATTTCGTCCTTGTGTAAGGGTGAATATCTATGAAGTTTAGAATTTGTAGGCATTGCTTCAGGCAGCAAAGGAATTGCATTGTGAAAAGGTCTCTCTAGGGGTAATGTGGTTGGTTCTTCAAATACTTCCTTGAACTTCTGCAGTATAGAATCCACTTCTGAATTGGTATAGTCATCCTGTAGTTCAATTTTTGGTTCTAGCACAGTAAGTGACCACACATCATTACCACGTATGCACTTCCCCTAGCTGAACTGTTGTGAGTTCTGGTAATGTGTTCTGTGTCTGCTAAACAACACCCTGCAACTTCAATGGGCATACTTTACATTCGAACTCCAACTATGTCTGTCTCTAGTGACAAACCATAGGGTTGTGTTTCTCTGGCCAGTCATATCTGAAAATTGTATCATAAGCCCCGAGGTGTAGAACCCTCATATGTGAATGGAATGTATGACCATCGCGCGACCATTGTACATCCTTTGCCCAAGTGTTACTTTTCAATACCTCCCCATTTGCCACTTGCACTTTAACAGTAGAGCAACTCTCGGTCTTCAGCCCTACTCTTACCACAAAATTAGCATCGATGAAGGACACAGAACTCCTAGAGCCCACTAGCAGTAAGAAGACATGATTCTTCACCAGTGAACGAAGCCTGATACAATCTTCCCCCTTCGTTCCTTAAATAGCATGCAGGGATAGTTGTTTAGTCTGTGACTGCTATGTCTTCATCATCCAATTGCACTAGTACTTCTTCAGTTAACACATGTTTAAATATCTGTTGTCAGAGCATTAAGCTGTAATGACACCCGATTGAAACATTTTGCTAAATGTCCCGGCTCAAACTTCTCTCCACATATGTAACACAACCCATGAAGTCTTGTGTAATCACGTAGACGCCTCTCCTTGAGAAAATTCAGGGGTTAGTTTACTGTCTATTCTCATCAGAGTACCTTGCTTCATGGTTGTCTGATGCTTCAGAGGTCTGAACTTACTTCTTTCCTGAATGTCTTGCTGCAACGTATCTAACAAAGCCGCCCTATTCACTGTAGAAGATATTTGCGCAAGAACAGGTCCTTGGATTTCACTCTTCAACCCTTTGACATACTATGTTACAAAGAACACCTCATCCAATTCTAGATTATGAATAGTTGTAGGATACCTTAGCTGCTCAAACTCAGCAACGTAATAGGCTAGATTTCTACTCTGTTTCAAGTGCAACAAGTCATATATAGCCTTGGGGTACCCGTAAGAGCCAAAATTCTCCGTCACTGCAGTCGCAGACTGGTTCCAATTTCCCAGTCCTTCAGTTATCTTGTAAACCTGCAACCACCGAGCTGCATTTCCCTCCATATGCATTGATGTTGCCTACATCCAAAAGTGGTCAGGAACATA
Organism: Neostapfia colusana; assembly: GCA_030760725.1. Lineage (NCBI taxonomy): Eukaryota > Viridiplantae > Streptophyta > Magnoliopsida > Poales > Poaceae > Neostapfia > Neostapfia colusana. The sequence continues at coordinate 227,866 of JASWHV010000085.1, forward strand.
AAAGATGCAAAAGTAATCCAAACATTTATCTATCCAGATTGATGGATTGTCTCCCTGTAACTTAGGAAAGGACAACTTCATCAACATTGTCGAAGGGTTTTCCTGCGACACTTCCCCCGGTCCGCTCAGAAGCAGCCCGCGGAGGTTTATTTTTCGGAGGGGCTAGTGGATCTCGAAGGTCAGAGCACAATGGCGAGAGGGATATGAGGATTTACGTGGTTAAGGCCGCCGAAGCGTAATACCCTACGTCCACGGGTGTGTTTGATGTATTGCTTGCGCGTGTGAGAGTGTGAGTTGGCTGGGTCGCAAACCCTTTGCCCGGAGGCTGCCCCGGTCCTTTTATAGCCCAAGGCCGGGGCAGTTACAAGGTGGCCCAGGGCCTGACAGGTGGCCCCGCGACTATCTGTATCCTATGCATAAGCTATAGACATTTACAGCTATATGCATTGTTACTTTCGGTGGAGTTAAGGCGTGCCGCCTGACACGTCGGGCGCCTATGACCGGGTGGCCGGTGATGATGAAGCCTTGGTCTTGTCACCGCGTCTCCTCGCTCCGCTAGGCGGCTCTGCGCCATTGGGCGGCACTGTTGTGCCGTCACGCCTCGCCGCCCTGTCTTTCACCGTAATGGTGCACAAACGTGGAACAAAAGCGTGCTCCGTGCGCCATGCTTCTGGGGAAGGCGCGAGCCTTGAATGCTTGGCCTTATAGCGTATAATCCCCCTTTACTCCTTGGCCATCTGCCCGTTGCTCGTCGGTGTGACGCCCAGGTGGCTGGCCTCCGAGACATGCGTCTCCACCGGAGCTGCCTTGCGGAGTAGTGGGTGGTCCGGAGTCATTGGACATGTGGCAGCCTGGAGCCCTCCCATGCTAGAGGTCGAGCCCGGGGCCGCAGGACACGTGGCACATCTGGAGCCTTCCTTAGGGGAAGGTGCACCTGGAGTTGTTGCCCATGTGGCAGCACCGGAGCCCTCCTGTGCTAGAGGTCGGATCCGGAGCCACAGGACACGCGGCACATCTGAAGCTCTCTCTGGCGGAGGGTGTGGCTCAGAGGTTCCGGACACGTGGCAGCGCTAGAGCCCTCCCTGGCTGAAGATCGGGCCCAACACCACTGGACACGTGGCGGCTCCTGAGCCACCTTCGGCCGGTGGTCAGGCTCAGGTCCTGAAGACACGTGGCAACCCCGGGACTGCCCATGGGGCCCAGGGCATGTGACTTACGCTGGGGCCCGCCTAAGCTGGAAAGGCAGGGCCTATATTGTTTTTTATCCACTATGCAGGGGTACCCGGTCTGCAGGGTATCGACAGTGGCCCTCGGGCCCATATCGAGGGAGATATTGAGCCTGCAGGTGGGGACCCTATCTCTCCCATGGGGTTGTTTTGAACTTGTGATTTTGGGAATCGAAGTGGTGGCGAGATTTTCGTGTATTAGGTGAGGGGACGTACCTGGGAGATGAAGAGGTTGTTTGCCCTCGGTGTAGTGGGTGCATCTAGTCAAAACAGAAGCGGATCGTCGTGTCCACTCTGACTTGATTGGTCACAGCGTGGCAGCCGAGGGGTTGCCTTAGGGCAATTACTGTGACCGCCCGTGAACCGATGGAGTACCGCGCTGCTTCCCTCGGGAACCGCCGGACGTTCCTGAGTTTTACTCGCCTGTCTCGCCAGTGCCTGTCCGATGGGCCTTGGCCCCACCTGTCATTGGCGAGCGCTAGAGCGGCAAGCTCGAGCAGTCGCCCCGAGTCATTCACTGCGGCAATTGATGAGTCGGTCGCACCGCTCTCCTCAGGAACCGCCGGACGTTCCTAAGGGGTTATGCTCCCGGCCCCCAATGAATGACGGGTGGACCTGGGTCCAGCCCATCACTGGGGTAGGCGAATGGCCCATGGCGTGCAGCGGTAACGACTCAACCACCACACCTGTTGCGCTACCTGAGGCCGCATATGGGTATAAAAGGAGACCTTGCATTGTAGGACGACACCACTCCTCACCATGTGGCCTTTGTTCTCCTCTTGCACGCTGGAAGCCGCCGCTTCCAGACGCTCTCGCCCACCAGATGCTCCCTCACTGGTAGCCATCTTCGTCCACTTCTGTGAGATGTTCATGTATGTGCGGTCTCTGTTGAGGATCTTTGACGCATCCCTCTCCTTGATGGTCTTGGATAGGGGCACAAGCCATCCTGATGGCATGCCGCCGGTAGGTGAGGCTGTCGGGGACAGTGTCCTTGACTCACCGTTAACCCCTACACCAGCGTCGAGAGGGGCTGCCCGTCGGTACCAGAGGAAGGTCAGGTCCAGAGTGATTAGGCCTTCCTCCAGGTACTGTGGTAGACAACAAAATCTGCCCTAGATGGCGATTTTGCCCACTCGACAATGGATGTTACTGTTGCGTTGGTCTAGCATGCATTGCTGCCGACCTGGTAGCGTTTGGCTCACGCGACACTGGGTGTCATCGTTGCCTCAGTCCAGCATGCATTGTTGTCACCTCAGTCCAACAGCAGGTGACCGTCTTACTGCAAAGAGATTGACTCGGGGGGACAACCAAGCAAGCCACAGAGCGGAAGACCACTCGACTTGTAGCTGCTGAGTTCTCTAGTTGCCTTGTATCCTCTTTTGTACGCCAAAACTCTATTATCAATGAAAGTACCTATGTTTCAAGTCTTCCATTGTCTTGATTTGTACTTTTGTGTTGATGAGTGAAAAAAATCCTCTCGCTGGTCTTCCATCCATCAGTCACTTGGGGCAAGGTCCGGTAGGGAGGACCTCTTTAGCCCCCGCGAGGTCCCCTGGTCCTTGATGCCGCAAGGACCGAAGGCTCTGTAAGTTGCCAAAGCGGCTGATGTTCCCTTGTTGCTTATTGTTGATGTGCACCCGCTCCCTCCTGCATGTTGTCGGGGTCCAGCTGTCTTGATCGGTTTGACTTGAGCTCCGGAGCGCTCAGGATGCGCCAGCTTTGGGGTTCTGAGAGTGCCCCATAGGAAAGCTAGTGCACGAGGATCAACCCTTCAGACCGGAACCCTGTGGCCTGCATAGACACTAGGAGAAAGGGGTAACCATGCCATGTAGTTGCAATTTCCCTACTCGATGGCCCCATTATGGCTTATGGTCCTCTGCTAAGCTTCGGGACCTGGGCAATTCAGTGTAGTAGCATCCGGACCCTTGTTACCTTCCTGCCTGGGGTGGTGTACCATCCCCCCCGACACTTGGATGCTGCGCTGGCAGGGGCAGGGTGCACATGCTTAGGGCGCAGGACTAGTATAAGCAAGCTACACACCCTATACCTCCCGCTGGCCAGGCACGCCGAAGAGGGAAGGCGTCCGTCTGGCACCACCGGACCCAAGCAGGAACGTAACCAGAGGGTCCGAAGACAATACAGGTGCCTCAGGTATTTCCGCCTAGTAGCTGGACAACATAACTTTGGACAAGAGCGAGACAGAGAAACCCAACTATGTACACGTCGTGGGGTGCGCAAAAGTATACGCAAGCTTTGAAAGGAAAGTTGTAAAAATGTAGATGTGCATAAGGTAAGGCAGGAGAGCGTAAAACCCATAACGACTTAGCTGACGCTGGTAGCCTTCTACCGATGTCCTAAGCTTTTTCCCCTAGATCCTTAAGAGCATAAGGACCCAGGGTGCTCTGGCAGTGTGGCTACCACTCCTTCCGGGTCTCTGGCGCTGCAAGGACCCGAGGGGAGCTCAACCCTTGTCTTCAGACTGCCATAGCTGGCACTCCGAGCCTCCTATTCGCCGCTGGAGTGAACCGACGTCCTGCCCACATGGTTCCTCGTGATGGCCCCCTGGTAGGTGTGGACACTTAGTGAGGGCGCACCTGCCAAGTAGACTGGGTGAGACAGGGCGTTAAGGTCGGACCTCCTGGGGGGGGGTCCAGGACGCCACGGACCTATTCGGACCTGCAAGCATGGTAGGAAAAAAGGAGTAGTCGTGCTCTCTGGTCACTTTTCCTCGTTTGGTTGCATTTGACTCACGGTCCTCAGCTGAACTACGGGGCTTGGGTAATTCATGTGGTTATCTAGGATGTGGTTGAAACCTTGCTCAGGGGTACGAGTCGTCTGGTTCCCCGGTACTAAGCCGTAGCGCTGAGGAGGCATGATGTGTAAGCTATGGGTGTGGTACTAGTCATAGCAGGCTACACACCCTGGACCCCCCGCTGGCATAAGCCTTTTAGGGGAGGGCCATTCGACGCCATACAACCCCCAAGCAATGAGTCAACCATCAGATCCTGGTACGTCACAGGTACCTCAAGCAGACCCGCCTACGGGAGGATGGCAAGCTCCTGCCACGGTAGAATATAGAAAAAGTGACTGGCCACATGGCCGGAGCGGTATGGAAAGAAAACACGAGAAGGTTATTAGGGTGATGTCCGAGGTCTGGTCACCTCTCTTGTCCGTAGCCGTGCTCTTTCTGGCCCCCGAGTACTCAGTCATTGCGCTGAGGAGGTAGGATGTGTACGCTACGTGTGCAGTAACAGCCATAGCAGGCTACACATTGGACCTCTCGCTGGCATTAACCTTTCGGCGAGGAAACCTTCTAGCAGCACGGGTTCTAGGACAAGTGTGTAGAGCGGGCTCCGGGCATGCTGCCTATAGTTGATATGCATGAGCTAGCATAGACTGCAAATAGAGTGCACATGACAGGATACATTTTTTTTCTTATTTTTAGCTTCCTTCGGGTGATAGGAGGCAACAGGCCGTATAAGAAAGCAGCGACCCACCCTAGATGACAAGAGTAGTTGGACCTTCCGGGGCTTTAGCTGTTCTAAGCTCTGTTCCTAATCTCTATAACACCCTTACAAGAAAGAGAAAAAGAAAAACCATCCTACCACTGCACTAAGGGTGGAACTTACTGAGGTGTTCTATGTCCGGCCTTCTAGGTAGAGATACCCCCCTACAGCCAGGTGGCATACCGGGGGCGGCATGCTTGTACTGGTCGGGAGGGACCCTCCCAGCTGGGGGGAGGCCAGTCACCCCTCCTCGAGAGAGCATTGGCCGACACTGAAAGTTGCCTAGAGGGGGTGAATAGGCTAATAAAACCTGAAACTACTGAAAAATAGCAGATTAAACCTGAAGGGCCGGACTAGTCCGGTCTGGGGGCAGACTAGTCCGGTCTAGGTACAAAAGTTAGGTAAAGGTTGCGTTTTTATGAATTTCTTTTCAAGTTTCTTCAAGCGGAAGATACGTGAGTTGTCTAACAATCTAATCAACTAGTTCGTGAAGGAGAAAATGATTAGATTGCAAGATTCATGACTATAAGGCAATCAACAAGTTTTGAGCGAGACAAATCCTAACAAGCAACTCTAGTGATTAAGCGAGAAAGTAAAGGATTCAAGAGCCTCGATTTATCCCGAGGTTTGATTCCAAACAGGAATCTACGTCCTCGTTGAGGAGTCCACAAAGGACCGGGTCTCTTCTAACCCTACCCTCACCGAGCGATCACCAAGATCAAGCCCGGGTTCTTCACTATCAATCAAAGGGTGAATACAAGATTTTAGGGGCCACTCACAACGTGAGGCTCTCTACTGTGGTGGACCGGAATCCGCTCATCTAGGATCGCAGAGGGTGGTGCCGCACGATGCGACACCTGATAGCACACATCATAAGAATAACATTGTATTACAAAGAAAATCAACTGAATATATACAAACTAGTACAAGACTTCAGTTACAAACTAGTGTTTGGATTACAACAGCGGAAACTAAGTTTATACAACTCACGCCCATCTACCTAGCAAAAGTCAGTTGCCCAGCCCTAGGGCAACCCACACTAACTGCACTTCTCAACTCAGTGCGGCGTGTATGGCTCCCACTCAGCCGTGGTCCCCGACGGAGGGTAGCCCTCGCCGGTGGACTCGTACTACGTTCCTCACAAAAAGAAAATCCTAACCGGATTATACCGGCATATACGTCTCAATTGTGCCACTAAACGGTCTCTTGCACATGTATACTACACGGGATACATACGTGGTTAGTACTTGCAGAGAACACCCAATAATGATGCACTCAAATGTTATTTTCATTTCAGGCAGGTCCATATTTGAAAGTAAATACAAACCCCCGTATCATTGCCATACGGCCGTCCTTGAGTTAAGCCACGTCTCAAGGTACGTGATCATGTTTTAACACCACATGACGGGGAACCCGAGTAGAGCACGAACGGGTCGTCACAGTTAGGAATTTTATCAACCCAACAGATACCACCTACTGCCCTGCAGGGCACGCTGATGGCAAGCACTGTGTATGTCCTCCTGGCTATTTCCAGACGAACACACTATCGCGTTACTGACCACACGATGGGTTCTCCACTTGCTTGCCTAATGCGCGCTCGGGATCAGCGTTTCACATGAACTCAGGAACATGAAGAGTCCAAGTGTTTCATATTGACGTCTCATACCAAGCTGTGAGACCTATCCCTGAACCACGTTCCTCGTCAGGGGAGCTAACCGAAATTGAACCGCTTTCGGTGGCGTTCCTTACCATTTTTACCTAAGTGTAGGTGCGTTGTTACATAATTAAAATTCAGAACTATAACACATATGTTAGTCTTGCCACTTTAAGTAACTATGCTAATATAGTCCTTACTTGGGAAAACTAGCGAATCCTCACCGTAAACCTAAGTTTTCCCATAATACAGTCCTTAATTAGTGTGCTATCCCCAATGCGGCTCTGATACCAGCCTGTGGCGGACCAGAATCCGCTCATCCAGGATCGCAGAGGGTGGTGCCACGTGATGCAACATCTGACAGCACACATCATAAGAACGACATTGTATTACATAGAAAACCAACTGAATATGTACAAACTAGTACAAGACTTCAGTTACAAACTAGTGTTTGGATTACAATAGCAGAAACTAAGTTTATACAACTCACGTCCATCTACCTAGCAAAAGTCAGTTGCCCAGCCCTAGGGCAACCCACACTAGCTGCACTTCTCAGCTCAGCACGGCATGTACGGCTCCCACTCAGCCGTGGTCCCCGACGGAGGGTAGCCCTCGCCGGTGGACTCGTACCCCGAGTCTGTGGGATACTCCTCACCTGAAAAACACTTATAGCAGCAACCGTGAGCACGATGGCTCAACAAGACTTAACCGACTCACCTAGACATGAAACTCTACATGCAGTTTATAAAGAACATGGGATGGTAATTTGCAGCAAACAGACACGCCTACAAGTTCATCCTTGTTTCATCTTTTAGCCACAAGTTAACAGTTTAGTAATCTGAAATTTAGTGACCAATATTTGGTGGCACACATGTAGCAATACAATTATACATATCAGCAGAATTGAATCATAATATTCCATAATTTATCTACGTCATGACACAGTGAACAAGCGGTACTCATCACCGCGAGGGACGGCGAATCGACTCGATATACACCTGCAGGGATACCCGAATAGCACGTCACGTACGCCCATACTCGGAGCTGCACAACACGCTCCACGGATGTCGTACGGGATAACCTTTCACCAAACAGCCCAAACGTCGAACCGGTCGCACCGAAACGAGCAGGAGGTTCCCTACACGGAGCATCTCTCCATGCCCGTTAGCAGATTTCCACCTTGCTGCCCTCAGCCTACACCTATAAATCGGTGCGTTGTGCCTCGACGCTCGGAGGTATAGGTTACATCGGTTTATCGGGGCCCATATATCCGATATGCCTTCGGTACGTTCAATACTTGTTCAATAGGGCCGCACACGGATCGGTCCTCAATCGACACGGACAGGGCTGCACCCACAAGACTTCCTCTTGCTGCGCCCTAGCCCCTGCCTAGTCTCATTTTCTTCCTAAAGTGATCTTGCATCACTTGAACCAATCCCGTGTGTCCCAAAGCCTAAACTCGCGAGTAGATTCCAACTGCTCGACTTGTACCGAAGTTCTAAGAACATTAAGCATAGCCAGTCTATTCGAGGACTTATACATTACCCTCACTCTTGTAGGAAAAATCTGGTTATGCACTTGGGTTTCATCCATTCTACACCTAATGCACATCCATACCACATACTAAGTATACATAAGCAAAACTTTGAAAAATTGGTTAATGTAAACCAGGACTTTTCTTTTTGCTGCTGGTCAGTGGTTAGGTCTTCTTCCGGAAGGAGAAAGTCGAGCACTTCCGGAGTTTCCTCGCCTTCAGCGACTACACGTAAGCAACATGCTATATGTCAATTTACATGCAATGTGTTAACTTGAATATGTAAAGACCATAACTCTAGCTACCCCTCCCCTTTGGCCCTGAAATTTTTATGGTAGCTTGGTAGGGTCCTAACCAGAGTCTTGACCAAGTTTCATTTGAAACAAAGTTCATGTGAGCTGTGTACAAATAAAAGCCTATTTGGTCATTAGTGGGGCTTCTAAGGATTTCCAGGGATTTTCATGGCTTCAACCATTACTTTCTGGAAACTAGAGTTTGAGATGGTTCTAATGGAATTGGTTTCATGTCATTTGAATCATTCTAGATGGAGTTATACCCTAAACAAGATTTGAGAAAATCTGAAAAATGTTTCTGTACATCTCTATTTTCTCAGGGCAGTTCACTTAATCACACCAAAAGGGGGACTAAATGAACTTATACGGATCTGAAATTTTTACTGTGACTCAAGGATTTTCAAATGAACCACCCAGCCAAATTTCAGAATTTTTCACAAAGTAATTCTCCAGATAAAATTCCCAACAGTTTAAACTTTAGGGAATTAATTCTGGAAAACTATTACGTTTCATGAGCTGAAATTTGTGTTTCTGGAAAGTACTCAAAAAGATGACTTCAGCAAAATTTAGTTCACTAAATTTGGAGCTTCCTAGAAAAAGTTATATGCATTTGAAGTTTGAACTAAACTGGAAAATCCCAGAAATGTTTAAATTCTGCGGGCGGGCCCCACTCTTTAAACTGGCCCACTGAGATTGCGGCCACACCGCAGACCATGGGGTTTTACCCGCGCTGCCGCACCAGATCCCGGCCACAAAATGGATCCCCGCTGGAAACAGGGACTGACCGGTGGACCCGTCCCCGCCCCTTCGTCTACCTCGCGACACCCGTGACTACCGCGGCGGCGCTTCGCCGGAGCACTCGCCGCCGGCCATTTCACTGCACGAACTTCTACAGCTTTCGCCGCCTGTGCCCAACTTTGCTCGGAGAACACGTTGGTGCACTCACCGAAGCTCGGCGATGGCCGGAACCACGCTTGCGACGGTGACAGCGGCGATCCTCACTCCGGCGATGTCGCCCGAGCTACTCAGGCCTCTATTTTGGAACGGTTTGCTCCTACAGCTCCGCTGTGGCATGCTGAGCACGAAAATGAACTCGGTTCACCCTGGAAACGGCCGTAGCTAGGACCTCACCGTCGTCCTAGGGCTAAAACGGCGGATGCTCAAAAAACTCGAATAGCAGCGCCAAAACTCGATGGTTTCTGATGGTCTTTGATCCTAGGTGGCCGTGGGGATGTGTAGAACATGTGCTTAGATTATTTTACGCGGTGGTGGACCGATCACCACGAATTTTGAATTCTTAGCTAGCTCAGTTCTTTGATCATCGAGGACTAAACGTGGAAATTCTCTCCCGACAGGGCACGAAAAGAGGTAGGGTTTTCACCGTGAGTTCGAGCAGCCTCCGGCGCGTATATTTGCTGTTCATCGTCGGTCGCGAGAGTGCTCAGATTGGTGGCGCACCGAGGACCCGAGGAGAGTGGCCGGCGAGGTGTTTTGCTTCTGTCGTGTACGGGGCAGAATGGAGAGGATGAGGGAGGATTCACGTGGACTGGCGTGTTAATCGAGTGTTGCACCCGGCGCCCTCAGCCCCCGAGCAGGAGGTGGCAGAGGCAAGGCGGTTGGCGCCAGCGCTCGGGAGCTGGCGCGCATGCGTCCTGTGCCCGAGTGAGTGGAACCGAAGACTTCAGTGGAAAGTCTTCTGACCAGTGGGTACCCTCCCCTCTAAATCCTTTTTTTTCCATTTTTTCTGCAAATATCCCATCTACTCCCTCTTAAATGGTAAACTTAGCCACCAAGTCAGGGAGTAAATTTGAATTTACCAAAACGAATTTGGTTTGGATGAATTTGCTTCATATTTGAATTTGAAATTCTAAGTCAGTTTGAATTATTCCAAATTTAGCTCCAGACAAGATGAACTCCAATGGGGATAAAAATTGGTGGACTAACTCAGAAAAATGTGCTGAGTTTGAATATGAAGGCAACTTTTGAATCCAAGTGATGAAAGTGGCTGCAATTTGAATTTGCATTCAAATTGGCCCTTTCTACAAATGCCTCCAAAAGTGTCTCAAAAAGTATTGGATTTGCATGAAATTTGGTCTGAGCCTTCCCAAGACTATTTAAGGTCTAGGGGTGAGCTCAACCTTTCAAGTTTATGTGTATGACTCCTATGTTTTTGAAATTAGGGATTTCCCCTCTAACCACCTCTTTTGATGGTGTTTACTTGCTCTGCTCAACAGTTCAAGAGCTATGCACCACATGAGCTGTGGTGTTGTGAGGTGATGAGCATTTCTTTGCAATTCACTTTCTTGGGCTTTTACACCTACAACAACCTAGCAGTTCTAGGAAACGAAATACAACAGCCACGAACTCAAATTAACGATTAGAGTGCAAGAGATTCAAACCGAGAGCTCAAACGTTTATCACCGTGTCTCTCCTCTAACAAATCTACAAACCCCTCAATATTCAATCTTAGGGGTCAAGAAGGTGAGGAAAGAGGCTTAGAAGAGCTCAAGGAAAGATTTTTCGGTGCTAGGGTTGCAGAGATGCTCATTTGAAATGGGGGGGGGGATGTCTTTTTATAGGGATCCCAACATCTAACCGTTACACCTGCTAAAGTCCGGACTAGTCCGGCCAGAACCCCGGACTAGTCCGGCCTTGGGGGATCACTTACGTCACAAAGGCTACCAAGTAAAGTCCCCGCGACCTTTGAATTCAAATGGTCAGTAAAACGGTCATAAAACCCCGGACTACTCCGTTGAAGAACAGACTAGTCCGTTGAAGAACGGACTAGTCCGATCTCACACAGGAACCTTTGTTCCGGGTGAGAACGGACTAGTCTGGCTAGTAGCGGACTAGTCCGGCCACGCGGGCTGACTAGTACGGCCTTACCAGACCTAGTCTCAAAACTCTCTAAACTCACATTACGGACTAGTCTGGACATGTCCGAACTGATCCGAGCTCACACATGAATAATTGTTCCGTTCTAAACCGGACTAGTCTAAATAAACCAGACTAGTCCGGCCAGCTGAGCGGACTAGTACAAGGTCACTCAGAGGGATTTTCTCTGGACCTAAGCGGCTTAGTCCGAACAGGCAGACTAGTTCGGCCTTCTAGGACTTGGTCTCAGAAAGGCTCAGACTTACACAAGAAGTTCGAACTCACTCAGAGACTTGTAGTCCGGTCCAAAACGGAATAGTCCGGTTGGATCGGACTAGTCCGACCCCATGTCTGGACATGTCCGGTCTACCTTCTAAGCTATGCCTAGGTCTATTCCCTCCCAAAATTCTAACTAGAAATTTGAACTCTCTAATGATTCTCAAGCACTCTAAAAGAGAAGACCCTCTACACAACTAGAAAATGTGAAACTCAAGAATAAAATCTTATTTTATACTCTTGCAAGTTTTCTTCTTTTTCTTTTTGCTTTTTGGGTGACTCCACATTCATTCTCATCTCAAAACCTGTGCTCATACTCACTAAATCCCATTAGTATCTTAATTTGTCGTCATCAATCATCCAAAACACACGGGGATTACCTAGATGCACTTTCAATCTCCCCCTTTTTGGTGATTGATGACAACACATTAAGACTCTCGATTAATGGATATAAGAGTTTGTTTTCATAATACATATATGTATGATGTACTCCCCCTAAATGTGTGCATAAGAGCTTACCAAGAAAAAATATGCACATTAATGAATTCTATGGGGATTTCATACACACATGTGTTATGGTGGTGTGCCTAAGTGTTATGTGATAAAAAAGGAGTGTAAAATGCATTGAAGGGAATATAAATGGTATCAACTAACAAGATCATCTCAACATAACATAGTATGAAAACATAATGAGATCAACATAATGTGGCATAGTCATTATGAAACAAGATAATGTGGCATAGTCATTACAAAACAAGACAAGAATTTTAAGGCTAACTAGACTACTCCCCCTATTTCTCTCCCCCTTTGGCATCAAAGCACCAAAAAGGAAAAGAAAAGAGAGAAGAATCTAATCGCTATCATATTCATCTTGATCTTTGCCTTGTTCACTTTGGTCTCTTCGTCTTCATCGTCATCCTCATGTTGAGCGTGGGAGGTAGGAGGAGCAGCAGAGGAGGAACCACCTTCACCAAAGTAGGCAAGCTTGTCCTTGGTGAGAGTGGGAAACTCGGTTACTCCTTCATCTTCCGATGACTGTGGAGACATAGGTATATCCATCTTGTCGCACATTTCTTTGAGGTACTTCTCTTGGCGCTGCTTCATCTTTTGTGTGTGAATTTCCACCTTCCGGTATGAAGAGAAGATCGCCTTGAAGATTTTGAGTAACCCACTAGAGGAGCCACTCGATGACAGAGGAGCAGAAGGCCCAGCTGAGGAGGATGGAGCCGCGGAGGAGCTCCTACCCAGGATACAGGAGGACGAGGAAGAGGAGTCGACATTTGTAGACACAACTTCCTGTGCTTCACGTCCTTGGCAAATTCTACACCGGTGACTTTCTTAATCATGCACATAATGTATGGTGCATAGCCATAAGACCTGTTTGGCGTGTAGGAGATGTTGAAGATGTCGTTGTAAATGTAGTCGAAAACATTGAACTTCTCTTATTCATTTAGTAGCTTCATTAGGTTCCTTAGATATCCTTGTATCATTCCTGTATCTCCATCCTTGGGTGCTAGTGTCTTCCTCAAAACTCGGTTGAGTACTCCAAAGAAAGGATTGATGTTGTGAGTTTAGGATGGCTCATAGGTGAGGTATGATGGGTACATAAAGTCCAAGTCATCCTTCCAAAGGTCCTTTCATTGTGAACTATGATCTCATAGTTCAAATGCTCTTCAAGCCCGAGGATCTTTGCAAACTCATCATACAGCACAGAGTACACTACACCATTAGTCATCCAAGTGATCTTCCTGTTTCCATATGTGTGGAAGTAGCAGGTGGTGTAGAATTGGACTATGACTTCAATGTTCCAATCATACTGAAAACCCATCAAGCCTTTGATCCCATGGCGTTCCACAGCTTCAATCACTACATCAAAAGCTTGATGCTTCTTGTTCGCCATATAGGACCAATCCACCCACTGAGCATCGACTACCGATGTCTTCATTGGAAGATAGACAAGCCGGTAATAGTCACAATGGAAGTCACAACAGAAGCAAGGGTCTGGTGTGGCCTTCTCATACTTGTAGACTTCTTCGTCTCTTAGCCTTCTAGCTTTCTCAGCTCCCTTGCCTTTGAGTGTTGCACTTGCCGAATTGGGTTGGTGGTTTGGATAATGCATGGGAGGTGCTTTCTCAAGTGGCCCAACTGGTCCTTGTGGGGGATTCCTTCTTCCACGCCTAGGGTTGTCACGAATGACAAGACCCCTATTGGCCAAACCCTTTTTCCTCTAGGGATCCACTGCTTTCCCTTTCTCTTTGTCTTGGGCAGTTCCTTGTGACTGAGCTTGTTGCTTTTCCTTTAAGGTGATTAGCCTCTTCCTTCTTGGAGGATCAATGGACTGAGATGCTTGTGCTTCTCTATCAGCACATTTCTTTGTCCGATCCTCCCTAGCTGCAGCCTCAGCCGCTTTGGCCTCGGCTACTACACGATAGGCGGCTTCGCGAGCCGCTTCAGCCTCGGGGTTGGGGAGAGGACTATCTCCGGATCTCGACACGATCTGGTGATAGATAAAAGAGAAAGATTAGACACAAAAGCATTGCGTTTGAATTAGTGTACATTCACAAAGTTAGGGGCTAAAACTGCATCAGCCGGACTTGTTCAGGCCTCGGGCGGATAGTCCGCCCAGGCCGGACTTGTTCGGCCAGAGTCCAGACTAGTCCGGACATTACAGGTTTAAACCCTAACTTAAGCGATTTGTGCACAAATTCACAAAAACTAGATGCAATACTACGAGGAATGCAACAATATGGCATAATGACATCAGGGAAGGCCTAAGGCACTAGAAATATGACCTAGAAACAAGGGATTTGAGAAAAATCGAAGTTAGGTCAAAAAATACCTTAGAACGAAGAAATTTGATGAAATCCGCGGATCGAAGGAGCGGAGTTGGTTGGGAAAGGGTTCCCCGCACTCCACAAGCCTTGAATCAAGGATTTCTTCGAGGGATTTGAGGGAGAGCTCCAAAATCACCAATGGGGGTGAGTTTTGGAGGAGAAGAGAGGTGTAGAGGTGAATGAGAGAGGGAGAGGGGTTCGGGCCCGACCCTTGGAGGTTAAGTCTCCAGGGGCCGGACTAGTCCGGTTTGCTGTCCGGACTAGTCCGATATGTCGGAATAGGTCCGAACTAGTCTGTAGTCCGGACTTGTCTGGATGTAGTCCGGACTAGTCCGTTGTGGACTTGTCTGCTGCATCCCGGACTATTCAAGATATTCGGACTTGTCCGGCCTATAGGGCGGACTAGTCCGGTCCTTGAAGGCTGATAAATTCCTATATATTCAAATTTTGCCAAGAGTGATTAAGGTGAATTTACTTTCGCCTTCTATTAGATAAATATGGTCAATATATCAAAGCACACAATTAGATGATGGCCACAATATATCTAAAAATAATGTGAGAGAAAATTAGAAGGGGAACAAGTTTTCACAATCATGCATCTTTTTGAAGTTTGTGAAAATTTCTAAAGATTCCAACTACTAGCATTCATATGTGCAACATTTCAAGCCACATTCCTAGAGTATAGGATGTTTAGCTCATTTCGAGGTTCACAAAATCGTGTTTCATCTAGTGGCTTGGTGAAAATGTCGGCTAGTTGTTTTTCGGTTCTAACATGTGAGATAGCTATGTCCCCCTTTATAGAATGGTCTCTCAAGAATTTGTGCCGGATGTCTATGTGTTTGGTCCTAGAGTGTTCAATGGGGTTATGGGAAATCTTAATGGCACTCTCATTGTCGCATAGGAGTGGAAATGTGGTTCATATTGTAACCATTATCCCTTAGAGTTTGTCGCATCCAAAGAAGTTGAGCACAACAACTTCCGGCTGCAACATACTCCGCTTCGGTTGTGGAAAGGGCAATGGAATTTTGTTTCTTAGATGACTATGATACTAGGGACCTACCCAAGAATTGGCAAGTCCCGGAGGTGCTTTTTCTATCTACTTTACATCCGGCGTAATCCACATCGGAATACCTGATGAGATTAAACTTTGACCCCTTTGGATACCACCACCCTAGGTTCGGTGTGTGAACTAAATATCTTAAGATTCTTTTAACGACAATTAAGTGACATTCTTTGGGAGAGGCTTAAAACCTTGCACACAAGCATACACTAAGCATGATATCGGGCCTAGATGCACAAAGATAAAGCAATGAACCAATCATAGAGCGATATACCTTTTGATCCACGCTTGGTCCATCTTCATTGAGGTCGAGGTGCCCGTTCGTTGCCATTGGTGTCTTGATGGGTTTGGCCTTGTCCATGTCAAACTTCTTAAGTAAGTCTTGTGTGTACTTCGTTTGACTAATGAACGTACCTTCCTTGAGTTGCTTGACTTGAAATCCTAGGAAGAACTTCAACTCCCCCATCATGGACATCTCAAACCTATCCGTCATTATCTTACTAAACTCATTACAAAAGGATTTGTTAGTTGGGCCAAATATAATGTCATCGACATATATTTGGCACACAAGGACATCATCATCCACATTTTTTGTAAAAAGAGTGTAATCAGCTTTGCCTATCCTAAAACCATTGTCAATAAGAAAGTCTCTAAGACACTCATACCAAGCTCTAGGAGCTTGTTTGGGGCCATAGAGAGCTTTATGCAATTTAAACACATGATTAGGATATTCTTGATCTTCAAACCTGGGTGGTTGCTCCACGTACACTTCCTCCTTGATTGGAACATTGAGGAAGGCGCTTTTCACATCCATTTGATAGAGCTTGAAATCATGGTGAGCAGCATAGGCCAATAGAATAAGAATTGACTCAAGCCTAGCTACGGGAGCAAAGGTTTCATCGAAGTCCAAACCTTTGACTTGAGCATATCCCTTTGCCACAAGTCTTGCCTTGTTCCTTGTCACCACTCCGTGTTCGTCTTGCTTGTTGCAGAACACCCCAATTGGTGCCTATCACATTTGCATTTGGTCTCTTCACCAACTCCCACACTTGGTTTCTTATAAAGTTGTTCATCTCTTCTTGCATGGCCATCACCCAATCCGGATCCTTTAGTGCTTCTTCCACCCTAAATGGTTCCAAGGAGGACAGAAAAGAGTAATGCACAGAAAAGTTAGCCATTCGAGATCGTGTTGTTACCCCTTTTCTAATATCTCCAAGGATGTTGTCAACGGGGTGATCCTGTTGAATGCTTTGATGAACCCTTGGGTGAGGCACTTGAGTTTTTGAGTGATCTTCTTCTTCTTCTTCTTCGTCTCCCCCTTGATCAATGTCATGGTCTTGATCTTCTCCTTCTTGAACTTGACCGTCTTGATCTTGGGGTTCTTGAGTTTGATTTTGTGTGAGAGGCGCCGATTGTGATGAACTTGGAGCATCTTGGCCTACATCTTCTTGAGGAAGGACATCTCCAAGCCCCATTCTTCTTAGTGCTACACATGGTGCTTCTTCTTCATCTAGCACACATTGATCAACTTGCTCCACTTGGGAGCCATTTGTTTCATCAAACACCACGTCACGTGCAATTTCAACACAACCGGAGATTTTGTTGAAAACACGATAGGCGTAGGTGTTTGAGTTATAACCTAGTAAGAAACCTTCATCAGATTTCGAAGCGAACTTCGAAGTCCTAGGCTTCTTGTTGAGAATATAGCATTTACTTCCAAAAACACGAAAGTAAGAGATGTTTGGTTTGTTACCGGTTAGGAGCTGGTATGGAGTTTTCTTCAAAAGTAAAATGGAGGTAGAGGCGATTTGTGGCGTGGCAAGCGGTGTTGACCGCTTCCGCCCAAAACCGATCCGAAGTCTTGTACTCATCAAGCATGGTTCTTGCCATCTCTATGAGTGTGCGGTTCTTCCTTTCAGACACCCCATTTTGTTCGGGGGAGTAGGGGGCCGAAAACTCATGCTTGATGCCCTCTTCATCCAAGTATTCTTCTACTTGGGTGTTCTTGAATTCGGAGCTGTTGTCACTCCTTATCTTCTTGATTCTTAAGGAGAACTTGTTTTGAGCTCTCCTCAAGAACTTCTTGAGGACACTTTGAGTTTCTCCTTTATCATGCAAGAAAAATACCCAAGTGAAGCGAGAATAGTCATCAACAATTACTAAACCATATTTGTTACCGCCAATGCTTATGTAGGTGACGAGACCGAAGAGGTCCATGTGGAGCATCTCCAATGGTCTTGTTTTCGTCATCACATTCTTGGCGGGATGAGCTGCTCCAATTTGCTTTCCGGCTTGACACGCGCTACATGGCCTATCTTTTTGAAAAACAACATTCTTTAGTCCATGGATGTGATCCCCCTTTAGAAGTTTTTATAAGTTCCTCATACCAACATGGGCTAGTCTCCTATGCCACAACCATCCCATGTTGGTTTTTGCTATTAATCATGTGTCATGTTGAGTTTTATCCGTGGAGAAATCCACTAAATAAAGCTTCCCCTTCAACACATCCTTAAAGTCAATTGAGTTATCACTTCTTCTAGAGACGGTCACACCCTCGTTAGTAAACAAGCAATTATAACCTTTCTCACATAGTTGAGATATGGACAATAGGTTATAATCAAGTGATTCAACATGTAGAACATGAGAAAGCGAATGTTGAGAAGAGATTGCAATTTTACCGATACCGAGCACCCTTCCTTGACTATTGCCGCCAAAGTAGATGCCTTCACTTGGATCATCATTTTCTTCATACTCAACGAACATCTTCCTCTCTCCAGTCATATGCTAACACCCATTTAGTGCCACTGGAGGAGTAGGGCTGCAAAACAATTTAGGCTTTGGTTTTAGGTACCCAAACTAGGTTGGGTCTTTGAGGTTAGTCACAAGGCATTTGGGCACCCACACACAAGTTTTTGGACTCTTGTGGAGTGGCCCAACAAATTTAGAATATACCCGACCATACTTGCTCTTCATAAGAACATAAGATGTATCAAAGTTATGAAATATGGTAGAGTTTTTATCTTTGGCAATTTCATGTGAGGTAGATGCAAGTTTGTTGTTCTTGACTTGAGTTGAGTTTTCTTTGACAAAAGCTACACACTTGTTATTCTTGAGGATTCTAGCATTTTGCTTTCCTCTCCTAGTATAACCAAGTTCATCTTTGATAAGAGGAGATCTTGTGATCGAGTATGCACTACATGCATATTTGATTTTCTCCTTATCAAAGATGCCACTTTTGTGTGTATTCTTGCTTTTTGCCTCTTTGAGCTCATTTTTCAAGTTTAGAACAAGATTAGCACATTTGCAAGTTTTAGTGTTGGATTCCATATTTATTGAGGAGGAGTTCTTGGAGGATGAAGTAGATGAGACGCTTGACTTAAGTCAGTTGAATTGTGCTTCAAGATTCTTGTGAGTTTTGGTCAACCTCACAAGTTCATCTTGAAGTACTACATTCGTACTCTTAAGTTCAACATAAGTTTCCTTGCTCAAGGCAAGTTCGCTTTCAAGTGCTCTACTCTTCTATCTCTCAAGCTCAAGGAGCTTCTCAATCCTTTTCAAGGATAAGCAATTCTTCTTGTTGATTGAGAAGCTCTTCCTGTTCAAATATTTCATCCGATAGCATTTGCATTTTAGCTATAGCATTTTTGTTTAAGCCCTTAAACATGAATTCATTTTCGCTACTGCTATCAAAGTCATCATCATCATCAACAATATGTAACTTGGAAGGTTTAGATGTTACCTTATGCTTTTCTTCCTTTGCCATGAGGCATGTGTGGCTTGACTCTTCCAATCACCCTTGTTTGGCAAGAGTGATTTCTTCATGGTTAGCCTCTTGATGGCGACGATTGCCACCTTTTCTTCATCTTCGGAAGAGGACTCTTTGTTCGAGTCACACTCTTCTCCAATGTGAGCTTGTCCATAAGCCCTCTTCTTCTTGAAGATCTTCTTGTCTTAAGGCTTCCCATACTTCTTCTTCCTCTTGTCATCTTCCTTGCTATGGGGGCAATTCACAATGAAATGCCCGTATTCTCCACAGTTGCAGCAAGTCTTCTTTGTTCTTGACTTGCCCTTGTCCTTGCTCTTGTTCTCATAGTGATGGCTTTTTCTTCTTCTCATCATCCTTTTGAATCTTTTGATGAAGAAGGCCATCTCTTCATCATCCATGTCCGTGCTCTCATCATCACTCTCTTCATCATCACTTGTGGTTTGCACTTCTTTTCCCTTGGACTTGGATGTGGACTTGAGAGCTATGTCCTTCTTCTTGGATGAGGTGAGGCTTAGGGATGAGTTGAGCACGGCCGCCGCTTGTGCATTGTGGTGGATTTGTTGTTCTTGCTCTTGAGTGAGTTCATCCTCGTCTTCGGGGATATCTATACATGTACAAACAACATGCCAAAGACTTGGGTTTAAGGAGATTAGATGCAACTTTATGTTGTGCTTCCACATGGTATAGTTAGTTCCATCAAAGTGAGGTGGTTTGCCTAAGGGAATTGACAAATAACTAGAATGTGAATTTAGACGCTCATAATTAAAAGGATATCGCAAGTAGTCTTGTTGACTAATCTTGAGCTTCTTCTCCAACTTCTCCTTCCTTTTATTCTTAGCTTCCTCCTTCTTCTTCTTGAGGAGAGTCATGAGACGAAGAACTTCTTCATCTTCTTCCTAGCTTGAGAATCTTGTGGAGGAGTAACAGCTGGAGGTGGATTTGAACCTTGCTCTTTGAAGTTGCTCGAACTTGCTCCATTTCCCTTGGTAGGATCAACTTGGATACCGGTCTTGTCCCCCATATCCTCTCCAAGCGGTTAAGCTTTTATGGAGAGTTAGGCTCTGATACCAATTGAAAGTTGCCTAGAGGGGGTGAATTGGCTAATAAAACATGAAACTACTGAAAACAGCAGATTAAACCTGAACGGCTGGACTAGTCCGGTCTGGGGGCGGACTAGTCCGGTTGTAAGGGCCTAAGTTTTTGACACATGTTTAAAGTGTTCATCACCACACAACACACCTCACTTGAAGAAAGTTGATGAACACATTTGAAGAGCAAGTAACCATTATCAACATGCTCATTAGAGAATAAACTCACAAAATGCAAAAGTGGTATTTCCCACATGCATCATCTAGGGGCTGGGCATATGAAAACTCCTACACCTTGCTAGGAATGTCCATGCCAAGTTTCACCCAAATTCAAAACCTTTTTGAAGTACTTTTGGGTATAGATAGAAAGAGGGTAGTTTGAACTCAAATTCAAATTCAAACTGTTTTTATCCCATGAATTCAAAAGTGGGTGGCATATTCTTACTCAGCACATTTTTGTGAGCTCACACACCCATTTTCACTCCATTTGGAGTTGATCTTGACATGAGCTAAGTGTAACAAATTCAAACTTTATTTGAATTTCAAACTGAACATGTGCTGAAATTTAGTCAAACCAAACCCAATTTGAATTCTAACCAATTCAAATGGCTCAGGGGTGAATAATTCAAATCACCATGGGCATTTTAGGGCTTACTGTTTACAACAGTGATATGGAGTTAAGTTCAGGGGTTAAAAATGAAAGTGGACCCATATGTCAGCTACTGGTTCAAATGAAACTGACTGAAGCCCTGAACACTCGGTTCTCGGGTGCAGCCCGAGCGAGCCACCGAGGGGGCTGGCCGGCACCAGCTCCTGCTGCGTTCCCCGAGCAGGAGACCAGCCGCCCAGGCTCCTTATCCCTCCACGGCGTGCTCCCGTTAAATAGTTCCCGAGCCCTGGCACGATCAGTCGGTTTCCACACCGAGCTCCACCACAACCAGCCGCCCCCTCGATCCTGCTCGTGCTCAGGCCGAGTACTCGCAAGCCCAGCCTCCTCTGCAGCAAAACAGCACCGGGAGCTCGTGAGCAACATCCTAGACCCCGTGTTGTCCAATGAGCAGGCGCCCTCGAGCTACACCGGACATCTTCTCCGGCGGACCAAACGTCGCCACTGTTCGGGCTCTCGTTGGGCACCTCAGTGCAGCCGTTGTCACGCCCACTTCTCTACACAAGAAAGGTGCATTATTGTATGTAGATGGAGTAGCCGAAAGCCGTTCGGCAATTGATCAACCATCGGTTGAGAATTTCCAAGTTTACTGCCAACCAGTTCATATGAGTCAAGCTCACCTCCAAGTGAAATTCGGACTCCACACGCTAGGGTTGGTCAGGATAGTTGTCCAGTAGGTTCTACACGTACTAGCGCGCACGCTCGAGAAGGAAGTAAGGAAAACCGTTGAGGATCGGCCGTGTTATGGCCATTTTCCTCGCCGCCGTTGCAAAGTACCTCGGCTCACCGTCGAGGGTATGGTTGCCGGCGTTGCTAGCTTCCACAAAGCCCGGGTTCGTGTTCCTCGTGCTCCACTGATGCTCTCCGAACGATTTCCGGTTGATTTGGTGCACGGTAGAGCAAAACTGACCTCACCGGAACCCTAGCCGGTGCTGTCACCGGTGCGCACGGGTTTCCGGCCATCGCCGGCTGCCGGCGAGCCCACAGTCGAGTTCCGGAGGTCAGGAAAGGGGCAGGCGGCGAGTTTCGGGCTAGGGGGTGGCCGGGAGCTCGATTCCAGCGAGTCTCACCGGATACCGCCGCCGCCGAGTATTTGGCGCGAGGAGGGAGACGAATCACTGTATGTGGGGCCCACGGGCAGAAGTTTAAACTTTTCTTCGATTTTCAGTTTTAGTTCAAACTTCAAACCCACATAACTTTGGCTAGGAAGCTCCAAATCGAGTGAAACAAATTTTGTTGGATTCAGCCCTCTGAGTACTTTCCAGCAAATCAAGTTTAACTTCATGAAAATTCTTATTTCTCCAGAATTAATTCCTCAAAATTTAAACTGTTTGGAATTTTAACTGGAGAATCCTTTGGAGGAAAATTCTGAAATTTTGCTGGGATGTTCACAAAAATACCTCTGAACCAAAATAAAAATTTCAGATCCATTTGAGCTCATTTGATCCACCTAACAGTGTGATTAATAAAACTGTTCCAGAGAAAATAGAAAATGTCCAGAAACATTTTCAGAATTTCTCTGAAATGGTTTAGCTCATATCTTTAGCTAGGAACCTTCAAATTAAGTGATACCAACTCCATTAGAACCCTCTGAAAATCCAGTTTTCAGAAAGTCATGGGTTGCTCCATGAAAATCCCTAGAACACCCTAAGAGCTCCAATTAAGGTCAAGTGCACAATTGTTTGTGGAGAGCTCAAATGAGTTTTGCTGCAACTAAAACTTGACCAAGTCTCTGTTTAGGTTATAACCAAGCCATAGTAAAAATTTCAGAGTCATTGGGTCTGTCTAGTAAGACTTACAACCTTCACAAGTTTAAATTCAATTCAAATGCATTTAAATTAATACATGTACTTGTTATATCATGTAGTCGCTAAGGTCGAGGAGGAACCCGAAGTCCTAGACTTCGTTACTCCGGAAGAGCAGCTAGCCTACGACCAAGAGCAGCAAGGCAAGCTCCGGTTTGCATTAACCTTTTTACAAATTTTTATTGTTTTGAGCACTTACTTGAGTATCACTATTTCTTGCATTGGAGTCTTGTTTGAAAACCCAATTGCATAGCCAAGAAACCATGGGTTGGGATTAGGATTGAAAACCCCATTAGCTACTGCAATGCTAAGATAGGGTAGGATTCGGTACAAGTCGAGTAGTTGGAACTACTCGCGATAATAGGCTAGAGGCACATCGCTCGGGTAGAGATAGCACATGATACACATGGCAAGAGAAAATGAGACTGAGCGGAGAGTAAGGGCAGCAGGACTTTGGGGCCTGTGTGCTATAGCTCAGCTTGTGTCGATTGAGTTCCGAGCCGTGTGCAGGCCTGTTGAACAAGTTAGAACAGTACCGAAGACCTACCGGCTATATGGGAACCGGGAAATCAATGTAACTCGGGTAGCTGGGTGTTGAGGCATAGCTGGTCGTTCAGAGGGTAGGTTGAGAGCTCGAGGTGTAAATCGGCTGGCGGCACTGAGATGCGCGTGCAGAGACCTCTTGCTCAGGATGATTGGACCTGTTCAACATTTGGCTAACAGGTGAAAGGTGGTTGCGTACGGCGTCCGTGATGGTTGCTGTAGGCAACATCGAGTACGGGCGTACGTGACGGGTTGTTCGGGTAACCCTGCAGGTGTAAATCGATTATAATCGCCGTCCCTCGTGGTCAGTGAGTACCACTTGTTCACTGTACAGTGACATAGAAAGAACAGGCTAGTTACATGTTAAAATGTTGCTGATTGAAAGATGAACTTTGATTGTTAATGATTGGCTGTAGTCTAGAGCTAACTAAAGTTCTTTTCAACTTTGGGCAAAGTACATGAGAGAAATGCGTTTCTTGTTTGATTGCAGCTCTCTCATGTGCCTTAGCGTAAGGTTCTCCACAGTCTGCTGCTAAAACTTGAAAGTAAGGTTCCAATAATTAGGCGAGTTCTTTGCAAATGGTTTTATCTCATGTACCCATCACCCCTCATGTAGAAGTCCCATGTTTAGAAGAGACGGGTCAGTCTTGCTGAGCCTTCGTGCTCACTGCTTGTGTTTGAAGCTTTTGCAGGATTCTATGAGGAAGGGACTCCCGAGGAGGAGACGGAACCCCAGGAGGGGAACCCCGTCGAGTGGGAGTCGTGCACGCCGCCGTGTTAGTGTGTGTGCGTGCTAGCGGGGACACGTTCACGGGCTGAACGTGAACTCGATGCGTAGTCTACGCCCATGAGTGTAGACTGAACATATTTTGTTGTAAAAATGTTCATAAAGCTGTTTATGTAATAAAACTTTGCTTCCGCTTTGTACGTTTGATGTGTGTTATCCGGTGCTGTGCAACGCAGCACCCCTCAGCGTGATCTTGGCTCGACAAGACTGTGGGGTCATGTCAGCATTGGTATCAGAGCTCGCTTGAGGTTTAACGCACTACAAAGGTCCTCTTTTTCAAAATCTAGTGAGGAACGAGTTAGTAGCCCATATAAGTATGTTATTAGTGTATAGAAAGTGACATACTAACCTATTTGATTATGTCGGAAAATCGTGCATCTCGGGACGTTTATGTCTTGGGGGGTGCACGTAAGCGTTGTCCACCAGTGCGCACAAGCTGAAGGGTGGAGCCCCATGGGCGGCAGGTAATCCGACCCGCTTTAATATCCTCTACGACTCTTCATGTCGTTTGGGGTATTCGAGCAACGTCTGTCCCTGGCGTGCGTGGTGCAATTTGGGAGACCCCGTCACGTGGTCAGTAACGTGAACATGTAGCTCAAGGCGTGTTTGGATTGAGAACATCCGGGCGAGTGACGACGACCATGTGTGCGAACTGTATGGATACCGGGCTCGGTGTGCAGCCGAGTCTGACAATTGTGTGAGTTATCTGCAGGTACCGGCTAAGTCCGGTATAGGTTTTTCTTTATGAGGACGTAGTACCGACATGCTCTGGTGACGCATCGACGTCACACTCCATTAAATGAGCAACTTCTTATAAAACTTGAAAGTTTTGATCCAAAGCATTAAAAATTGATGTAACTCCTTCCCTTAATCAGGATATTCAAAGTTAACAAGTTTTCAACTTATAGGATATTAAGGAGAGAGTCCCCTGTTTTCAGCTGAATTAAGGCTGAAGTTAATCAGAGGTTAGAGGTTGAGTTCTTTCGAGGTTGGGGTCATATGATACATTTCTGGAAATATTTGGAAGAGCTTTACAACTTTTCTGTTGAGGTCCAGAGGTGTTTCATCACGTAACAAATCGAAAAATGCAGTAGAGTGGAAACTGTCCAGAAAACAGGGCAGAGCAAACACTCTCTGTAAACTCTCTGTAAATTGAGCATAACTTCCTGCATAAAAATCCAAAAATAGAAAAGGAGGTAGTTCTGAAAAGTTCATGAGATGAGTTACAACTTTGTAACAGAAAGTTTTGTCAGATTGGGAGCAGAATTAACTGGAATTCTTGGATCAAAGCAGTACCTAAAGCAGGGAGGTGCTGTCCAATTTTCTCCAGCAATTCTGTTAAATTTGGCATCTCATAACTTTTGAACCAGGACAGATCTTAGGCCAAGCAAATACTTTCTGGAAATCTATTGAAGTTAGCTTTAACTTTGATGTTGAGCTCCAGAATTGGTTTTTCTTTTAGCATGGCCTAAATCAGGTTGAAATAGAAACTGGTCAGGGCTGTCATGTTGGACAGCAGATCAGCAGTCAAATTTGTTTAAATGTGAACTATGTTTCCAAGTTTTATGGGTTCAATGACATGTTTTGTGTTATAGATCAATAGTTTACTGTTCAAATAAATATTTGACATTTCTCAAATATATTTTTACAGATGACAGCGGATAAACAGTTCAAGAACGGGTGGGTGGAATCTCACTGTTCTCACCACAGCGGCTATCCGGAAGCATTGAGGCAGATGCTTCAATATTTCGGGTACAACCAGATGCCACAGTACTTCGCCAAGGAAGAAGGCGAAGAAGGGAACAAGATGTGGACGATCCATGTCAAGGTTCCTGCAGGATCTACACCACCCGGGTGGGCGCCGTTCACCGTCACGGTGAGAGGTAGACAACCCGAGGGAATGTGGCAAGTGGCAGCCCGTGACACCATGTCACGTTTCTGCTAGCTACACGTGAGAGGGATGGAGGGCACTCCATACACGCTCGTTCTGGTGGAGGGACGGGCGAATAATGTGTGGGAAGGAAGGTACATGGAGGCAACCGATCCGGGTTGCCCAAGGTACAGCCCCGCAGAGGCGAACCTCAGCCTCCAAATGAGGGCGGGAAAGGCCGTGATGGACAGCCAAGCTGTTCATACGGAGTGTCTCGCCGCAAAGCTCAAGGAGAGCACAAGCCGTGGAGACCATTCCAAGAATGCTCACAGCGCACTCCGCAATGTGCTCCTTCCGACGATTAAGCGACTGAACGAACAGCATAATCAGTTGCATCGTCTGAAGAAGGCGAAGAAGAAGAGCCATGTCGACATCGCGGCGTTGCAAGAACTGGTGCAGACTCTAACCCAGCAGAACGAGGACCTTACTCAGGAGCGGGACGGCGCTATTGAGGAAGGGCAAGGCTGCGAAGAAGACTACAACCAGGCCATGGACGAGGTGCACGCGTTGCAGGACCTCGTACCTCCAGTATTGGGCATACCGGTGGTCTTGGGTCTTCCGGCAATGGGAGAACCTGAGATGGGAGAGGAGGTTGTAGATCCAGAGCCACCAGCAGAGTTACCGGAGGAGGACGACGCACAGGAGGTCGAGTTCTACTCCGAGTAGAAGGTTACCGTTGCCAAGTAGGGCAACCAGGGTAGTATGACCCCAAACTTTTGTAACCAGTGACATGTCGTGTAGAAAGTAGCGTATGTATAGGTAGTGACGACATGAGCACGACTTCTCGGAGAACCGAGAATAATGTATCTTGTATAAAGTTTATGCTTTATCAATATATGTGAATGTTGTGCAAATTATTCATGCGTCACTTCAATACCTACTGTTGCATATGGAAGTTTTAAGTATGACATGTGCTAATCGCTGCTGTTTTGAATTTCAGAATGACTCGTACTCGTGCCAACCCGGACGTTGGGGGTTCTAGTAAAGGGGGATAAACCTCCCAACAGCCTCCCGAGGACTCCTCGGGACAGCAGCAGCAACAGCAAACACCGCCACCGCCAACGGTTACATTGGCCGACATCGTTGCGGCGATGGCGGGTTCTCATCAGCAGCACACGGAGTTTCTGCAAACTCTTATTGCCAATACATCTCGACCAGAGAGGCGTCAAGATCGTGAGGAGCGCCAACAGAGCTCCTACTCCGACTTCCTAGCAACTCATCCCCCGGTATTCTCAAGGGCGGATGAACCCCTCGATGCGGACAACTGGCTCCGCACGATAGAGATGAAGTACGGGCTGCTCCAAATAAGTGAGCAGCGAAAGACTCAGTACGCGGTCCAGCAGCTCCAGGGATCCGCGAGCGCGTGGTGGGCAAACTACTGTGCTTCACAGCCCACCGACCGAGTTATGACCTGGGCGGAGTTCCGGACGACCTTCCGGGCCTATCACATACCGCCGGGTCTCATGAAGAGGAAGACGCAGGAGTTTCTACACCTGCAGCAAGGGAGCCGGAACGCGCTGGAATATTCCAGGGCATTCAACGATCTCGCACTCTACGCGTCGTATCACGCCGATACTGACGAGAAGCGGTGGGACCACTTCTACCAGGGGCTTAACCCGCTCCTGAAGGAAAAATTGGCGATGTTCAATCGCGGCAACCTCAACGACATAATTGATGCTGTGATTGTTCAGGAGGACTCCGGCAAGGAGTTAGCGGCGGCGGAGAGAAAGTGAAGCGCGCCGCAAAGCAGCGGAGAAGGAGGCGGTCCTTCTCAGAAATTTCGGATGGTGAATCGCCCACCATCAGGTCCACGCTGGCAGCCACCACAAAGGTCAATGCCATTTCGCAGTCGGCTTTATTCTTCACCGGCATTCAGGCCGACACTGCCAGCACCACCTTCGCAACAACAACAGCAGCAGCGGGCGATGCCGCGTGCATATGCACCCCAGCAGTGCATGCCGGGCTTTCGTCCCCTAAGCACCGGACAAGCAGCGGCCACATGCTACAAATGTGGCCGGCCAGGACACTTCACCAGCAGTTGTCCAGAGAGACAAGGCGGCGGAGTTGCACCGCAACTTCCGGGGAGGAATCAACCCCGGAACCCCACTAATGCGCGGAGGGCAAACCCTAGGCCCGGCACTGTCCACCAACTTGCCATAGAGGACGTTCCGGAGGGAGAGCCAATCCTTGCGGGTATGTTCCAACTCCACCAGCACCCCGCCATAGTATTATTTGATTCAGGCGCCACACATAGCTTTATTAGCCAAGCTTCCATTGCTAAATACAGCTTGCAAATATTGCCCACTGATAATCCTTGTTTGGTTTGTTCACCGGGTGGGAAGATTTCAGCAAGCATGATGGTTCCAAAAGCGCCATTATGCTTAGCGGGTAGAGTGTACCCTACATCTCTCATAATTTTAGAGGGACAAAAGGTCGATGTCATCTTAGGGATGTCGTGGTTAACCCGCCACGGCGCTGTTTTAGACACCGTCCTCCGAATTGTGCACTTGAACTCAGAAGTGCATGAATCTCATTCCTTATTTCTGGACAGTCCAGAAATAAAACTTCCAAGTGTCTATCATTCCACAACCATCAGATTGGAAGATATTCCAGTGGTCCAAGAGTCCCCTGACGTGTTCCCGGATGATTTACTGGGGATGCCGCCCGATAGAGAGGTGGAGTTCAAGATTGAACTTGCACCGGGAACCATGCCAATATCCCGAAGGCCGTACAAGATGGCGCCCAAGGAGTTGGCTGAACTGAAGACCCTGCTAACGGACCTACTGGAGAAGGGTTTTATTAGTCCGAGCTCCTCACCATGGGGCTGTTCGGCATTATTTGTGAAGAAGAAAGATGAGACGTTACGGCTTTGTGTGGACTATCATCCACTGAACGCCGTAACTATCAAGAACATGTACCCGTTGCCACGGATCGACATGTTGTTTGATCAGTTGGTCGAAGCAAAGATCTTTTCCAAGATGGACTTAAGATCCGGGTACCATCAGATTAAGATACGGGCTGAGGATATTCCGAAGACGGCTTTCTCGATGAGGTACGGGCTTTATGAGTACCTGGTCATGTCCTTCGGTCTCACCAATGCTCCAGCTCACTTCATGTATTTGATGAACTCGGTATTCATGCTGGAGCTGGACAAGTTTGTCGTGGTCTTCATCGACGACATACTGGTATATTCCAAGTCGGAGGAAGATCACAAGAAGCATCTGCGTATAGTCTTGCAACGGCTGCGGGATCACAAGCTATACACGAAATTCAGCAAGTGCGAATTCTGGATATCGCAAGTGCCTTTTCTCGGGCATATCATATCAGCGGAGGGTATCGCTGTAGACCCGAGTAAGATCACACAAGTGCTGAATTGGAAATCCCCGAGAACTGTTCATGAGGTACGGAGTTTCCTCGGACTCGCGGGATATTATCGGAGGTTCGTCCCGAACTTCTCGAAGATTGCCATGCCTATGACAGAGCTGCTGAAGAAGGCTACCAAATATGTTTGGAGTCCAGCATGTGAAGCAGCATTCAAGGATTTAGTCAAGAACCTAACATCAGCACCGGTTTTGGCGCAGCCAGACACAACAAAATCGTTCGATGTGTACTGCGATGCATCCGGCATTGGGCTCGGATGTGTGCTGATGCAAGACCGAAGAGTGGTCGCGTATGGGTCACGGCAGCTTAGAAACCATGAGCAGAATTATCCAACTCACGACTTGGAGCTCGCTGCTGTGGTACTTGCACTTAAAATGTGGAGGCACTACCTACTCGGTAACCTCGTACATTTATATACCGACCACAAAAGCCTCAAGTACATATGCACTCAGAAGGAGCTGAACATGAGGCAGCGAAGATGGTTAGAATGGATAAAAGATTATGAAATAGAGATCCATTATCACCCCGGCAAGGCAAACGTAGTGGCGGATGCGCTGAGTCGCAAGTCACACGTCAACAATCTGACCATCACACCGTTAGAAGAGAGCGAACCACCACTGCATGTGACTCCGCACGGAGCTCTCTACAACCTAGCTTTGATCCCCACCATCCGTGAAGAGATAGCGGCAGCTCAGAAACCTGACAAGGGCATGTCGCATTTGCGGAGACGTGTAGACAGTGGGGAGCTGAAATGTTTTCGGAAGGACGGAGACGACGTCCTATGGTTCAAGGACCGGATCGTCGTACCCCGTAACCCGGAGTTACGGAAGAAATTTTTTGATGAGGCACACTTGTCAAAATTTTCTATTCACCCCGGCAGCAACAAAATGTATCAAGAACTCAGAAGCAAGTTTTGGTGGACACGGATGAAGCGGGAAATCGCAAAGTACGTGTCCGAGTGTGATACATGTCGAAGGGTGAAGGCAGATCATATGCGGAAACCGGGACTGCTACAACCACTGGGCGTTCCTCCTGGAAGTGGGAAGATGTGAGCATGGACTTCATCGTCGGTTTACCCACCACTTTTCAGAAACATGATTCTGTGTGGGTGATTGTCGACCGGCTCACTAAAGTTGCCCATTTCATCCCGGTCAGCACCAACTACAACGCCAAGAAATACGCTGAGCTATACATCT
The DNA here is from genome assembly GCA_030760725.1 of Neostapfia colusana. Classification (NCBI taxonomy): domain Eukaryota; kingdom Viridiplantae; phylum Streptophyta; class Magnoliopsida; order Poales; family Poaceae; genus Neostapfia; species Neostapfia colusana. The sequence continues at coordinate 258,286 of JASWHV010000085.1, forward strand.
CACGGATCCTATGCTTATACGGCGTACCCCGTACCATCATATCGGACCGGGGCACTTTATTTGTGTCCCGTTTTTGGGAGCAGCTACACGCTGCATTGGGGACGAAGATGATCCGTAGTTCAGCATACCACCCGCAGACGGATGGGCGAACCGAGCGGGTAAATCAGATTCTAGAAGATGTGCTACGAGCTTTGCTATCAACCATGGCAAGAATTGGGATGATCACTTGCTGTTAGCCGAGTTCTCGTACAACAATGGGTACCAAGCCAGCATCAAGATGGCGCCTTACGAGGCGCTATACGGGAGAAAATGACGCACACCACTGAATTGGTGTGAGTCTGGCGAAAGGGTTACCTTCGGGATTGATCTTGTCAACAACGCGGAGGAAAAGGTTCGACTGATTCAAGCGAACCTAAAAGCTGCTCAATCCAGACAGAAACAATATGCGGACGGAGAAGGCGCCCATTACAATTTGAAGTCGGGGATCACATATACCTATGTGTGTCTCCAACGAAGGGCGTGAACAGATTCGGGGTGAGAGGAAAGTTGGCACCCCGATTCATCGGTCCATTCCAGATTACCGAAAGATGTGGATCAGTAGCATACCGGCTGAAATTACCAGAAGCACTTTCCGGTGTGCACGACGTCTTTCATATTTCCCAGCTGAGGAAGTGTCTCAAGCTATCAACTACTGTTCAGCTGGAGGACATTGAAGAACTGAAACCGGTTCAGATCATTGACGAGAAGGCCCGAACCACACGCAACCGTACGTTGTGGTTCTACAAAGTTCTGTGGAGTAATCACTCCATGGACGAAGCGATATGGGAGAGCGAAGGATTTCTTCGCGCTAACTATCCCGACTTTTTCACGTCGCATATCCGGTAATTTTCCACCGTCCTCTCTCTCATTTTCACCTTATAATCTCGGGACGAGATTCTTTTAAGGGGGAGGAATGTAAGGGCCTCAGTTTTTGACACATGTTTAAAGTGTTCATCACCACACAACACACCTCATTTGAAGAAAGTTGATGAACACATTTGAAGAGCAAGTAACCATTATCAACATGCTCATTAGAGAATAAACTCACAAAATGCAAAAGTGGTATTTCCCACATGCATCATCTAGGGGCTGGGCATATGAAAACTCCTACACCTTGCTAGGAATGTCCATGCCAAGTTTCACTCAAATTCAAAACCTTTTTGAAGTACTTTTTGGTATAGCTAGAAAGAGGGTAGTTTGAACTCAAATTCAAATTCAAACTGTTTTTATCCCATGAATTCAAAAGTGGGAGGCATATTCTTACACATTTTTGTGAGCTCACACACCCATTTTCACTCCATTTGGAGTTGATCTTGACATGAGCTAAGTGTAACAAATTCAAACTTTATTTGAATTTCAAACTGAACATGTGCTGAAATTTAGTCAAACCAAACCCAATTTAAATTCTAACCAATTCAGGCTCAGGGGTGAATAATTCAAATCACCATGGGCATTTTAGGGCTTACTGTTTACAACAGTGATATGGAGTTAAGTTCAGGGGTTAAAAATGAAAGTGGACCCACATGTCAGCCACTGGTTCAAATGAAACCGACTGAAGCCCTGAACACTCGGTTCTCGGGTGCAGCCCGAGCGCGCCACCGAGGGGGCTGGCCGGCGCCAGATCCTGCTGCGTTCCCCGAGCTGGAGACCAGCCGCCCGGGCTCCTTATCCCTCCACGGTGTGCTCCCGTTAAATAGTTCCCGAGCCCTGGCGCGATCAGTCGATTTCCACACCGAGCTCCACCGCAACCAGCCGCCCCCTCGATCCTGCTCGTGATCAGGCCGAGTACTCGCAATCCCAGCCTCCTCTGCAGCAAAACGGCACCGGGATCTCGTGAGAAACATCCTAGACCCCGTGTTGGCCAGTGAGCAGGCGCCTTCGAGCTACACCAGACATCTTCTCCAGCGGACCAAACGTCGCCGCTGTTCGGGCTCTCGTGGGCAGCTCGGTTCAGCCGTTGTCACGCCGACTTCTCTACACAAGAAAGGTGCGTTGTTGCATGTAGATGGAGTAGCCAAAGCCGCTCGGCAATTGATCAACCATCGGTTGAGAATTTCCAAGTTTACTGCCAGCCAGTTCATATGAGCCAAGCTCACCTCCAAGTGAAATTCGGACTCCACACGCTAGGGTTGGTCAGGCCGGTTGTCCAGTAGGTTCTACACGTACTAGCGCGCACGCTCGAGAAGGAAGTAAGGAAAACCATTGAGGATCGGCCGTGTTATGGCCGTTTTCCTCGCCACCGTTGCAAAGTACCTCGGCTCACCGTCGAGGGTATGGTTGCCGGCGTTGCTAGCTTCCACAAAGCCCGGGTTCCTGTTCCTCGTTCTCCACTGATGCTCTCCGAACGATTTCCGGTCGATTTGGTGCATGGTAGAGCAAAACCGACCTCACCGGAACCCTAGCCGGTGCTGTCACCGGTGCGCGCGGGTTTCCGGCCATCGCCGGCTGCCGGCGAGCCCACAGTCGAGTTCAGGAGGTCAGGAAAGGGGCAGGCGGCGAGTTTCGGGCCAGGGGGTGGCCGGGAGCTTGATTCCGGCGATTCTTGCCGGAGACCGCCGCCGCCGAGTATTTGGCACGAGGAGGGAGACGAAGCACTGTATGTGGGGCCCACGGGCAGAAGTTTAAATTTTTCTTCGATTTTCAGTTTTAGTACAAACTTCAAACCCACATAACTTTGGCTAGGAAGCTCCAAATCGAGTGAACCAAATTTTGTTGGATTCAGCCCTCTGAGTACTTTCCAGCAAATCAAGTTTCACTTCGTGAAAATCCTTATTTCTCCAGAATTAACTCCTCCAAGTTTAAACTGTTTGGAATTTTAACTGGAGAATCCTTTGGAGGAAAATTCTGAAATTTTGCTGGGATGTTCACCAAAATATCCCTGAACTACCATAAAAATTTCAGATACATTTGAGCTCATTTGATCCACCTAATGGTGTGATTAATAAAACTGTTCCAGAGAAAATAGAAAATGTCCAGAAACATTTTCAGAATTTCTCTGAAATGGTTTAGCTCATATCTTTATCTAGGAACCTTCAAATTAAGTGAGACCAACTCCATTAGAACCCTCTGAAAATCTAGTTTTGAAAGTCATGGGTTGCTCCATGAAAATCCCTAGAACACCCTAAGAGCTCCAATTAAGGTCAAGTGCACAATTGTTTGTGGAGAGCTCAAATGAGTTTTGCTGCAACTAAATCTTGACCAAGTCTCTGTTTAGGTTGTAACCAAGCCATAGTAAAAATTTCAGAGTCATTGGGTCTGTCTAGTAAGACTTACAACCTTCACAAGTTTAAATTCAATTCAAATGCATTTAAATTAATACATGTACTTGTTATATCATGTAGTCGCTAAGGTCGAGGAGGAACCCGAAGTCCTAGACTTTGTTACTCAGGAAGACCAGCTAGCCTATGACCAAGAGCAGCAAGGCAATCTCCGGTTTGCATTAACCTTTTTACAAATTTTTATTGTTTTGAGCACTTACTTGAGTATCAGTATTTCTTGGATTGGAGTCTTGTTTGAAAACCCAATTGCATAGCCAAGAAACCATGGGTTGGGATTAGGATTGAAAACTCCGTTAGCTACTGCAATGCTAAGATAGGGTAGGATTCGGTACAAGTCGAGTAGTTGGAACTACTCGCGATAATAGGCTAGAGGCACATCGCTCGGGTAGAGATAGTACATGATACACATGGCAAGAGAAAATGAGACTGAGCGGAGAGTAAGGGAAGCAGGACTTTGGGGCCTGTGTGCTATAGCTCCGCTTGTGTCGATTGAGGAACGAGCCGTGTGCGGGCCTGTTGAACAAGCTAGAACTGTACCGAAGACCTACCGGCTATATGGGAACCGGGAAACTGATGTAACTCGGGTAGCTGGGTGTTGAGGCATAGCTGGTCGTTCAGAGGGTAGGTTGAGAGCTCGAGGTGTAAATCGGTTGGCGGCACTGAGATGCGTGTGCAGAGACCTCTTGCTCGGGATGCTTGGACCGGTTCAACATTTGGCTAACAGGTGAAAGGTGGTTGCTGTAACACCCCAAATTTTGATTCAAAACCCTAAACCATGTTTAGAGGGGAATTTAAAATTTTTTTTGGACATGTTGCATGTTTTGCAAAAATTCAAATTCAAACTGGAATTCAAATTAAACTCAAAACAGAAAAGAAATGGAAAAAGAAAAAAGAGAAAACGGGAAAAAAACCGGCCAGTGGGCCGAAACCCGCCAGCCGGCCCAGTTTCCCCGTGCCAGCCCGCCCCCGCGCGCGCCGCGCTGTCTCTCACAGACAGGTGGGACCGGCCTGTCATCCCTAACCCCGAGCGTCTGCGGCCCGGACTTTTCCCCCCGAGCGCGCGCGATCTTAACCGATTGAAAACCGCGTCCCTCAGCCCGAATTCTGATCCCAGAAGAATCCAACTCGATCACAACTGACCCACCGCCCTCCCCCGGCTATAAAAACCCCAGCCCCGATCAGTTTTTCCCACGCGATCGCCGATTTTTACTCCGGTGAGCACCGAGACTTCGCCGGTGAATTCTGGCCGATCTAAGCTCGGAAACTCTGATCTAACTCGCTGGTCTTGATCCACCGCCTCCGGGGAGCTTTGCAGGTGCAGAAAACTCGGAGACTTACGGTGTAAATCCAGCGCCGACGAGCTTCGCCGTGGTTTTGCCTCGGACCTCGCCGCCGATCACTTTCCAGGACCCCCGAGCTCGAGAAAACCCCCGAGGTGAGATCCCTGACCTCCCCTCTACCGATCTATGCCATAAGATCACAGTTCTAGGCAGAATTCTCGAGGATCCGAAACTTTCCGGCGAGATCGCCGCTTCCCGCCGCCGTGCGCCGCCGGCAGCGCCGCCCGCGCTCGATCAGAGCGACGTGGCCGCTTGTGCGCCGTTTATTTTAAATCGCACGGTAGACTTTAAAACCCCGCGTACCGGTTCGATGTTATAATCTCAGCCGTCGGTTTAAAATCGGACGGTCCACGTCAGCCCCGCATTATAAAGACTGGAATTCTTACGTGCTACCCCCTGGGGTTCTCTGGAATTGAGAGCTAGCCCCGGAAACTTCAGATCTAGCCCCTGGAACTCCAGAAAATCATGTAAATTCATTTAAAAATCAGTTTTAGCCCCCGGACTTAATAAAAATTAGGAAAAACACCTCTGATAAGTGTAGCTAGACCCCTGGAAATTATGAAAATAGTATTATAGACACTGTAATGGGGTGAGTTCATTATTTTAGCCCTGTTTAGTATTTAATTTAAAACATTGAATATGTAACTAGTGTTTAAAAATTAAAAAAAGGGGACAAACATAATTGTCAAAATTAATTAAAAACTTTCTCAGTACTTAGAAAACTTTGGAGTGAGATAAAAATTTATTTTTGGGCTGAAATGAATCTGTTTCATTTATTATTCACATTTATTAGTATAGGGACACATTTTTAAGTAAAGAATAGTTATAGAAAAATAGGGAAAATAATTATGAAATAGTCTACATCAGAAGCCAAGGTCAAAACATGTTATTAGATTATTTAGGACCAGAACCTATTCTGTTTAGATGATGTGTATTACTAATTTCATAATAAAATACACAATTATGCATAGGAATATAAATCTGAAAATATAGCAACTAGTAAAAGATAAATGGAGTTTCTAAAATCCAAAGAATTCAGTTTAGGGTTGATAGAAATTATGAAGGCACATATGGAGAAGAAAAATACTTTTCATACATACTTGGTAGTTTAATGTAAGGAATTTATTTAAAACTGAAACACACACATATATATATATATATATAAATATAGTATGTAAGTATAAATATGAACACCAAAGTAGGAATCATACACATATAAATAAAAGTGTATGCAAGCCAGAGATCAACACACAAAGTAACCACAACACATATAATGGTGAATGAATTTCATAAATATGAATGTGTGGTTTGTATAAAGTAGAAGTGTGAACTATGTCTTATGATTGTTGTTTTTCTTTTGCTATGTGTGATGGTATGAAGTAGAACCTGTTCAAGAGCAAGTTAACCCTTTCCAAGATCAGGACTACCCATTTCAAGAGCAGCAAGAAGGAGGCAAGTGTCCTTGACCACTTTGATCCTATGCTAGGATGTGTAGATAGAATTATTTGCATTGTCAAATGAAATATGAAACCCATGCTAGGAAAGTTTCCCTAGAATTGCATTACCTTGTTTCCTTGTAGCTTGGGTTGGGATTTATTTTGTCACGTCATTTATTTACATGCATATGCTTAGCCATGCTTAGAATGGGATATTTTGGGATATGAGATCATCAGTTTATTTTACCATACTCTTGAATGAGCTATTGTGAGTTATGTAGAGGTAGGGATCAAGGCAAGTTGGATGTTTTGGTTGTGTGCTGGGTGCACGAGACTTGGGTTTGTGTTTAGTACTTGCCTGGATCCTAAGGACCGGTTCATGGAGCATGTAACCCGGCTTTACAGTGCCAACCACATGCTGAGATGGGGCAGCTTGGCCAATTAATTAGGTGTATCCCCGGCGTAGTATGGGTGTGTTGGATGGTGCGGGGAGTAGGTGTCAGCTGGACTACCATATGAACCGCAAGGCTCAAGAGGGGGCCACTGCAGCGGGGTTGGAGCCTCTTGTATGCTGTTAGGGGTGAAACCTCAGTGGGCCCACGCTCGTCGGGAATCCCTTTGTAAAGGCTTCGTAGTGATCTCCTGGCTACACACCTGGGAAGTGTGAATGTGGATCGTAGCCACTGGCATAATGGAGGTTCTTTTAGTCCACCCGGCAACGGGGGATGAAATCACTACATGTGGGTACAGTGGTACAAACTCTGCAGAGTCAAAACTGTCTTGACAGCCGTGCTCACGGTTAAGAGCGGCCTGGACTTATTCATGATTAGAGGATTGATGGTTTTGGAAGTTAAGCGGGGAGCTTAACATTGGTAATGATGTTATGGTTATTGGATTACAATGATGGGATGGGAGATTGGGACCATTTCACCTGTGTAGTAATGTAGATGCTTAATAAGCTAAGGTGATAGGTATTAATTGCGTAGTGCTTTAACCATGAGTTCAACCTCTCCTTGTTCTAGCCATGCATGATAAAATTTTCCCACACTTGCTGAGTACCATTGGTACTCAACCTTGCATATTTGTTGGTTTATATTGCTGCTCAGGTCAAGATAATGAGGTGGTGTATAATGACCAAGAATTTGGACCCGAGGAAGGTTTTTAGGTTCATGAAGACCCCCGGGCAACGCCTGTGATGGAGCCCTAAAGAATAATATTCCGCTGCTAGTTTATTTACTTGTGATGAAGCATTAGTGTCCATTGAGACATTTGCGATGTAAGACTTATTTATATTCGACACCTGGCTTGTAATAAATGATGCTTCACTATTTGTCATCACATGTATGAGAAAATGATCCTGGCATACATGTGATATTCACTTGGTTGTTTCTTCGGAAAAACCGGGTGTGACAGTTGCGTAGGCGTCCGTGATGGTTGCTGTAGGCAACATCGAGTACGGGCGTACGTGACGGGTTGTTCAGGTAACCCTGCAGGTGTAAATCAATTATAATCGCCGTCCCTCGCGGTCAGTGAGTGCCACTTGTTCACTGTACCGTGACGTAGAAAGAACAGGCTAGTTACATGTTAAAATGTTGCTGATTGAAAGATGAACTTTGATTGTTAATGATTGGCTGTAGTCTAGAGCTAACTAAAGTTCTTTTCAACTTTGGGCAAAGTACATGAGAGAAATGCGTTTCTTGTTTGATTGTGGCTCTCTCATATGCCTTAGCGTAAGGTTCTCCACAATCTGCTGCTAAAACTTGAAAGTAAGGTTCCAATAATTAGGCGAGTCCTTTGCAAATGGTTTTATCTCATGTACCCATCACCCCTCATGTAGAAGTCCCATGTTTAGGAGAGACAGGTCAGTCTTGCTGAGCCTTCGTGCTCACTGCTTGTGTTTGAAGCTTTTGCAGGATTCTATGAGGAAGGGACTCCCGAGGAGGAGACGGAACCCTAGGAGGGGAACCCCGTCGAGTGGGAGTCGTGCACGCTGCCGTGTTAGTGTGTGTGCGTGCTAGCGGAGACATGTTCATGGGCTGAACGTGAACTCGATGCGTAGTCTACGCCCGTGAGTGTAGACTGAACATATTTTGTTGTAAAAATGGTCATAAAGCTGTTTATGTAATAAAACTTTGCTTCCGCTTTGTACCTTTGATGTGTGTTATCCGGTGCTGTGCAACGCAGCACCCCTCAGCGTGATCCTGGCTCGACAAGACCGTGGGGTCGTGTCACCGGTCTAGGTACATAAGTTAGGTAAAGGTTGCGTTTTTATGAATTTCTTTCAGGTTTGTTCAAGCGGAAAATACGTGAGTTGTCAAACAATATAATCAACTAGTTTGTGAAAGAGAAAACAATTGGATTGCAAGATTCACGACTATAAGGCAATCGACAAGTTTTGAGCGAGACAAATCCTAACAAGCAACTCTAGTGATTAAGCGAGAAAGTAAAGGATTCAAGAGACTCGATTTATCCCGAGGTTCGATTCCACACAGGAATCTACGTCCTCTTTGAGGAGTCGACAAAGGACCGGGTCTCTTCCAACCCTACCCTCACCGAGCGATCACCAAGATCAAGCCTGGGTTCTTCACTATCAATCAAAGGGTTAATACAAGATTTTAGGGGCTACTCACAACTTGAGGCTCTCTACAACAACCTAGAAGTTCTAGGAAACAAAATACAACAGTCACGAACTCAAATTAACGATTAGAGTGCAAGAGATTCAAACAGAGAGCTTAAACGTTGATCACCGCGTCTCTCCTCTCACAAATCCACAAACCCATCAATATCCAATCTTAGGGGTCAAGAAGGTGAGGAAAGAGGCTTAGAAGAGCTCAAGGAAAGAGTTTTCGGTGCTAGGGTTGCAGAGATGCTCATTTGAAACCGGGGGGGGGGTCCCTTTTTATAGGGATCCCGACATCTAACCGTTACACCTACTAAAGTCCGGACTAGTCCGGCCAGAACCCCGTACTAGTTCGGCCTTGGGTGACCACTTACGTCACAAAGGCTACCAACTAAAGTCTCCGCGACCTTTGAATTCAAACGGTCATAAAACCCCGGACTAGTCCGTTGAAGAACAGACTAGTCTGATCTCACACAGGAGCCTTTGCTCCGGGTGAGAACAGACTCGTCTGGCTAGTAGCGGACTAGTCCGGCCTTACCAGACTTAGTCTCAAAACTCTCTAAACTCACATTACGGACTAGTCTGACCATGTCCGGACTGGTCCGAGCTCACACAAGAATAATTGTTCCGTTCTAAACCGGACTAGTCTAAATAAACCGGACTAGTCCGACCAGCTGAGTGGACTAGTCCGAGGTCACTCAGAGGGATTTCCTCCGGACCTAAGCGGCTTAGTCCGTGTGACACTGCCATTTTTGATTTCTGCATGTATTCATGTTTCATGTAGAAAAAACATTTTAAAAATAAGTTGAAACAGAGAAAGAACAAAAAGATAGCCAAAAAGAGCCAAATCTAGTTCATAGAGAGCACCGAAGACAACTTCCCGCGGCCGCTGGCCACGTGGCGGGTTCGGAGCTCATCTCTGCAAAGGGGGAGAGGTCCATCGCTAAACTGGCTACGTGGCAGGATCGGGGCTCATCCCCGTAAAGGGGGAGAGGTCCGGCCCCGTGGGACACGTATTGCCCCCGGAGCTAGCCTCTGCGCAGGCGCGAGGTCAGCCCCGCAGGACATGTGTCGCCTTCGGAGCTAGTCACCGCGGACAAGAGAGTACCAGCCGCACGGGACACGCGTCGCTCTCGGAACTCAGCTTCGAGAGGTCCGGTCCTACTGGACACATGTCACCTCCGGGAGGTCCAACAGTATCGGACACGTGTCACCTCCGGAGCTTATCTCCGGGAGGTCCGACACTACCGGACACGTGTTACCGCCGGAGCTCGCCTCCGGGAGGTCCGTCACTATTGGACACGTGTCAACCTCGGAGCTCGTATCTGAGCAGAAAAGAAGTCTGGCCCTGTTAGGACACGTGGCACTATCGGAACTCACCTCCGAAGAGGGGGGAGGTCCGGAACTAACACATGGCGCACGCGGAGCTCACCTCTGGAGAGAGGGAGGTCCCGCCCGCCAGGACGCGTGGCGCACGCAGAGCTCGCCTTTGAGGAAGAGGGAGGTCTCGCCCGCCTGACACGCGGCACAACCAGAGCTCGCCCCTGAGGAAAAGGGAGCCCAGGTTCCCGCAGGACATGTGGAGCCTCTGGAGCTCATCACCGCGGAAGGACGCGACTCTGAAGCAGTTTTCCTTTGTACATGAGTACCCGTTACTGAGGAAACCGACACGAACTCTTCTACTTTGAATACTACAACCAAATCGGTTAAAAGATAAGTTGTTAAGATCCAAAAACAATTTGAATCGAACTCTTATTCAAATTCCGATCAGAGGAGGACTCTTCGTTTCCTCTTATAAATAGAACCGAAAACCTTTGGCCGCAACCACGAACTTCTTTCCAACTCTCGAGTCAACGACTTGGAGCCCTAGCTCAAACTCGCCAAGCTAAAACCCCTTCGCTGGAGTTTGACCACCGGAGAGACCGCCAACGAGCCCAGACCCGATCGCCATCGCCGGAGGAGCCCTGACAATCTGTTTTGCTAGGAGGGAGGTCCCAAAGAACGTAAGGTAGGTTTCAATACCACCTTACGACATCATCGCGTTTTCTTTGCATTTGTTCTTCGATCCTTTCGAACAGAAGCTTTTTTGTGGACAAATCACGTGTTGATCGGTTTGATCTAGATCTTGAATCAAGATCATCGCCACGCCCACATTTGATTCAAACACCTCTGTTCATCATAAAACCCATGCAATCCATGCAAGAACACGTACAAACTAAACTGCATCATAGGATTAACATGCATATGCATCATTGCATCTTAAATTAGAGTTTGTGCTTGATGATTGATTGCTATGAATCTTGTATGCGCGTGATCGCGTATAGAAGGACAAGCTCAGGGAGCTGTCTACGACGAGCTGCAACAACAAGGTTTCGAGATCCAAGAGCAACAGGAACTGCAATGTGACGCCTTCAATTCTGTGGAAAACCACGGAACCGATAACTAATGCATATGTGTGCCTAGGATGTTCATCACTCATACACATACGTTCCACAAACAGAATTCAGATTATATATTACCACAAATAACAGAGTTTATTACAATATCTCATGAGTCTTGGAATCGTGCTCACAGCGGAAGTCTTTATTTCTATGTAGCGGAAGTCTTTATTCTAATGCTGAAGCAATTCAACTAAATCTAAGCAGTGATGACTCCATCTCTATTTCATTCCCACAGGCAAGGTTGAGAACAGATTACGCGCCTAATGCTCCACTTGGTCTCCATAGAAATCTTCTTCTGCTGCTGATGATGAAATAATAATGCAAGTTTGAGTACAATGATGTACTCAGCAAGTGCCGGAAAAACATGATATGTAGCTCATAACAAGGTCGGTATAAAAGGCTCATTTGCAGAAAAGCAGATTTATAAAAAAAACCATGATAAAACAGCAACTTAACTTTAGATGAATGTAATCCCAGCATGTATTAAATTACCAACATACCTCCATCACTTCCCATGTTCCATCCGAACATTAACCAACTTTATTCTTGCTCACGAATACCTCCTCGTATTCGCTACCATCTCATGAATACCTTCTCATATTCGCTACCATCTTATCTCATAAACAACTTCGTCTCACACCGAGACCAATCTCGTTGCCATGACTCAACAGTCACGCAACCATCTTGTCACCCGGACTCAACAGTCCCAAAACCAAACCATAACCATAATCAACAACCATAACCAAGAACCATCCCAATAACCATCTCAACTAATCATGGCAGTTGGCCAGGCGCTCGTGACCGTAAGCTCGGCTATCATGATAGTTTTAAGAACCCTGCAGAGTTTGTACCTCTTTACCCACAAGTTTGTGATTTCGTCACCCGTCGGCGACTGCAGAACCTCCATTATACCAGTACACAACCGTCGGTGCATGGTCAAGAGATCACAAAATAGCCTTTACAAAGGGGCTACTAGATGTATGGACTCACTAAGGTTTCACCGGCAGGCTAGAATCTCCAATTCTCCCACCCACGGGCCCCCTCTTGTGCCATGCAGTTCCCAGGGCAGTCCTCACTCGACTCCCATTCCCCGCGCTTTCCACAGTCCATAACACTCTAGCAACTTACCTAATTACTCAGCTAAGCCACACCCATACTTGTCCTTGTGGTGGCACTGTTATCCTGGCATGTGCATGCATGAACCGGTCCTTAGATCTACGGCAAGTAACCACCATCTCATGCTACCTCATTCACAAACCCAGGCTTGCCTAGATCTCCCTCCGATCCATGTTTATTAACATCATCAGTTTCTCATTATCATTACGAGTGCAGTTAGCTAGACACATCTATCTCGCTTCCCAATCCCATGGACTCAGCGAAGCATAAAAGTAAAAAAAACCATACCCGACTCATAAACTTCCCTGGCGGCAAGGGTGGTTTAACCAAAGCTAGTAAACTCCTATAAAAGGGTTTCCCATCATGTTTGACTCAGCACGCACACCTTTTTGCAAAACAAAACAGTTTCACCCAAAACATAGGATCAATATGGTCAAGGAGCACTTGCCTTGTTCTTGCGGTTCCGGTTGTTCTTGGATCTCAAAACCTTGTTGCTGCAGCTCGTCGTAGACAGCTCCCTGAGCTTGTCCTACTATGTAGGATCACGTGCATACAAGATTCACAGCAATCGATATTATGCACAAACCTTAAACTGGACGCGATGATGCGTATGCATGCTATCCTATGATTAGTTTTATTAGATTGATTTGTACGTGTTCTTGCATGGCTTGCATGGATTTTATGATGAACAGAGGTGTTCGGATCAAAGGTGGACGTGGCGATGATCTTGTCTTTATATCAACCTGATCATCAAGTGATCTGTCCACGAGAAGGCTTCTGTTCGAAGGGAATCAAAGAACAGATGCAAAGAAAACACAACGATGTAGTAAGGTGGTATTGGAGACCTACCTCACGTTCTTCTCGGTCTCAAAGTCCTCCTCAGATCGTTGGGCTTTCCTTCGGCGATCTTCCTTGCTGCACTCCGGCGATGGTTTACTCGGCGGGTTGGGACTAGGGCTCTAAGTCGTTGGCTCAGGAGTTGGAAAAGAAGTTTGTGGTTTCGGCCAGAGGTTCTGGGTTCTATTTATAATCGGGAAGAGAAGAGTCCTAATCTGATTGTATCCCGAATAAGAGTCCTGTTCAAATTTGTCGTTGAAGCTTACAACTTAGCTTTAGTTGATTTGGTGCGGTATCATTGTGGACTTCAGGTCGGTTTCTGTTCTGGTATTTCTACGCGTACAGAATCCAAAAACCGTCCCTGGAACTCGTTACCTCCTCGGTGATGAGCTCCAGAGGCTCCACGTGTCCATCGGGCCTGGTCTCTCCTTTTCCGCAGAGATGAGCTCCGGAGGTGCCACGTGTCAAGCGAGCAAGACTTCCCTCTTCTTCGGAGGTGAGCTCCGCTTGCGCCACGTATCCTGGCGGTCGGGACCTCCTCTCTTACTCGAAGGTGGCTCTGCACACGCCACGTATCAGTGTCGGACCTTTCCTCTCTTCTTTCCTCAGAGACGAGCTCCGAGGTTGACACATGTCCAACAGTGACGGATCTCCCGGAGATAAGCTCCGGTGGCGACATGTGTTCAATAGAACCGGACCTCTCGGTGGTGAGCTCCGAGATCGACACGTATCCCGTGCGACTGGTCCTCTGATTTCCGTGGTGACTAGCTCCGAAGGTGACATGTGTCCTGCGGAAACGCCTTTGCTTCTTCACAGAGGCTAGCTCCAAGGGCAACACGTGTCCCACAGGGTCGGACCTCTCCCCCTTTGCGGAGATGAGCTTCGAGCCTGCCACGTAGCTAGTTTAGCGGTGGACCTCTCCCCATTTCGCAGGGATGAGCTCCGAACACGCCACGTGGCTAGCGGCCGCGGTAAGTTGTCTTCGGCGCTCTTGGTGAACTGGATTCGGCTCTTATTGGCTATCCTTTTGATATTTTTCTCTGTTCCTACTTCTTCTTAAAATGTTTTCTCTTCATAAAACATGAATATTTGCTAACACCAGGAATGAGGGTGTCACAACTCTACCCCCTTAAATTGAATCTCACCCTCGAGATTCATTGGTAGAGAATAGATAAGGAAATTCTGCCTTGATGTCTTCTTCACGCTCCCATGTGGCTTCAGCTTCGGTGTGATGGCTCCATTGCACCTTGCACCATCGATTTACTTTGTTCCTGGTGACCCTTTCCTTCAGGTCCAAAATTTGGATAGGGTGTTCCGCATAAGTCAGGTCCTCTTGAAGTTCAAGCTCTTCCATTGGTATTTGCTCCTCTGGTACTCTCAAGCACTTCTTGAGTTGGGATACATGAAACACGTCATGTACGTCGGAGAGGTGCGTTGGGAGCTCTAGTTGATAGGCTACTTCTCCTCGCTTCTCCAAAATCTTAAATGGTCCGATGTAGCGAGGTGCTAGCTTGCCTTTGACGTTGAACGTCGTTGGCCTCGGATAGGCGATACCTTAATGTATACAAAGTCTCCTATTTCGAAAGTTAACTTCCTTTGCCTATTGTCTGCATAGCCTTTTTGTCGTGACTGGGCAGCCTTTAAGTTCTCCCGTACAATTTGGACTTGCTTTTCAGCTTCTTGTAGCACTTCGGGTCCAAACACCTGGTTCTCTCCGGTTTCGTTCCAGAACAGTGGCGTTCTACACCGCCTACCATATAATGCTTCGAAAGGCGACATCTTCAAGCTAGCTTGATACCTGTTGTTATAGGAGAATTCGGCATACGGTAAACTCCTATCCCAACTACGCCCACGTTTCAAGGCGCAAGCTCTCAACATGTCCTCCAAAATTTGGTTTGTCCTTTCGGTTTGTCCATTAGTTTGTGGGTGATAGGCGGAGCTAAAATCCAGTCGTGTATCCATAGCTTTCTGTAGCTTCCTCCAGAATCTTGAGGTAAACTGAGAACCTCGATCTGAGACTATCCTCCTCGGGACTCCATGACGGCACACGATCTGCTCCATGTACAACTCGGCTAATTGTTGTTTCGGAACGAGACAGGAGAGAACCAAGTGTTTGGACCCAAAGTGCTACATGAAGCTAAGAAGAAAGTCCAAACAATACGGGAGAACTTGAAGGCTGCTCAGTCACGACAGAAAGGCTATGCAGACAATAGGCGAAGGAAGTTGACTTTTGAAGTAGAAGACTTTGTATACCTTAAGGTATCGCCTATCCGAGGCCAACAACATTTTAACGTCAAAGGCAAGCTACACCTCGCTACATCGGGCCATTCAAAATTTTGGACAAGCGAGGAGAAGTAGCCTATCAACTAGAGCTCCCAACGCACCTCTCCGACGTACATGACGTGTTCCATGTATCCCAGCTCAAGAAGTGCTTGAGAGTACCGGAGGAGCAAGTACCAATGGATGAACTTGAACTTCAAGAGGATCTGACCTATGCAAAGCACCCTGTCCAGATTTTGGACGTAAAGGAACGGGTCATGAGGAACAAAGTCATCCGTTGGTGCAAGGTACAATGGAGCCATCACACAGAAGCTAAAGCCGCATGGGAGCGTGAAGAAGACATCAAGACAGAGTTTCCTCATCTATTCACTACTAACGAATCTCGAGGGTGAGATTCAATTTAAGGGGGGTATATTTGTGACACCCTCATTTTTGATTTATGCATGTATTCATGTTTCATGTAGAAAAAACATTTTTAAAATAAGTTGAAACAGAGAAAAAAATCAAAAAGATAGCCAAAAAGAGCCAAATCCAGTTCACAGAGAGCACCGAAGACAACTTCCCACGGCCGCTGGCCACGTGGCGTGTTCGGAGCTCTTCTCCACAAAGGAGGAGAGGTCCGCCGCGAAACTGGCTACGTGGCAGGATCGGGGCTCATCCCCGCAAAGGGTGAGAGGTCCGGCCCTGTGGGACACGTGTTGCCCCCGGAGATAGCCTCTGCGGAGGAGCGAGGTCAGCCCCATAGGACACGTGTCGCCTTCGGAGCTAGTCACTGCGGACAAGAGAGGACCAGCCGCACGGGACACGCGTCGCTCTCGGAACTCACCTCCGAGAGGTCCGGTCCTACTGGACACATGTCACCTCCGGAGCTCACCTCCGGGAGGTCCAACACTATCAGACATGTGTCACCTCCGGAGCTTATCTCCGGGAGGTCCGACACTACCGGACACGTGTTACCTCCGGAGCTCGCCTCCGGGAGGTCCGTCACTATTGGACACATGTCAATCTCAGAGCTCGTATCTGAGCAGAAAACAAGTGTGGCGCTGTTAGGACACATGGCACTATCGGAGCTCACCTTCGAAGAGGGGGGAGGTACGGAACTGACATGTGGCATTCGTGGAGCTCGCCTCTGTTGAGAGGGGAGGTCCCGACCCACCAGACACGTGGCGCACGCGGAGCTCGCCTCTGGAGAGATGGAGGTCCCGCCCGCCAGGACGCGTGGCGCACGCGGAGCTCGCCTCTGAGGAAGAGGGAGGTCTCGCCCACCTGACACACGGCACAACTAGAGCTCGCCCCTGAGGAAAAGGGAGCCCAGGTTCCTGCAGGACACGTGGAGCCTCCGGAGCTCATCACCGCGGAAGGACGCGACTCTGAAGCGTTTTTCCTTTGTACGTGAGTACCCGTTACTGAGGAAACCGACACGAACTCTTCTACTTTGAATACTGCAACCAAATCGGTTAAAAGATAAGTTGTTAAGATCCAAAAACAATTTGAATAGGACTCTTATTCAAATTCCGATCAGAGGAGGACTCTTCGTTTCCTCTTATAAATAGAACCGAAAACCTTTGGCCGCAACCACGAACTTCTTTCCATCTCTCGAGTCGATGACTTGGAGCCCTAGCCCAAACTCGCCAAGCTAAAACTCTTTCGCTGGAGTTTGACCACCGGAGAGACCGCCGACGAGCCCAGACCCGATCGCCATCGCCGGAGGAGCCCCCACGATCTGTTTTGCTAGGAGGGAGGTCCCGAAGAACGTAAGGTAGGTTTCAATACCACCTTACGACATCATCGCATTTTCTTTGCATCTGTTCTTCGATCCTTTCGAACAGAAGCTTTTTCGTGGACAAATCACGTGTTGATCGAGTTGATCTAGATCTTGAATCAAGATCATCGCCACGTCCACATTTGATCCGAACACCTCTGTTCATCATAAAACCCATGCAATCCATGCAAGAACACGTACAAACTAAACTGCATCATAGGATTAACATGCATATGCATCATTTCATCTTAAATTAGAGTTTGTGCTTGATGATTGATTGCTATGAATCTTGTATGTGCGTGATCGCGTATAGAAGGACAAGCTCACGGAGCTGTCTACGACGAACTGCAACAACAAGGTTTCGAGATCCAAGAGCAACAGAAACCGCAAGAACAAGGCAAGTGCCCCTTGACCATATTGATCCTATGTTTTGGAAAACTGTTTTGTTTGTAAAAAGGTGTGTGTGCTGAGTCAAACGTGATGGGAAACCCTTTCATAGGAGTTTACTAGTTTTGGTTAAACCACCCTTGTCGCCAGGGAAGTTTATGAGTCAGATATGGTTTTTGCTTTTATGCTTCGCTGAGTCCATGGGATATGGGAAGCGAGATAGATGTGTCTAGCTAACTGCACTCGTAAGAATAATGAGAAACTGATGTTGATAATGGACATGGATCGGAGGGAGATCTAGGCAAGCCTGGGTTTGTGAATGAGGTAGCATGAGATGGTGGTTACTTGCCGTAGATCTAAGGACTGGTTCATGCGAGCCATGCCAGGATAACAGTGCCACCACAAGGCCAAGTATGGGTGCGGCTTAGCTGAGTAATTAGGTAAGTTACTATATTGTTATGGATTGTGGAAGGCGCGGGGAATGGGAGTCGATTCAGGACTTCCCTGGGAACTGCATGGCACAAGAGGGGGCCCGTGGGTGGGAGAATTGGAGATTCTAGCCTGCCGGTGAAACCTTAGTGAGTCCATACATCTAGTAACCCCTTTGTAAAGGCTATTTTGTGATCTCTTGGCCATACACCGATGGTTGTGTACTTGTATAATGGAGGTTCTGCAGTAGCCGACGGGTGACGAAATCACAAACTTGTGGGTAAAGTGGTACAAACTCCGCAGATCCTAAAACTATCATGATAGCCGAGCTTACGGTCACGAATGCCTGGACAACCCACATGATTAGTTGGGATGGTTTTTGGTTATGATTTTGGTTATGGTTTGGTTTTCGGGACTGTTGAGTCCGGGTGATAAGATTTGGTTACATGACTGTTGAGTCATGGCAACGAGATTGGTCTCGGTGTGAGACGGAATTGTTTATGAGATGAAATAGTAGCGAATACGAGATGGTATTCGTAAGATGGTAGCGAATATGAGAAGGTATTCGTGAGCAAAGATGAAAAAGATTAATGTATGGTTGAGACATGGAAATTGATGAATATAATGGAGGTATGTTGGTATTTTAAATACATGTTGGATTACATTCACTTAAAGCTGAGTTGCTATTTTTATCGTATTTTGAGAAATAAACTTTGCTTTCTGCAATGAGCCTTTTATACCTTCCTTGTTGTGAGCTACATATCATATTTTCCCACACTTGCTGAGTACATCATTGTACTCAAACTTGTATTATTACTTCATCATCAGCGACAGGAGAGGATTACTATGAAGACCAAGTGGAGCCTTAGGCGTGTAATCTGTCCTCAACCTTGCCTGTGGGGATGGAATGGAGATGGAGCCGCTGCTGCTGCTTAGTTTGCTTCCGCACTAGATAGAAGACTTCCGCTGCTAGAATAAAGTCTTCCGCTGCTAGATTTAGACTTCCGCTGCTTAGATAAGACTTCCGCTATTAGCATGAGTCCAAGACTCATGAGACATTGTAATAAACTCTGTTATTCGTGGTTATATATATTCTGAATTCAGTTTGTGTATGATATGTGTATGTCTGATGAACATCCTGGGCACACATACGCATCAGTTCCAGGTTCCGTGGTTTCCGGGGCGTCACAGTCCGAACAGGAGGACTAGTCCGGCCCCATGGGCGGACTAGTCCAGCCTTCTGGGACTTGGTCTCAGAAAGGCTCAGACCTACACAAGAACGGACTAGTCCGGCATAAAACGGACAAGTCCAAACTCACTCAGAGACCTGTAGTCCGGTCCAAAACGGAATAGTCCGGTTGGATCGGACTAGACCGGCCCCATGTCCGGACAAGTCCGGTCTACCTTCTAAGCTATGCCTAGGACTATTCCCTCCCAAAATTCTAACTAGAAATTTGAGCTCTCTAATGATTCTCAAGCACTCTAAAAGAGAAGACCCTCTACACAACTAGAAAATGTGAAACTCAAGAATAAAATCCTATTTTCTACTCTTGCAAGTCTTCTTCTTTTTCTTTTTGCTTTTTGGGTAACTCCACATTCATTCTCATCTCAAAACCTGTGCTCATACTCATTAAAGCTTATTAGTATCTTATTGTCGTCATCAATCATCCAAAACCTACGGGGATTACCTAGATGCACTTTCAGACACTTCCCTCAGTCTGCTCGGAAGCAGCCCGCGGAGGTTCTTTTTTCGGAGAGTGGATCTCGAAGGTCGGAGCATAATGGCGAGAGGTACACGAGGATTTACGTGGTTCAGGCTGCCGGAGCGTAATACCCTACGTCCACGGGTGTGTTTGCTGTATTGCTTGCGCGTGTGAGAGTGTGAGTTGGCTGGGTCACGAACCCTTTGCTCGGAGGCTGTCCCGGTCCTTTTATAGCCCAAGGCCGGGGCAGTTACAAGGTGGTCCAGGGCCCGACAGGTGGCCCCGCGGCTATCCGTATCCTATGCATAAGCTATAGACATTTACAGCTATATGCATTGTCACTCTCAGTGGAGTTAAGGCGTGCCGCCTGACACGCCGGGCGTCTCTGACCGGGTGACTGGTGATGATGAAGCCTTCGTCTTGTCGCTGCGTCTCCTCGCCCTGCTAGGCAGCTTTGCGCCGTTGGGCGGCACTGTTGTGATGTCACGCCTCGCCGCCCTGTCTTTCACCGTAATGGTGCGAAGATGTGGAACGAAGTCGTGCTCCGTGCGCCATACTTCTTGGGAAGGCGTGAGCCTTGAATGCTCGGCCTAACAATGTACCTCCCCCTTTACCCCTTGGCCATCTGCCCGTTGCTCGTCGGCGTGACGCCCGGGCGGCTGGCCCCTGGGACATGCATCTCCACCGGAGCTGCCTTGCGGAGTAGTGGGTGGTTCGTAGTCATTGGACACATGGCAGCACCAGAGCCCTCCCATGCTGGAGGTCGGGCCCGGGGCTGCAAGAAACGTGGCACATCGGGAACCTTCCTTGGGGGAAGGTGCACCTGGAGTCGTCGCCCCTGTGGCAGCACCGGAGCCCTCCTATGCTGGAGGTCAGATCCGGAGCCACAGGACACGAGGCACCTCCAAAGCTCTCTCTGGCGGAGGGTGTGGCTCGGAGGTTCCGGACACTTGGCAGCGCCAGAGCCCTCCCTGGTGGAAGATCAGGCCTGACACCACTGGACGCGTGGCGGCTCCTGAGCCACCCTCGGCCGGTAGTCAAACTCAAGGCCTGAAGACACGTGGCAACCCCGGGACTGCCCATGGGGCCCAGGGCACGTGACTTACGCTGGGGCCCGCCTAAGCTGGAAAGGCAGGGCCCAGGTTGTTTTTATCCACTACGCGGGGTACCCGGTCTGCAGGGTACCGACAAATATCTTCTCACCTCCTCCTTCATCCCGTCTCTGCTTATGCTGATCATCCCCCTGCTTCCCCACACCTTGGATGTACCAGTCCCCTTGTCTAAGAACTCGTGATCCTTTCTCCCCATAATCCACTCGAACACCTAGCTCAGAAGTGGCTCATTAATCTCCTGAAAATTGTTCCATCTCTTTCGCCATGCGCTCTAGGGTTAGCACCGCTACTCTTTCCCCCGTCTCCGCTACTTGTCGGAACAAGAGATCTCGCTCCTTCCCATATTGCTCTGCCGTTGACGCTGCTAATGATTGTTGACCTACTAGCCGTTTTTGCACCTCGTCGACGCGATTGAGACGCTAAGAGATTGAATCCAGCATCGCAAACACGTGATCTCACTTCTCCTCATCTGTCTTCGCCGCTGCCACCATGGCTTCCAAAATGAACCTCGTTTGCGCCAAAGGCTTCGAAGGAGAATCCGTCGCGATTCACCTTGAGCTGAACCAACCGCGGAAGGATTTACAGGAGATCGAACTCTACGAATATCGCTTCACTAAATCTCAACCCACCTCCTCTAGATTTTACGGTTCTAAGCCAATGGATTCGATCATGATACCCCTCCCCTCCAAGGAAAGTAGGCTCTAATAACAGTTGTGATGGCCCGTGGCCGTGGAGCGCCGCCACCATGACGTGAGCACAATTGAACCGCCGGTGCCGAGCATGCGAGTGGTGGCGTGAGTGAGTTGGAGGAAGGAATGGGTAACTGGTTTCTGTTTTCTCTTTCTTCACTGATACTGTTCCCGAGGCTGGTCGGTTACATAGGCAGTTCGTCTGGGGATTCCCCACCCCTAAGCACAATGTAATGATGTGTCTAAACTATTGATTATAATTAATGACTCTTCTAATCATGCCACGCCAGCACCAGGTGTTACAGGCACCTAAGCACAACATGCCGGTCGGGAGGGAATCATGGGGAGGTCGGCACGCGACAGGTTACGGTTTGTTTTGGGTGGGGACTTAGAAAAAAATTCTGAATCGGTCGTTGTGCATCACCTGCTGATTTTTATCACACGTGTTGTCAATCTTCAAGTAATACATAACTCATGTCTTTAATATGCAGTTAAAATTAAAATGTGTCTCGATGCGACAATGCTATAACACATGTGACAAAAAATGGTGTGATGATACACATGACTCGTTGTACATCACCGATACAAAGTGATGGAAATCAGAGGTGGAAGCTGGGTGAAACCGTGGCTCTCAAACTTGAGGCGCCTTGTGTTATATGTTTATATAGATGATCAAGTACAAGGGCGCCTTGATGCTTGTTACATTCGTGCATGATCGCACAACCAACCAAGTCGGCGAAACAAAAAAATAAAACAGAAAAAACCTTATCGTTTGTTACATCAAATAATAGATAAAGCTATCCTAACTACTCTTCTGTTAAGTCCACATAGTCTTCATTCTCTGGTTGAGTCTTGTACGTAATATTCCAATCCCCCCCTCAATCTGAACTCACCAGATTTAAATTGTATTTGAACATCTCAAACTGCTAAACTGGAATAGGTTTCGTGAACCTGTCGGCTATTTATTCTTTTGATGAGACATACTCAATATCAAGTAGTCCTCTTGCTACTTTCTCTCACACAAATTGAAAGTCCACTTCTTGTGCTTAGTGCAAGCATGGAAGACAGGATTACCTGATAGATACTTAGCACTCATATTGTCGCACCATAGCCTTGCCTTCGGAGCTTCAATAGTGTCTGTATCCACATAATTTTAGAAGTAGCATTAGCTAAAGCTTTGTACTCAAATTCAGTGCTTGATCTTAAGACAGTTGCTTGTTTCTGTGCACTTCAAGACACAATATTTGATCTCAAGAAAATGGCAAAGCCCCCTGTGGATCTTCAATCATCTAGGATGCCTGCCCAGTCTGCATCTGATAAACAGTTTACAAGAAGAGAAGATGATCTACTGATCTTTAACCCGAGCTTCGTTGATTGTTTTAGATAGCTCAATATCCTTTTCATTGTTGCCCGATGCACAGTGGTAGGAGCATGTAGGAATTGATAGGCTTTATTAACCGCAAAAGAAATATCCGATAAGGTTAAAGTCAAGTGTTGCAATGCACCAACTGTACTTCTATACCGTGTAGCATCTTCTTGTCCAAGCGGTGTTCCCTCATGAACCAACAACTTCTCTCATGTGGACAGTGGTGTACTTGTTGATTTACAATTCATCATTCCAACCATTCTTAGTATGTCGTTTGCATATTTTCTTGTGGGAGAATAATACCATCTTTCACTTTGCTCACCTCAATGCCAAGGAAGAAGTGCAGCTCACCTAAGTCTTTCAACGTAAACTCCTTTTCTAGATCTCTCAATAGTGCTTCGGTTGCCTCTGCTGCTGAACTAGCAACAATAATATCATCTACATAGATTAGTATGAATATGTTGATTTTTCCTTTGTTTTAAAAGAACAAGGATGTGTCTGCCTTTGAAGGTTGGAAACCTATCTCATGGAGCTTTGTACTAAGCCTTGAGTACCAGGGTCTTGGAGCTTGCTTTAACCATACAATGATTTATAAAGTTTGCAAATATATTGTGATTGAGATTGACTTACAGAGGTTGCCTCATATACACATATTCTTCTAGATTACCATGCAAGAATGCATTATGCATATCTAGCTGCCTTAAACTCCATCTCTTGGAAATAACAATAGAAAGCACTACTCTAATAGTATCTGATTTTACAACGGTACTAAAGGTATATTCGTAGTCTATTCCATATACTTTTGTTTGAAGTTTTTTGCAACTAAACGAGCCTTGTATCTGTCAAGACTTCCATCTGCTTTTCTCTTTATTTTATACACCCATTTGCAATCTATGATATTGATATCCTTATTTGGTGGAACGAGATGCCAAGTTTTATTACTCATCAGCACAGTATATTCCAAGTCCATAAATTCCTTCCAATTTTTGTCATTGAGGGCCTCACCTACATTTGGTGGTTCACTTGAAGCTGTAAAATGTGCATATCTTATATTGCCATCAGTGTATACCTTTTCCTTGCGGATCACACTTTGTAACGTGTCTCTGGACGAGACAGATCCTCTATATGTGGCTCTTGAATAGAATTTTACCTGTCTTTTGTGGTGGCGGAGATGCAGTTTGAAGATGTGACTCACTAGACCTGAATGGTGTACAAGATCCAGGCGAAGACAACGTTGTATGCCCATCGAGTGCAAGTTCATCGAGGGTGATTTCCTCCCCTGCTCCTTTGCCTGTCATGTCTACTCCTTGGGATCCGGCTTGCGGTGCGCCAGCGTCTGCCGCTGCGTGTGAACTTGTCTCACCTCTTGTCTCGTGCTTCATGAACACTTGTATCATGAGTTGTGCTGTCTGTCTCGTGACGAAGATCATTCTCGCTTTCAGCATCAACAATATTTCTGGCATCCACATTGTCGGAGTGTGTGAGCTGCGACACTCCTCCCGGCCTGCTACGAAAGCAGCCCGCAAGGTTCTTCGATTGGAGGGGGCTTGGCGCCCTACGCGATCTGGCTCGAGAGAGCAGATGAACACCGAGATTTACGCGGTTCGGGCCGCCGGAGCGTAATACCCTACGTCCATGAGAGTGACTGTTCTATTGCTTGCGCGTGTGTGCGTGAGAGGGTGCTGGATTGCGAACGCGGAACCCCATGTCAGGTGGTCACCTCGGTCCTTTTATTGTCCAAGGCCGGGGTAGTTACAATGCGGCTTGGGGCCCGACAGGTGGCCCCGAAGCTATGCGAACCCTATACATTATCTAGGGTTTTGTAATCTGAGTAGAGCAGTCGGTGGGGGAGTTAAGTCCCGCCGCCTGGCGCGCTGAGCGCACCTGTCCATGTGTCAGGTGATGATGAAGACGCCGTCTTGTCGCTGCGTCTTGTCATTCCGCTTGGGCGGCCCAGTGCAGTTGGGCGTCACTATACCGCTGTCATGCCTTGCAGTCCTGTCTTGTCACCGTAATGGCGGTCAGGCGGAGGACGGAGACATGCACCGTGCGCCATGCTTCTGGGGAAGGCGCGAGCCTTGATGCGCAGTCTGACAGCGCACTTCTTCCTTGACTTCATCGACCCTCCGCCCACGACGGATCGTGGGGCACATGGCGGCTTCAGAGATCTTGCCGACGGGTTTGGAGCCGGGAGACACGTGGCAGCTCCAGACCTCACTTCAGTGGGGAGGCTCGGACCGGAGCCCAGGGCACATGTTGGATCCGGGGCTCTCCTCAGCAGGGTGGAGGTTCTGAGCATAGAGACACATGGCAGCTCCCGACCTCACCTCAGCGGGGAGGTTTGGACCGAAGCCCAGGAAATGTGTCGGCTCTGGAGCTCTCCTCAGCAGGGAGGAGGTTCTGAGCCTAGAGACACGTGGCAGATCTGTACCTCACCTCAGCGGGGAGGCTTGGACCAGAGCCCAGAGCATGTGTCGGCTCCGGAGCTCTCATCAGCAGGGAGGAGTGTCGGAGCCTGGATACAAGTGGCAGCTCCGGACCTCACCTCAGCGGGGAGGCTCGAATCGGAGCCCAGGGCACGTGTTAGCTCCAGAGAACCTCCTCAGCCCTCCGTGGCTAGGCGGGCGCACCCCGGGCAGCATACTTATGTCACTCAGAAGATACCCTCCCAGCTGGGGGAGAGTTTGTTCCCCCCTTCTCAAGAAAGTATTCACCGAAGCACTAGGTCACCCACCTCGAGCTGTCTACTCCGCACGAACCGCTGCTGATAACATCGAAGCGCTTGACGGTATCGCACGTGTCGAGCAGCTGCTTGCCACCTTCGCTCATCGACATAGTCGACAGTTTCACGCCGGAGCTGATCCTGCGTGGCTTTGTCGTACGCTTGGACACGGGATGAGCCCATGGTGATTTCCGGGGGGAGGACGGCCTCAGCCCCATACACCATGAAGAAGGGTGTTTCACCTGTTGAGCGATTGAGGGACGTCCAGCTAGCCCACAGTGCACACGGAAGCTCTTCAACCCAATTGGCACCGTGCTTCTTCAAGCTGTCGTAGGTGCGCGTCATGAGTCCTCTGAGTATCTCGGCATTTGCTCTTTCGATTTGACCGTTACTCTGTGGGTGAGCAAAAGATGCATAGCAAACTTGAATGTCGAGGTCTTTGCAGTAGCCTTGGAATAATGCACTGGTGAACTGGGTCCCGTTGTCGGTGATGATTCTGTTTGGGGCCCCGAACCGGCAGATGATCGACATGATGAGCTTGACTGCTGACTGCTTGTTGATAGTTACTCTAGGGGTAGCTTCCGGCCACTTGGTGAACTTGTCTACGGCGACGTAGAGGTACTGGTACCCTCCAACAGATTGAGGGAATGGTCCTAGGATGTCCAGCCCCCACACAGCGAAGGGCCATGAGGGCGGGATCATCTGCAGCATCTGCGCTGGTGTGTGGATCTGCTTAGCATGGAATTGGCACGCCTTGCATCTCTTGACCAGGTCGATGACATCATGGAGTGTTGTCGGCCAGTAAAAGCCATGCCGGAAGGCTTTACCGACCAGCGTGCAGGAAGATGCATGGTTCCCACACTCGCCTCCATGAATCTCTACGAGCAGGTCGCATCCCTCCTCCCGGGTTATGCACCGCAATAGGACGCCGTTAGCGCCACGCCGGTAGAGATCCCCTAGTGGATACACTTGGATCTTGAGCGCCGGGTTGCATGGAGTCCCCGGTGATGCTTACGATCCTTTTCGGGCGCCATGGTAGCAGGGCCGCCGGGACTGCCAGCTCCAAGGTACTGATTTCACCCCCTTCGCCTGGTTCAGCCGGCCAGGTGGTAGGTCGCATCAACTTCCTTTCAAAGACCCCCTCAGGCACCGGAGCTCAAGTGGAAGGTTTCATTGACAGGTCATCGACTATTGTGTTGTTGGCGCGGGGAACATGGCACAAATCCAAGGATAAGAAGTCCTTCTCCATCTTCTGTACTTGGAGGAGATAGGCTGCAAGCTGCGGGTAGTTGCAGCATCACTCTCCCTTGACTTGCTTGATGATCAGCTGAGAATCACCCTTGACCAATAACTGTTGGACGCCAAGGGATAGCACGGTCTTTAACCTGAAGATGAGAGCTTCATACTCCGCCATGTTGTTGGTTGCCTTGAAGTCAAGTCACACCATGTACTTGAACTTCTCTCCGGTTGGTGTAAGGAGCATAACCCCCACTCTGGCACCTTTCTTGCGCGAGGAGCCGTCGAAGAAGAGAGTCCAGTAAGGCTCAGTGAAGACCGGAGCTCTAGGCTTTGGTCCACCAATGTCTTGGGCCCCTAGCTGGAATGGTGGCGGTGTCCACTCTGCCACAAAGTCACCTAGCGCCTGACTCTTCACCGCATGGAGCGGTAAGAAGTCCAGCTCAAACTCTGCCAGCTACGCAGCCCATTTAGCTATGTTTCCGGTTGTGTTGGGGCTGTGGAGGATGGTTCTCAGCGGGTATGAGGTAACCACCGAGATCTTGTGAGCTTGGAAGTAGTGACGCAGCTTCCTTGAAGCAATGAGGACTGCATAGAGCAGCTTGTGCACCTCCAGATATCTTGTCTTGCCATCGTGGAGGACCTCGCTGATGAAGTAGACCGGACGCTGGATGGTTTGGACCCTCTAGAAGAGGTACGATATGTCTTCTTGTAGAGGTCTGGGACTTGGGGGCCCACAGCCCCCGGGTCTGGAACTGCACTCTGGAATCTCAGACCCAGATGCGCACTGGTTGTCAGGTCTAGTTGGCTGAGACCCGACTAGATCTTCTCGGGGAGGTCGGGGACTTGGGGCCCCAAGGCCCCCGGGTCATGGACTGCATTCCGAGAGCTCGGACCCGGATATGCATTGACCATCAGGTCCGACTGTTTGGGACCTGATTATCTCCCCATCCCTAGGGTCTCCTGCGGAGTCTGAGGCCAGAGACTTTAGACCAATGGCAACAGGAGCCTCATCTAGGACATCAGGTCTATGGAGTTCCAGCCGCTCCGCAACCAAAACCATGCTCACGACCTCAGTTGTGGCAGCGACGTAGAGGAGTAGAGGCTCGCCTTGTTCCGGGGCCACCATGATCGGCAGCGTTGTGAGGAAATTCTTCATCTCCTGGAACGCCTCATCCACCTCCTCGGTCCATACGAATGGACCGGATTTGCGCAGAAGTTTGAAGAACGGAAGAGTCCGCTCAGCCAATCTAGAGATAAACCGACTGAGTGCAGCCAAGCATCCGGTAAGCTTCTGCACATCCTTGATGCGGGCAGGGGCCGCATCAGTTCTATCGCCTTAATCTTCTCTGGGTTAGCTTCAATTCTATCATTAATGAAGACTCTCTGTTTCAAGTCTTGTGTTTTGAGTTATTGATGTAGACTTCAGACCCTTGGCAGCGCAAAGACCCGGAATGACTTAGCCAACGTGGATAGCTCTTTGCCGATGCCCCGGGCTTGTTCCTCCGGGTACTTAGCAGCATAAGGACCCAGGGCGCTCCGGCAGTGTGGCTATGTGACACCCTCAATTCTGTGGAAAACCACGGAATCGAGAACTAATGCATATGTGCCAGGATGTTCTTCACACATACACATGTATTCCACAAAACTGAATTCAGAATATATATAACCACGAATAACAGAGTCTATTACAATAGCTCATGAGTCTTGGACTTATGCTCGCAGCGGAAATCTTTATTTCTATGCAGCGGAAGTCTTTATTCTAATGCGGACAATTTAACTAATACAGAAACAAATCTAAGCAGCAATGGCTCCATCTCTATTCCATCCCCACAGGCAAGGTTGAGAACAGATCACACGCCTAATGCTCCATTTGTTCTTCATAGTAATCTTCTCCTGCTGCTGATGTTGAAATGATAATGCAAGTTTGAGTACAATGATGTACTCAGAAAGTGCGGGAAAACATGATATGAAGCTCATAACAAGGTAGGTATAAAAAGGCTCATTTGCAGAAAGCAATGTTATTTATCAAACCATGGTAAAACAGCGACTCATCTTTAAGTGAATGTAATCCCAACATGTATTTAAAATACCAATCATACCTCCATTATGTTCATTAATTTTCCATGTCACAACCAGTCATCAATCAACCTTATTCTCACGAATACCTCCTCATATTTGCTACCATCTCACGAATACCATCTCGTATTCGCTACCATTTCATCTCATAAACAACTTCGTCTCCCACCGAGACCAACCTCGTTGCCATGACTCAACAGCCATGCAACCCATCTTATCACCCGGACTCAACAGTCCCAAAACCAAACCATAACCAAACCATCCAAAACCATAACCAATAACCATCCCAACTAATCATGGCAGTTGGCCAGGCGCTCGTGACCGTAAGCTCGGCTATCATGATAGTTTTAAGAACTCTGCAGAGTTTGCACCTCTTTACCCACAAGTTTGTGATTTTGTCACCCGTCGGCGACTGCAGAACCTCCAATATACCAATACACAACCGTCGGTGTATGGTCAAGAGATCACAAAATAGCCTTTACAAAGGGGTTACTAGATGTATGGACTCACTAAGGTTTCACCGGCAGGCTAGAATCTCCAATTCTCCCACCCACGGGCCCCCTCTTGTGCCATGCAATTCCCAGGGCAGTCCTCACTCGACCCCCATTCCCCGCGCCTTCCACAGTCCATAACACTCTAGCAACTTACCTAATTACTCAGCTAAGCCGCACCCATACTTGGCCTTGTGTTAGCACTGTTATCCTGGCATGTGCATGCATGAACCGGTCCTTAGATCTACGGCAAGTAACCACCATCTCATGCTACCTCATTCACAAACCCAGGCTTGCCTAGAACTCCCTCTGATACATGTTCATTAACAACATCAGTTTCTTATTGTCATTTCGAGTGCAGTTAGCTAGACACATCTAACTTGCTTCCCAATCCCATGGACTCATCGAAGCATAAAAGTAAAAACCATACCCGACTCATAGACTTCCCAGACGACAAGGGTGGTTTAACCAAAGCTAGTAAACTCCTATAAAAGGGTTTCCCATCATGTTTGACTCAGTACAGACACCTATCCACAAAACCAAGCAGTTTTACCCAAAATATAGGATCAATATGGTCAAGGAGCACTTGCCTTGTTCTTGCGGTTCTGGTGGCTCTTGGATCTCGAAACCTTGTCGTTGCAGCTCGTCGTAGACAGCTCCCTGAGCTTGTCCTTCTATACAGGATCATGCACATACAAGATTCATAACAATCAATATCATGCACAAACTTTGAACTGGTGGCTCCAGCGCTAGACTTCCTTTCTTCTCAGAGACGAGCTCCGAGGTTAACACGTGTCCAACAGTGACGGACCTCCCGGAGATAAGCTCCGGTGGCAACACGCGTCCAATAGAACCGGACCTCTCGGAGGTGAGCTCCGAGATCGACACATATCCGCGCGACTGGTCCTCTGATTTCCGCGGTGACTAACTCCGAAGGTGACATGTGTCCTGTGGAAATGCCTTTGCTTCTTCTGCAGAGGCTAGCTCCGGGGGCAACACGTGTCCCACAGGGTCGGACCTCTCCCCTTTTGCGGAGATGAGCCCCGAGCCTGCCACGTAGCCAGTTTAGCGGCGGACCTCTCCCCACTTCGCAGGGATGAGCTCCGAACATGTCACGTGGCCAGTGGGCCGCAGAAGTTGTCTTCGGCGTTCTCGGTAAACTGGATTTGGCTCTTATTGGCTATGTTTTGATATTTTTCTCTGTTCCTACTTCTTTTAAAATGTTTTCTCTTCATGAACATGAATATATGCAGAAACCAAAAATGAGGGTGTCACAAATCAACCCCCCTTAAATTGAATCTCGCCCTCGAGATTCGTTGGTAGAGAATAGATGAGGAAATTCCGCCTTAATGTCTTCTCCACGCTCCCATGTGGCTTCAGCTTTGGTGTGATGGTTCAATTGTACCTTGCACCATCGGATCACTTTGTTCAGGGTGACCCTTTCCTTTATGTCCAAAATTCGGACAGGGTGCTCCGTGTAAGTCAGGTCTTATTAAAGTTCAAGCTCTTCCATTGGTATTTGCTCCTCTGGTATTCTAAAGCACTTCTTGAGCTGGGATACATGAAACACGTCATGTACGTCGGAGAGATATGTTGGGAGCTCTAGTTGATAGGCTACTTCTCCTCGCTTGTCCAAAATCTTAAATGGTCCGATGTAGCGAGGTGCTAGCTTGCCTTTGATGTTGAAACGTCGTTGGCCTCGGATAGGCGATACCTTGAGGTATACGAAGTCTCCTACTTCGAAAGTTAACTTCCTTCGCCTATTGTCTGCATAGCCTTTCTGTCGTGACTGAGCAGCCTTTAAGTTCTCCCGTATCGTTTGGACTTGTTTTTCAGCTTCTTGTAGCACTTCGGGTCCAAACACTTAGTTCTCTCCGGTTTTGTTCCAAAACAGCGGTGTTCTACACCGTCTACCGTATAATGCTTCGAAAGGCGACATCTTCAAGCTAGCTTGATATCTGTTGTTATAGGAGAATTCAGCGTAGGGTAAACTCCTTTCCCAACTACGCCCACGTTTCAAGGCGCAAGCTCTCAACATGTCCTCCAAAATTTGGTTTGTCCTTTCGGTTTGCCCATCAGTTTGGGGGTGATAGGCGGAGCTAAAATCCAGTCGTGTTCCCATAGCTTTCTGCAGCTTCCTCCAGAATCTAGAGGTAAACTGAGAACGTCGATCAGAGACTATCCTTTTCGGGACTCCATGACGGCACACGATCTGCTCCATGTACAACTCGGCTAATTGTGTAACGTTGTAATTGGCCTTTATAGGGAGAAAATGGGTGGTTTTCGTCAATCGGTCCATGATAACCCAGATGGAGTCGTAACCCAACTGAGTACGTGGCAATCCGACGATGAAGTCCATGCTGATGTCCTCCCATTTCCACTCTGGTACCTTCAAAGGTTTCAACAGTCCAGCGGGTTTTTGGTGTTCGGCCTTCACCCGTTGGCATGTGTCGCATAGGGCAACGTATTCGGCTATGTCCCTTTTTGTACCATCCCACCAATAACAAGTCTTCAAGTCCTTGTACATTTTGGTACTTCCGGGATGTATGGAATAGGGTGAGTCATGTGCCTCCTTCAATATCATGTTGCGGAGGTGCTTCACGTTAGGCACACAAATCCTTTTTCCTAGCCAAAGCGTACCCTTCTCATCTTCTTTGAAATCCTTCTCTATTCCTTGTCGGATCCTTTCCTTGATCTCCTCATCCGTTGCTTGGCCATCTCTTATTTCTTGCTCCAATGAAGAGTGGATCTCCATCATTCCCATGTTGTTCAAGAATCCGAGGTGTAACCGTTCAAACTCCTTACATAGTTCGGGTGGTAGCTCCCAAACCATGAGTTGGTGACATCCTCCCTTCCGACTCAATGCATCAGCTACTACATTGGCCTTCTCAGGGTGATAGTTGATTCCAACATCGTAATCCTTGATGAGTTCCAACCATCGACGTTGCCTCAAATTCAAGTCCATTTGTGTAAATATGTACTTGAGGCTTTTATGATCCGTATAGATCTCACATCGATGACCAAGGATATAATGTCTCCAAATCTTCAATGCATGCACTACTGCTGCTAGCTCCAAGTCATGTGTAGGATAATTAAGCTCGTGCTTCTTTAATTGTCGTGAGGCATAGGCTACCACTTGTCCTTCTTGCATGAGCACACATCCGAGCCCCTGTCTGGATGCGCCACAATATATGTCAAAGCTCTTGCTTACGTCCGGCAATACCAGAACCGGCGCTGTGGTTAGCCTTTTCTTGAGCTCCTCAAAACTTTCTTGGCATGCTGGTGTCCATCGGAAGGTTTTTCCCTTCGTTAGCAACTCCGTCATAGGATTTGCTATCTTAGATAAGTTTTTGATGAATCTTCGATAGTATCCCGCCATCCCAAGAAAACTCCGAATATCCCTCACGTTTTGCGGCTGGTCCCACTTCTGAACATCTCTTACTTTTCCGGGATCAGCCGATACCCCTTCTTCGGAGATAATGTGGCCTAGGAACGATATTTCCTTTAGCCAAAATTGACACTTGTTAAGCTTGGCATACAATTGATGCTCACGCATTTTCTGCAAGGTCAATTTCAAATGTTCTTCATGCTCCTCCTCACTTTTTGAATACACCATAATGTCGTTGATGAAAACCACGACGAACTTATCCAGGTACTCCATGAAAACCTTGTTCATGAGGTACATGAAGTATGCGGGTGCATTTGTTAACCCAAAAGACATGACGGTATATTCATACGAACCATACCGTGATCGAAAGGCAGTCTTGGGTATATCGGAGGGCTTAATCTTCAGCTGGAAATATCCCGACCGAAGATCAATCTTGGAGAACACTCGGGCTCCTTTCATTTGGTCGAACAGGTCCTCTATACGGGGCAGAGGGTATTTGTTCTTGATTGTTACCTCGTTGAGAGACCTATAGTCCACGCACATCCTTTGGGTCCCATCCCTCTTGTCTACGAAGAGCACAGGAGCTCCCCATGGTGACGAGCTTGGACGTATAAAACCCTTCTCCAACTGCTCTTGAATTTGCTTCATGAGTTCTACCAGTTCACTGACAGGCATCCTATAGGGTCTCTTGGCTATGGGTGCAGTTCCGGGTACCAAATTAATGGCAAACTCAATGTCCCGATCAGGGGGCATACCTGGAAGCTCTTCTGGAAACACGTCCGGGAATTCTTGAACCACTGGAATGCTGTCCAATGTTGTTCCTTCAACGTGGTTCAAGATTGCCTTTTCAGTGGTTTGTTGGGCTGACTCAAACTCGACACGGATGCCGTGCTCATTTGTCAACTGCACGCTTCTTTCAGCACATTGGATTACCCCGTTGTGCTTGCTTAACCAATCCATCCCGAGTATAATGTCAATCCCTTGGGAATCCAAGACAATAAGGTTGGCAAGGAAGTCTACCCCCCTTATTTTAAGGGTTACTTTCGGACACACTATATTAGTCCTCATCTCTCCTCTGGGAGAATTAACTAACATAGCACATTTTAAGTGGGATATGGGTAGATTATGCTTGGCAACATACTTGGATCATATGAAGGAATGTGATGCTCCAGAATCAAATAAGATGGTGGCTGGGTTGGAGTTGGCAAGGAACATACCAATTACGACGTCCTCAGCCTGTTGTGCTTCCTCAGCAGCGACATGGTTCACGTTGCCGCGAGCATAGTTCTGCTGTCCACGGTTCCCTTGATTGTCCCCTCCGTTCGGTCGCGGGTTCTGCTTGGGCACGTTGCCTTGCTGTCCAGGGCCTCTCCTCGGGCACTGGTTCGCGAAGTGTCCTATTTCCATGCATGCAAAGTATGCCCTGTTGCCTACGGCAGCAGGTACGTTGGGGCGGGGGTTTTGAACAGGAGTGCCCATGTTGGGTCGGGGCACAGGAGGCATGGGCACACGAGGTGCTGGTGCAACGGGTCGTTGCGGTGGTGGCTGACTAGGGCGGTATGCAGGAGTGGTCGATCCATACTGCGGTGCAGTTGGGGGCATGTACCGAGGTCGTACGTTGCTCCCTTGAGGCTGGTATGGCATCTTCCTCTTGCACTCTCGCTCAATCTCTCGGATCTTGTTTTCAACCACTATAGACTTGTCAACCAGCTTCTGAAAGCTTGCGTAGTCATTGTTGAGGAGCTGAACCTGGATCTCGTTGTTCAATCCTCTCATGAACAGGTATTGCTTCCTCTGGTCTGAGTTGACATCTTCAGGGGCATACCGGGACAGTTGTGTGAACTTGTTGAGGTATTCATTCACACTTCTCTGTCCTTGGCGGAGACCTCCGAACTCCTATCTCTTGAGCATCATTACACCAGCAGGGATATAATGAGAACGGAAACTTTCCTTGAACTCAGTCCAAGTGATCGTCTCCAGATCGACATGAGTGTTGCTTAAGGCATCCCGCAGTCAGCGGCGGCTCCCATAAATTGGTGCGACGCAAAAAGAACCTTCTCTCAGTCATTGCACTGTACTATGTCAAGCTTCTTCTCCATGGACTTCAACCAGTCGTCGGCTTCCATGGGGTCGTTAGCTTGAGCAAAGGTGGGTGGTCGAGTCCTCATGAACTCTCCCAGCCTGTTATGAGGCGGCGGTGGTGGTGGCGGTGGTGCCGGAACAGGGTTGTTGTTGGCCTACAATTGACCTAAAGTTTGGATCATAGTTTGCATAAGTTGGTTCTGCATGGCCATCAACCGTTCCAGGTGGTTTTCGCCAACTCCGGGGTTAACAGGAACTTCATCATGATCACCCTCTTGGTTGTCACGTACATTCCTTCGGCCGGTGTTTCCTCTCACCATCTGCGGGAGTGAACGAAATAGAATAGAATGTTAGAAGGTTAGGTAGATTCCCTCAACTATATGCATCAAGGTGAGTTGGACTGTATATATATATACTAGCCCATATGAGGATGTGAACAAGTGCCGAAACATCTCACACCTCTTTCTACTTACGTGTGGATATGGACAACGTTTTGAGATGTCTCACAACTCACACTAAGCATATAATCACAAACAATCATCGCAATGGCTCACACAACTCCTATTCAAGGATGGTTTCCTATGTCAAGGTAGTTTCAATGCCAATCTAAGCGTCCTAGGATGCTTCCTTGGGTCATCGTGGCTTAGCTACCATTCTGTGTTCAATACCAATCTGTGATTGTATCTAGGTGTGTAATCTACCCCTATCTGTGGTTTTTGATACCACTCTGTGTTTCCTATTTAGGTGTGTAACCCACTGTCAACCCGTGGCTCTAATATCAATCTATGATTTCTATCTTAGGTGTGTAACCTACTGTCAACCCGTGGCTCTGATACCAATCTGTGACACCCTCAATTCTGTGGAAAACCACGGAACCGAGAACTAATGCATATGTGTGCCCAGGATGTTCTTCACACATACACATATATTCCACAAAACTGAATTCAGAATATATATAACCACAAATGACAGAGTTTATTACAATAGCTCATGAGTCTTGGACTCATGCTCACAGCGGAAATCTTTATTTCTATGCAGCAGAAGTCTTTATTCTAATGCGGAAACAAATCTAAGCAGCAATGGCTCCATCTCTATTCCATCCCCACATGCAAGATTGAGAACAGATCACACGCCTAATGCTCTATTTGTTCTTCATAGTAATCTTCTCCTGCTGCTGATGATAAAACGATAATGCAAGTTTGAGTACAATGATGTACTCAGCAAGTGCGGGAAAACATGATATGAAGCTCATAACAAGGTAGGTATAAAAAGGCTCATTTGCAGAAAGCAAAGTTATTTATCAAACCATGGTAAAACAGCGACTCATCTTTAAGTGAATGTAATCCCAACATGTACTTAAAATACCAATCATACCTCCATTATGTTCATTACTTTTCCATGTCACAACCAGTCATCAATCAACCTTATTCTCACGAATACCACCTCGTATTTGCTACCATCTCACGAATATCATCTCGTATTCGCTAC
Organism: Neostapfia colusana; assembly: GCA_030760725.1. Classification (NCBI taxonomy): domain Eukaryota; kingdom Viridiplantae; phylum Streptophyta; class Magnoliopsida; order Poales; family Poaceae; genus Neostapfia; species Neostapfia colusana. Next base: position 294,607 of record JASWHV010000085.1, read on the forward strand.
CATTTCATCTCATAAACAACTTCGTCTCCCACTGAGACCAACCTCGTTGCCATGACACAACAGCCATGCAACCCATCTTATCACCAGGACTCAACAGTCCCAAAACCAAACCATAACCAATAACCATCCCAACTAATCATGGCAGTTGGCCAGGCGCTCATGACTGTAAGCTCGGCTATCATGATAGTTTTAAGAACTCTGCAGAGTTTGCACCTCTTTACCCATAAGTTTGTGATTTTGTCACCTGTCGGCGACTGCAGAACCTCCATTATACCAGTACACAACCGTCGGTGTATGGTCAAGAGATCACAAAATAGCCTTTACAAAGGGGTTACTAGATGTATGGACTCACTAAGGTTTCACCGGCAGGCTAGAATCTCCAATTCTCCCACCCACGGCCCCCCTCTTGTGCCATGCAGTTCCCAGGGCAGTCCTCACTCGACCCCCATTCCCCGCGCCTTCCACAGTCCATAACACTCTAGAAACTTACCTAATTACTCAGCTAATCCGCACCCATACTTGGCCTTGTGGTGGCACTGTTATCCTGGCATGTGCATGCATGAACCGGTCCTTAGATCTACGGCAAGTAACCACCATCTCAGGCTACCTCATTCACAAACCCAGGCTTGTCTAGATCTCCCTCCGATCCATGTTCATTAACAACATCAGTTTCTTATTGTCATTACGAGTGCAGTTAGCTAGACACATCGAACTCGCTTCTCAATCCCATGGACTCAGCGAAGCATAAAAGTAAAAACCATACCCGACTAATAGACTTCCCAGATGACAAGGGTGGTTTAACCAAAGCTAGTAAACTCCTATAAAAGGGTTTCCCATCATGTTTGACTCAGTACACACACCTTTCCATAAAACCAAGCAGTTTTACCCAAAACATAGGATCAATATGGTCAAGGAGCACTTGTCTTGTTCTCGCTGTTCTGGTGGCTCTTGGATCTCGAAACCTTGTTGTTGCAGCTCGTCGTAGACAGCTCCCTGAGCTTGTCCTTCTATACAGGATCACACACACACAAGATTCATAACAATCAATATCATGCACAAACTTTGAACTGGATGCGATGATGCATATGCATGCTATCCTATGATCAGTTTTATTAGATCGGTTGGCACGTGTTCTTGCATGGCTTGCATGGTTTTACGATGTGTTTGGATCAGATGCGGACGTGACAATGACCTTGTCTTAAGATCAACCTGATCAACTAGTGATCTGTCCACGAGAAAGCTTCTGTTCAAAAGGAATTGAAGAACAGATGCAAAGAAAACACAACGATGTTGTAAGGTGGTATTGGAGACCTACCTTACGTTCTTCTCGGTCTCGGGTCCTTCTCCGATCGTTGGGCTCTCTTCCGGCGATTTTCCTCGCTGAACTCCGGCGATGGCTTTCTCGGCGAGTTGGGGGCTAGGGCTCTAAGTCGTCGGCTCAGGAGTTGTAAAAGAAGTTCGTGGTTTCGGTCAGAGGTTCTGGGTTCTATTTATAATTGGGATAAGAAGAGTCCTAATATGATTGTATTCCAAATAAGAGTCCTATTCAGATCGTCGTTGAATCCTAACATCTTATCTTTAGTTGATTTGGTGTGGTGTCATTGTGGAATTCAGGTCGGTTTCTTCTCCGTACCGATATTTCTACACGTACAGAATCCAAAACCGCTCTAGAACTCGTTACCTCCGTGGTGATGAGCTCCGGAAGCTCCACGTGTCCACCGGGGCCTGGTCTCTCCCTTTCCGCAGAGACGAGCTCCGGTTGTGCCGCGTGTCAAGCGAGCGAGACCTCCTTTCTCCTTTGGAGGTGAGCTCCGCGTACGCCACGTGTTAGTGCCGGACCTTCCCTCTCTCCGGAGGTGGCTCAACGGTGACAGACCTCCTGGAGATAAGCTCCGGTGGCGACACGTGTGCAATAGAACCGGACCTCTCGGAGGTGAGCTCCGAGATCGACACGTATCCGCGCGACTGGTCCTCTGATTTCCGCGGTGACTAACTCCGAAGGTGACATGTCTCCTGCAGAAATACCTTTGCTTCTTCCGCAGAGGCTAGCTCTGGGGGCAACACGTGTCCCACAGGGTCGGAGCTCTCCCCTTTTGCGGAGATGAGCCCCGAGCCTGCCACGTAGCCAGTTTAGCGGCGGACCTCTCCCCACTTCGCAGGGATGAGCTCCGAACACGCCACGTGGCCAGTGGGCCGCAGAAGTTGTCTTCGGCGTTCTCGGTGAACTGGATTCGGCTCTTATTGGCTATCTTTTGATATTTTTCTCTGTTCCTACTTCTTTTAAAATGTTTTCTCTTCATGAACATGAATATATGCAGAAACCAAAAATGAGGGTGTCACAGGCTAACACTCCTTCCAGATCCTTGGCGGCGCAAGGACCCGAGGGAAGTTAGTCTGTCTCTTCAGCTTGTCATAGTTGGTGCTCCGAGTCTTCTGCCTGCTGCTGCAGTGGTCCGATGTCCTGACCGTGTGGTTCACCGTGATGGCCCCCTGGTAGGTGTGGCTCTTGTGTTGGGGCGCACCTACCACTGGATGAGGCATGATGTCAGCATCAGGCCCCCTGGGAGGTCCGTGACGCCAAGGACCTGCTCGGACCTACAGACATGGCAGAAAGAAGAAGTAATCATGCTCTTTGGTCACCCTTCCCTGTTTGGTAGCTTTACTGTGGCTTACGGTCCTCAGTTGAGCTACGGGGCTTGGGTATATCAAAGTGGGTCATCCGAGCTATGGTTAAAGCCTTGCCCAGGGGTATGAGCCGTCCGGTTCCCCAATACTGAGCTGTAGTGCTAGAGAGGCAGGGTGTGCATGCTAGGGGTATGGAAATGGGCATAGCAGGCTACACTCCATAGACCTCCCGCTGGCGTAAGCCTTTCATGGGAGGGACTATTCGGCACCATAGGGCCCCCAGGCAATGAGGCAACCAAAGGTCCCAAGTTACGGTTAAAACTTTGCTCAGGGGTATGAGCCGTCCGGCTCCCCGGTACTGAGCTGTAGCGCTTGAGAGGCAGGTTGTGCAAGCTAGGGGTACGGAACCAGGCATAGCAGGTTACACACCCTGGATTTCCCGCTCACGTAAGCCTTTCAGGGGAGGGACCATTTGGCGCCATAGGGCCACCGAGCAATGAGACAACCACAGGAACCTGGGTATGCCACAGGTACCTCAAGCAGATCCGCCTGCAGAAGGATAGCACAACTCTTGCTATGGTTGAATACACGAAAAAGTGACTGGCCACACGGCCGGAGCAGTATGGAAAGAAAGCACGAAAAGAAAGGAGGCAATGTCCGGGGTCCGGTTACTTTTCTGTCCATAGGCGTGTGCTTTCCGGCCCCCAAGTACTCAGTTGTAGCACAGGGGAGGCAGTGCGGCAGGCTTAGGGTACAGGACCAGGCTAAGCAGGCTGCGCGTCCTGGATCTCCCGTGGGCGTTAACCTTTCAGCGAGGAGACCTTCCAGTGGCACGGGACCTAGGACAAGTACGTAGGACAGGCTACGGACATGCCATTTACAGCTGATATGTATGAGTAAGCACAAATTGTAAACAGAGAATGCGTAGTGTAAGACAAAATCTTCTCATTTCATGCTTCCTTCATAGGAGGAAACATGCCGTACAAGAAGGCAGCAACCCGCTCCGGATGACAAGAGTAGCAGGACTCCTCCGGAGCTTAGCTTTTCTAAGTGTTGTTCCTAGACACTATGACACCCTTGTAGAGAAAATAGAACCATACCGCTGCACTAAGGATAGAACTTACAAAGGTGTTCTATGTCCCATGGATTGGGTAGAGGTACCCCATCCTCCGAGGCTAGGTGGGCGCACCAGGGGCGGCATAACTGTGCTGCTCGGAAGGGACCCTCCAAGCTGGGGGAGGGTTTGTCATCCCTTCTCAAGAAAATATTAGCCGAGGCACCAGGTGGCCCTACCTTGGGCCGTCTACTCTGCACGTACCGTTGCTGATATCGCCGGAACGCTTAGCGGTGTAGCGCATTTCGAGCAGCCTCTAGCCATGTTGCCTATGTGGCTGGTCCTGTGTGGCTTCGTCGTATGTCTAGACACATGATGAGCCCTTGGTGTGTTCTGGGGGGAGGGCGGCCTCGACTCCCTTCACCAGTGTAAGAGGGCATTTCCCTTGACACACGACGGGGGGAACGCCTGACTAGACGTGGAGCGTCTTGTGCCGCTCACTGTCGGTGCTGGAGTCAGAGTTGAAGTGGCCGTAGACGGCTTTCAGCGCCCGCTCGGCGTCTTGAGACTCCATCTCTTGCTCAGCGCTCGCATCAGGTTTGGCCAGACCTGCCCGCTCTGGAGCGGGAGGTAGCCTCATCGTCTTCGGCCTGGAGACGACGGCGAGTTGGGTGAGAAGACTCGAAATGAGAGGTGATGTTCACCACGGTCGAGTGGAGAGCCTGGAAAGTGCCCTACTTGGCGCGCCAAATGTCAGAGTGTTTGAGCTGCGACACTCCTCCTGGCTGTGCGGAGCCACCCCGTGGTCTTTCCACTCCAGGATCATAGAGGGTGGTGCCATGTGATGCACCCAACAGTACACAAGAAAAGAATACGAACAACATACAAACTTTTATTTTTCATAAAAACACAGCGGAAGTCTTTTACAAAAGTTATGTACAGAGGAAGTATTATACATAACTACACTCTCATACTAACTAAGCAAAAATTGTAGCCGTCCAGCCCGGGGACACTACACACTAGCAACACTCACATGAAGATCACGGTGGCATGCAGGGCTCTAGCTTAGCCATGTACCCCGACGGGGGCATCGCCTCGTCCTCGGACCCTTCCTCATAATTCTCACCTGCAACAGCTCAAATATTGCAACCGTTTGCACGATGGCTCAACAAATCTTAACCGACACTCCTAAACATGAAACTCTACATGCAGGGATTAGTAATATAGGAAAAAACATTGCGATAAAGACACGCCTACATTTTAGTCCTTACTTTTAGTTTTATAACAGCAGATTAGTATGCCTTAGGCAGCTCTCACATCGAAAGTCCACAATCAAACAAGAAAGCTTTCCTCCGATGTGGTTATGCCCAAAGTGGAAGATAAAGTTAATAAGCTCTACATCTACATCATACATGGTTTCAAGACAATAATAGATCAATGCATCATATTCTTCTGGCTTTTTTAAATTATTACTACGTCACAGCGCAGTGAACAAGATGTACTCAAATAATCATGATGGACGGTGATTGCAATCAATAGACACCCGGATAACACATCACATACACCCACTTCCAGAAGTGTAGTGCTTCACACCTTCCTACTCTGTTGTATGCAACAACCTTTCAAAGGAAACCCAAATGCCGAACCGGTCCATCTGTAACGGGCAGGCGGTCCCCGCATGGAGCGTGTCTGTGCCCACCGGCAGATTTACACCTTGCTACCCTCAACCCACTCCTATAAAACGGTTGGGTAAGCCTCGGCACCCAGGTTAACCAATTACATCGGTTTCCTGGTTCCCATATGCCAGTATGCATCTGGTACTGTTCAAACTTGTCCAGCAGGGCCGCACACGGCTCGGTCCTCAATCGACACCAATAGGGCTACGCACGTGAGACCTCCGCTCACTGCATCCTATCCCCTATGCTGGGTCTCAGTTTCACATTCTTAAGCCATTCTCTACCTCTTTCCATTCCGTGTGATAAAATCTTATCTCACGAGTAGATTCCAATTACTCGACTTCTACCGAGATCCTAAGAACATTAGCATGGCATTCTCTACTCATCGAGTTGTAAACTACCCAACCCTCCATAGGATTTAAAAGTCATGCAAGTGGGGTTTCAATCACCTTAACTCTAATGCAAGAATTTCACCCTAAACATAAGTGATACAAATGAAAACTTTGCAAAAGGTAATTAAATGCAAAACCGGGGCTTGCCTGATTACGAGTTATATGGAAAGTTAGCTTCTGGTGGTTGGACTTCCAACGGCTTCGGGGTGTCCTCAACCTCGATCACTATATGAAATGCAACAGAATATATGTATAAGTGCTAGCAAATTATAAGAATTACACTTCTGTTACTAGCTACTGCTATTAAGGTTTCTTAATTGGCTTCGGGATTTTTCCAGTGGATACTAGACTCTCTAAGAATGATTTGAGCGAAATTTGAGAAATTCTTATGGAAGCTTGTGGTCTCCAAAACTCGCACAAGTACCAGGCTTCTCTGAATTTTGATCCCAAATCTGAAGTTTTGACATGGCTAACAGTGGAAGATCTAATTATAGAAGGTTTCCCTGGTTTCAGCAAAATTTGTTTCACAATTTTTCGAGTTGTTTACGGGGATAAATGAATTTTTGAAGTTGATATGAAATGCTGAAAAGGTTCTGTTTATTTTTGGGGGATTTTCATTGAAGGCTGAGGATTAGAAGACTGTTTGACCCAGGAAATAAAGCCTAATGAACTGGAAATTTTTACTGATGGTCAAGGTTATTTGAAGGAGTGTCCTGACAAAGATTGGGAATTTTCCAATTAAAGGAACAGTGGTAATTAATTTCCAAAGCAATCAGCTCAATGGAATTAATTACAGAAATATTGGGACTTTCATGTTTAGGAAATTGCATCACTGCAAATTTTAGCACATGAGGATTCTACCAGAATTTATTTGGAATTTTTGGAGCAATTCTAGTAGGCATAATTGAATTTAGAAGATGAGCTAATTTCTGGAATTGTTTGCTAATAGAAAACTTCAAATAATTGCAACCGGGCCCACTGTTTTCAATTGGGCCAGTGAAATTGCGGCAACAGCGGGGGCTACGGAGATAAACCAGTACCACCACACCCGATCCTGTTCCGCACCCAGATCCCGCGCCTGAGCTGAGACACTGACAGGTGGGCCACGCCCCTCCGTCGTCTTCCTCGCGCCCAGGCAGTTCCCTCGCCGGAGCAGCGGCGGCGACTCGCCGGAAAGGCTGCCCAGTGCCCCAAACGGCTCAAATCTCGCCGCCTGTGCCCAAAACTCGACGAGGAACAATCTGGGAAGGTCGGTGGTGACGCTAAGTGGCCGGAAATACCTCTCCGACTGCGGCAACAGCAAACTCCACCACGGCACCATCATTCTCGCATGGGAGAAGTGTTTTCCGGTTGGGGAGAGCACCACAACCACTAGGGTGATGTGAGGGCCACGTTTTTGCATCCTAAAATGGGTAAAAACCCGTGCAAAGGGTAGCTCTACGGTGCGGCTAGGGTTGTGCGTCGGCGGCCATAAAACTCAGAATACGGCTTCATTTCTCGACGGTTTGCGATGGTTTTGCATCGAGAAGCTGCACTAGGTTGCATAGAAGCATCGAGCTAAAGTAATTAGACTATGACTTCACCTTAGAACCAATTTCTGAGTAGACGGGCTTCGGTTCTTGCGGTAGCTCAGAAGAAACGGAAAGCGATCACGGCCGGAGAGGAAACACGGCTTCTCCTAGGCTGGACAGTAGCACCCCATACCATCAGCGATCCTGCTCAGCCGGAGAACACTCGGTCTAACGCGGAGAGAGCAGAGGAGCGGCGATTTTCGGTCCGGTGGCAAAAACAGAGGAGGCGTGCGTGTTTTCTTCATTGAGGACAGACGATGACAGAGCTGCGACACTCGGCTCAAGTGTGAACGCAACGGGAAAACGGTGACTTCGGCGCTAAGACAGAGACGTCGCCATGGCGAGCAGCTGCATCGCGGTGGCGGCCGTAGAGAGAAAACGGGAACCGATGTGCTCGGTGAGTGACTGACCAGATGGTCCCACATGTGATCCTCCCTCTTCCCCTCCTAATGTTTCTGATCTTTTAATTCTACCACCAAACTTTATCCAAAAATCCTAGATATTTGCAGGGAAGCAAAATCAAATATGTAGAATTCAATTTTGGACTTCAATGCTGCATTTGATCAAGTTCTGTTCGAATTCCAAATTCAAATTTAAATTCCAGTGGTTTTTTATGGCACCCTAGAATTAAATAGCACACATGCTTCCAAAATTATGGAATTTTTGTATTAGGGCTCTTTGAATTATTTGGAACCAAGTGGCAAGCTCAGGCTTGAATTTGCACTAGTATCAAATGTATATGACTAGTTGCCAAAAGTTTAAAATTTTGAATTTCCTCCACCTTTTTGATGATACACCAACCGTGTAAAACTGGGCTTTCACCCCCTTAAAAAGAATCTCACCCCGAGATTCCAAAAGAAAAGCGAAACGGGGGAAACTTTACGGGGTATACGATGATAGCAAATCCGAATGATTTGCTTGTAGATAGTCCTCGCTTTCCCATGTCGCTTCCTCAGCGGTATGGCTACTCCACAAAACCTTGTAAAACCATAAGGTCCGATTTCTTGTGGCGTGAGTCTTTTCATCGATAATCCGGATCGGATACTCCGAGTATGTGAGGTCCGGTTGGAGAACTTCCATGTCTTCGGTGCGGATTTCAGCCGAGGGTTTGAGGCATTTCCTCGGCTGGGAGATGTGGAAATAAGTTGTGAATTCCCACGAGTGACGCCGGTAACTCCAAGCGATAGGCCACGGGTCTGTATTTTTCAGTGACGGCGAACGGATCGATGAATCACGGAGAAAGTTTGCCCTTTACTCCGAAAAGATGAACTCCTTTAACCGGGGACACCCGGACATAAACATGGTCCCTGATGTTAAAGTGGAGAGGACAACGTCTTTTATCCGCATAGCTCTTCTGACGAGATCGAGCAGCCTTAAGATTGGCTTGTATTACTCATACTCGTTCCTCGGCCTCATTCACAAGTTCAATGCCGTAGATAACTCGCTCGCTGGACTCACACCAGTTGAGTGATGTGCGACATTTCCGGCCGTAGAGAGCTTTATACGGTGCCATCTTGATGCTAGCTTGATAGCCATTGTTATAAGAAAACTCTGCCAACGGCAAATGATCGTCCCAGTTTTTACTGTGGTGGATGGCACAAGCGTGTAGCATGTCTTCAAGCACTTGATTCACCCGTTCAGTTTGACCATCGGTCTGCGGGTGATACGCGGAGCTTCGGATCAGTTTAGTCCCCAATGATGCGTGCAGCTGTTCCCAAAACCGAGCGACGAACAGCGCACCGCGATCTGAAATAATTGTGCGGGGAACACCTAGCAAGCACAAGATCTCTGCAATATACAGCTCCGCATATTGCTTGGCCATGTACTTTGTATGTACGGGAATAAAATGAGCCCACTTGGTTAGTCGATCGACTATCACCCAAATCGAATCATGTTTGTGGGAGGTGAGGGGTAACCCAACTATGAAGTCCATGCTGATATCCTCCCACTTCCACGCCAGAATGTTCAATGGTTGCAGCTGTCCGGCTTTACGCATATGGTCGGCTTTCACCCGCCGACACGTATCACATTCAGATACGTACTTTGCGATTTCTCTTTTCGTCCGTGTCCACCAAAATCTGATTTTCAGATCCTGGTACATCTTGTTGCTGCCCGGATGAATAGAATACTTGGACAAGTGAGCTTCGTCCAAGATTTTCTTCCGAAGCTTCATGTCACGGGGTACCACTATACGGTCTTTAAACCATAGAGTACCGTGTTCATCCCTTCGGAAGCATTTCATTTTGCCATTCTTCATTCTTCTCCGAATGTGCGACATTCCCACGTCCTTCTTCTGAGCTTCCATAATCTCCTCTCTTATAGTAGGGACGAGAGCAAGATTATATAATGCCCCATATGCATCCAAGTATAAACTCGGCTCCTCCTCTTCAAGCGGAGTGATGGACAGATTGTTGACGTGAGATTTGCGGCTTAAGGCGTCGGCAACCACGTTTGCCTTACCGGGATGGTAGTGAATCTCGATCTCATAGTCTTTGATCAGATCTAGCCATATCCGTTGCCGCATATTCAACTCCTTTTCAGTGAATATATATTTTAGACTCTTGTGGTCGGTGTAGAGGTGCACTAAGTTCCCAAGTAAATAGTGCATCCACATTTTCAATGCCAACACCACAGCAGCGAGCTCAAGATCATGAGTCGGTTAGTGCTGCACGTGGTTACGAAGTTGACGTGAGCCATAGGCGACCACTCTTCCTCCTTGCATCAATACACAGCCAAGCCCGATACCGGACGCATCACAATATACGTCGAAGGGCTTGGTCGTATCCGGTTGTGCTAACACCGGGGCTGTTGTAAGATGCTTCACCAATGCTTGGAAAGCTCCTTCACATGCTGAGCTACAAAACATATTTGATCCCCTTCTTCAATAATTCAGTCATCGGCTTAGCAAGCTTATGGAAGCTTGGGATGAATCTCCGATAATATCCCACTAACCCGAGGGAGCTTCTGACTTCATGGACAGAGGTGGGGGACTTCCATTTCAGCACTTGCTCAATCTTGCTTGGATCAACTGCAATGCCTTTCACGGAAATAATATGACCAAGAAATGGCACTTGGCTGAGCCAAAACTCGCACTTGCTGGACTTGGCATAAAGTTTATGGTCTCGCAATCGTTGAAGCACGATATGCAAGTGTTCGGCGTGTTCTTTTTTAGACTTGGAATAAACCAGGATGTCATCGATAAACACCACCACGAACTTGTCCAATTCCGGCATGAACACCGAGTTCATGAGCTACATGAAATGTGTCGGGGTGTTGGTGAGACTAAAAGATATGACAAGATATTCATACAATCCATATTTCGTTGAGAAGGCCGTCTTCGGAATATCATCCGCTCGGATCTTTATTTGATGATATCCAAAGTGAAGATCCATCTTCGAAAATACACTCGCACCCACAAGTTGATCGAATAGAATATCGATGCGGGGCAGTGGATATTTATTCTTGATGGTGACGGCGTTGAGAGGTCGGTAATCCACACATAACCTCAAGGTTTCATCCGTTTTCTTCACGAACAGCGCCGAGCATCCCTAAGGCGAGGAACTTGGTCGAATGAAACCCTTACTCATCAAATCATTGAGCTGCTCCTTCAATTCAGCTAGCTCACTCGGAGCCATCTTGTACGGTCTCCGTGATATTGGTGTTGTCCCGGGTACAAGCTCGTTCTTGAACTCGACATCCCTTTCGGGTGGCATGCCCGGGAGATCATCCGGAAATACATATGGGTATTCACGGACCACGCGAATATCCTCAAGTTTTGTGGCTTCCTTGTTATATGTGGCTGGGATTTCTTAGACCGAATGGTCAAGAATGAGAGTATGTGGTTCATGAAGTGGAGAGTTTAAACGAACCACACGTGGAACGATGTCTAGAACAGCACCATGGTGATGTAGCCATGACATTCCTAAAATGACATCGAGTTTTTGACTCTCTAACATAATTAGAGAAGTCGGATATAGATTCCCACCCAATTGCAATGGTGCTCTATAGACCATCCTATCAGCTGTTATTTTCCCACCCGGAGAGCAAATCAAGTATGAACTTTTTGTGGGAATGATAGGCAATTGCTATTTCATAACGTAAGATTGACTTATGAAATTATGGGTGGCACCGGAGTCAAAAAGTATGACTACGTGATGATCTAGATAAGAAAACGTACCCGCGAGGACGGGTTCGCCTTCCGGCACGTCTTCGATGGCTAACTGGTGGGCGTTGCTGGGTTTTTGAGCTGATTTCTTGGGCTGATTGCGGGGCTGATTTGCACCCTGATACGGTGCTGAACCCCTGCCCTGTCGCTGCTCGGGGCAGTCCTTGGCATTATGCCCGACACGGACACACGTGAAGCACGTGTATGGTGTCGGGGTCCCTCCGAATTGAGGGCTGAATCCCGGTGCACGCGGTTGAAGTGGAGTTGCACGCGGGACCATCCTTTGCTGCTGCTGTTGCTGTGGTGGATACGACGGTCGGAAGCTTGGCGCATTAAATTGACGACCGCAAAACTGAGGCAGTCGCGCCGGTGGCTGCCATCTCTGACCGGATGGTGAGTGATACACCACGCGGTACTTTTGTGGCACCCCACCACTGCTGCTCGTCAGCGCGCTGCGTTTCCTCTTATCAGAACCGCGCTCGCGCTGGGCATCTTCTTGTACAATCACGGCATTGACAAGGTCGTTGAATGTGCCGCGGTTGCTTTGGGCGAGATGGACCTTCATTTTTGAATTCAGGCCCCGGAAGAAAGTTTTCCGCTTCTGTTCTTCCGTCCCCACATATTCTGGCGCATATTGCGCCAGCCGGTTGAATGCTCTGGAGTACTCATGAGCACTCTTCTCACCTTGTTTCAGCTCCAGGAACTCCTGAAGCTTCCTCTGCATAACCCCGGGAGGTATATGATAGGCGCAAAACGCCTCCTGGAACTTCGCCCAAGTGACGGCATGGCCAGCCGGTAATGAGGCGATGCAGTTCTCCCACCATGTACCGGCTTCCCCTTAAAGCTGTTGAGCTTCAAACAACGCCCTCTGGTGTTCGGTGCACCGAAGTAGACCGAACTTCGCCTCGAGAGTGGGGATGAAGCTTTCCGCTTCCAAAGGCTCTTCAGCCTCCGTAAAGACCGGTGGATGGGTCGCCAGGAAATCCAAATATGAACTCTGTTGGGGCTGATGTTGCCCGTTGTCTTGGTGTCCTCCCTGACGGGACACATTCTGCTGTATCAACATCCGCAGCAACTCGGTTTGCTCGCCACGCGAGCCGAGTACTGCGGCGAGGAACTCCGCGAGATTTCTTGGAAGTTCTGGTGGTGGAGGGGTGGTTGTTGCTGCGTCATGGTTTGCTTCGGGGGTGGAGACTAATCACCACGAATCTGACTTGGACCTCCCTCCTCTTGAGTGGACCGGGTATGCACCATTCTGCATTGACACCATTCAAACGATCAGCACATATTTGTTTACTTCATCCAGTCTATACAATAGTAGTGCGAGAATGAACAAATGACACGCATAACATTCACACATATGGATAAAGTATACACTTTATACAACATATACATACCTGGACCATGTCACCACAATCGAGTTCCAAAGTAATGAACTTTATGGATTAAAGTTCATTTCGACCATCGTGGGTCGCCACGGAATGTTAAGTGCATTAGCATGCGTAAATCCTCGCTATTGTACAAGACTCAAACATGTCCTCACTCGAAGTTATATGTTGAATGTATAATATTTTCGAATCCAACTCATTGTTTTACAACAGCCGCTGGATATCGAAATGTGAAACCAAGTGTTTTGGATTGAAAACTTCAAACATGGTTTTCTCTGTCCAGCTTCTGGTCCAGCTGACCAGTCTGAATAATTGAACTGTTTTGACCACTTTGGAGGCAAAACCTGGACTGGAGTTCAACAACAAAGTTGTAGTAGACTCAAAAAGTAATCCAGATTTTATTTATTTGCCTCCATAACTTTTATAATTTAGGAGTTATGATTTTTACAAGTTGACAGGTTTTTCTCAGGAATTTTGACAGCGCCTCCTTTGCAAGTGGCTGTTTTGTTCACAAAATTCCAACTATTTCTGCCCCCAATCTGGGAAAACATTGAACAACAAAGTTATAGCACATATCCTACACTTTCCAACGATGCCTTACTTGATCCTTAGAATTTTTTTTTCTACAAGAAGCTATGGTCGAAATACAGAAAATTCCAGAGAGCATTCATGGTCGGCCCTATTTCTGGACAGTGCATACACATCTGAGATTTTCGTCCATTTGGAGGGAGATTTTGTTCTGGAGTTCTACCGAAAAGTTGTAGAAGACTTCAAAACATTTCCAGAATAGTATCACACACCTCCATTGGTTCAACCAATCAAAAGTTATACCCTGTTTAAATTCAGCAAAAATTCTGCCAGGAACATGGGAGGTTGTTCCGAAGTCCTTAGAAATGAATCTACACTCGCAATTGACTCTTAGTTCAATATGGGAGTTCAATAACCCCTAAATTGAATCCTAAAGTCCAAATTGACTCTTTTCTTTGAAAATATCCTTTTTATGCAATTAAGAACTCATGTCGGTACTATGTTTCCTCGCCAAATAAAAATCCTAAGCCGGTATTCTGACATATACGTGTCAAATGGTGGAACTAAGAACGTCGCTCACAAACGATTTCTAAACATCATGCTCTAATGTGGTTAATGTACTTGCAGAAGACCACACAATAATGGTGCACACAAGGGTTTTAACATTTCAGGCAGTTCCATATCATAATAAAAACATATGGTCCGTATCATTGCCATACGGATCGTCCTTGAGACATGCCACGTCTCAAAGTATATGATCGCGTTTTCACACCACACGACGGGGAACCCGAGTAGAGAGCGAACGGATCCTCACGGTTGGAAATTTTATCAACCCAACAAATACCACCTACTGCCTCATGACCGTTGAGGCACACCGATGGCAAGCGCTGCGTATGGCCCTTTGAACATTGATCGTTCAAGAGTTGCATACTATCATGTTGCTTACCACACAATGGGGTATTCTCACTTTTGCCTAAAGCACGTTGGAGATCAGCGTTTTCATATGCTCTCAGAACCATAAAAAGGTTCATAGACTTATATTCACTACCGTGCCAAGCCACGGTAAACCATTCCATACCATTGCTCGTATGGCGAGCTTACCGCAATTGATCCGCCTGCGATGGCGTACCTTACCTCTTACCTGACGTCGGAGCATCATTACAAATTAATAACAAGTATGTTAGCATTTCCACCTTAGTAGCTACTACTATAATAGACCTTATGTGGGCATAGTGACTAATCCTCACTCGACTACTTCTAAGTTTTCAAAATAGGCTCTTTTTGAGCGTGCTATTCCCAATGCAGCTCTGATACCACATCTGTGGGGAGCCACCCCGTGGTCTTCCCACTCCGGGATCGCATAGGGTGGTGCCGTGCGATGCGACACCCAATAGCACACAAGAAAAGAATACGAACAACATACAAACATTTATTTTTCATAAAAACACAGCAGGAGTCTTTTATAAAAGTAATGTACAGAGGAAATATTATACATAACTACACTCTCATACTAACTAAGCAAAAAGTGTAGGCAACCAGCCCGGGGACGCTACACACTAGCAACACTCACACGAAGATCACGGCGGCATGCAGGGCTCCAGCTCGGTCGTGTACTCCGACGGGGGCATCGCCTCGTCCTCGGACCCTTCCTCATAATTCTCACCTGCAACAGCTCAAATACTGTAACCGTGAGCATGATGGCTCAGCAAGGCTTAACCGACACTCCTAAACATGAAACTCTACATGCAGGGATTAGTAATATAGGAAAAAGACATTGCGATAAAGACACGCCTACATGTTAGTCCTTACTTTCAGTTTTATAGCAGCAGATTAGTATGCCTTAGGCAGCCCTCACATCGGAAGCCCACAATCAAACAAGAAACGCTTTCCTCTGATGTGGTTATGCCCAAAGTGGAAGATAAACTTAATGAGCTCTACATCTAAAGCATACATGGTTCCAAGACAATAATAGATCAATGCATCATATTTTTCTGTCTTCTTTCAATTATTACTACGTCATAGCACAGTGAACAAGCGGTACTCAAATAACCGCGAGTGACGGTGATTGCAATCAATAGACACCTAGATAACACGTCACATACACCCAGTTTCAGAAGTGTGGTGATTCACACCTTCCTACTCTGTTGTATGCAACAACCTTTCAAAGGAAACCCAAATGCCGAACCGGTCCATCCGTAACAGGCAGGAGGCCCCCCCGTGGAGCGTGTCTTTGCCCACCGGTAGATTTACCCCTTGCTACTCTCAACCCACTCCTATAAAACGGTTGGCTAAGCCTCGGCACCCAGGTTAACCAATTACATCGGTTTCCTGGTTCCCATATGCCAGTATGCATCCGGTACTGTTTAAACTTGTCCAGCAGCACCGCACACGGCTCGGTCCTCAATCGATACCAACAGGGCTACGCACGTGAAACCTCCGCTCACTACATCCTATCCCCCCTGCTGGGTCTCAGTTTCACATTCTTAAGCCATTCTCTACCTCTTTCCATCCCGTGTGATAAAATCTTATCTCGCGAGTAGATTCCAACTACTCGACTTCTACCGAGATCCTAAGAACATTAGCATGGCATTCTCTACTCATCGAGTTGTAAACTACCCTACCTTCGATAGGATTTAAAAGTCATGCAAGTGGGGTTTCAATCACCTTAACTCTAATGCAAGAATTTCACCCTAGACATAAGTGATACAAATGAAAACTTTGTAAAAGGTAATTAAATGCAAACCGGGGCTTGCCTGGTTGCGAGTTATATGGAAAGTTAGCTTCTGGTAGGAGGACTTCCAATAGCTCCGGGGTGTCCTCAACCTTGGTCACTATATGAAATGCAACAAAATATATGTATAAGTGCTAGGGAATTATAAGAATTACACTTCTATTACTAGCTCCTGCTATTAAAGTTTGTTAATTGGCTTTGGGATTTTTCCAGTGGATACTAGACTCTCGGAGGATGATTTGAGCAAAATTTGAGAAATTCTTATGGAAGCTTGTGGTCTCCAAAATTCCCACAAGTACCAAGCTTCTCTGAATTTTGATGCCAAATCTGAAGTTTTGACATGGCTAACAGTGGAACATCTAATTAGAAAAGGTTTCCCTGGTTTTAGAAAAATTTGTTTCACAATTTTTAGAGTTGTCTACAGGGAGAAATGAATTTTTGAAGTTGATATGAAATGCTGAAAAGGTTCTGTTTATTTTTGGGGGATTTTCATTGAAGGCTGAGGATTAGAAGACTTTTGACCCAGTAAATAAAGCCTAATGAACTGGAAATTTTTACTGATGGTCAAGGTTATTTGAAGAAGTGTCCTGAACAAAATTGGTAATACCCATTAGAGGAACAGTGGTAATTAATTTCCAAAGCAATCAGATCAAAGGAATTAATTACAGAAATATTGGGACTTTCATGTTTAGGAAATTGCATCACTGCAAAGTTTAGAACATGAGGATTCTACCAGAATTTATTTAGAATTTTCGGAGCAATTCTAGTAGGCATAATTGAATTTAGAAGATGAACTAATTTCTGGAATTATTTGCTAATAGAAAACTTCAAATAATTGCAACCAGGCCCACTGTTTTAAATCAGGCCAATGAAATTGCGGCAACACCTGGGGATACGGAGTTAACCAGTACAGCCACACCCGATCCCATGCCACACCCAGATGCCGCACTTGATCTGAGACACTGACAGGTGGGCCACGCCCCTCCGTCGTCTTCCTCGCGCCCGGGCGGTTCCCTCGCCAGAGCAGTAGCGGCGACTCGTCAGAAAGGCTGCCCAGTGCCCCAAATGGCTCAAATGTCACCGCTTGTGCCCAAATTCGACGAGGAACAATATGGGAAGGTCGTTGGTGACGCTAAGTGGCCGGAAATACCTCCCTGACAGCGGCAGCGGAAAACTCCACCACGCCGCCGTCGTTCTCGCATGGGAGAAGTGTGTTTCAGTTGGGGAGAGCACCGCAAGCACCAGGGTGATGTGAGGAACACGTTTTTGCATCCTAAAATGGGTAAAAACCCGTGCAAAGGGTAGCTCGATGGTGCGTCTAGGGTTGTGCGTTGGCGTCCGGTAATACTCGGAATACGGCTTCATTTCTCGACGGTTTCCGGTGGTTTTGCGCCGAGGAGCTGCGCTAGGTTGCATAGAAGCATCTAGCTAAAGCAATTAGACTATAACTTCACCTTAGAACCAAATTTCCGTGTAGAACGGCTTCAGTTCTTGCGGTAGCTCGGAAGAAACGGAAAGCGATCACGGCTGGAGAGGAAACACGGCTGCTCCTAGGCTGGACAGTAGCACCCCGTATCGTTGGTGATCCCGCTCAGCCAGAGAACACTCGGTCTAACACAGAGAGAGAGCAGAGGAGCAGCGATTTTCGGTTCGGCAGCAAAAACAAAGGAGGCGTGTGTGTTTTCTTCACTGAGTAAGCAGAGGCGATGACAGAGATGCGACCCTCGGCTCAAGTGCGAACGCAACGAGGAAACGGTGACTTCGGCGCTAAGCCAGAGACGTCGCCGTGGCACGCGGCTGCATCGCGGTGGTGGCTGTAGAGAGAACAGGACCCGACATGCTCGGTGAGTGACTGACCAGATGGTCCACATGTCATCCTCTCTCTTCCCCTCCTAATGTTTCTGATCTTTTAGTTCTAACACCAAACTTTGTCCAAAAATCCTAGATATTTGCAGGGAAGCAAAATCAAATATGCAGAATTCAATTTTGGACTTCAATGCTGCATTTGATCAAGTTCGATTCAAATTTCAAATTCAAATTTAAATTCAAGTGATTTCTTATGTCACCCTAGAATTAAATAGCACACATGCTTCCAAAATTATGAAATTTTGCATGAGGGCTCTTTGAATTATTTGGAACCAAGTGGCAAGCTCGGGCTTGAATTTGCACTAGTATCATATGTATATGACTAGTTGCCAAAAGTTTAAAAATTTGAATTTCCTCCACCTTTTTGATGCTACACCAACCGTGTAAAACTGGGCTTTCACACCGGCCTTCGACAGAAGCAGCCCGCGAGGTTATTTGACTAGAGGGGGCTTGGCGCCCTTCACGATCCAGCTCGACAGAGAATATGAACACCGAGATTTACGTGGTTCAGGGCACTGGAGCGTAATACCCTACGTCCACGGGAGTGTCTGTTCTATTGCTTGCGTGTGTGTGCGTGAGAGGGTGCTGGGTTGCAAACGCGGAGCCCCTTGTCAGGTGGTCACCTCAGTCCTTTTATAGTCCAAGGCCGGGGTGGTTACAATGCGGCTTGGGGCCCAACAGGTGGCCCCGAAGCTATGTGAACCCTATACATGATCTAGGGTTTTGTACTCTGAGTAGAGCGGTCGGTGGGGGAGTTAAGTCCCGTCGCCTGGCGAGCTGAGCGCCCTTGTCCATGTGTCAGGTGATGATGAAGACGTCGCCGTGTCTTGTCGTTCCGCTTGGGTGGCCCAGTGCCGTTAGGCGGCACTGTACCGCTATCACGCCTCGTCGTCCTATCTTGTCACCGTAATGGCGGTTAGGTGGAGGACAGAGGCGTGCACTGTGCGCCATGCTTCTGGGCAAGGTGCAAGCCTTGAATGCCCCGCCTGACAGCGCACTTCCTCCTTGACTTTGTGGGGCATGTGGCGGCATCGGAGCTCTTGCCGACGGGTTCAGAGCAGGACCTCACCTCAGCAGGAGGTTCAGACCGGAGCCCAGGGCATGTGTCGGCTCCGGGGCTCTCCTCAGCAGGGAGGAGGTTCTGAGCCTAGAGACACGTGGCAGCTCCGGATCTCACCTCAGCGAGGAGGCTCGGACCGGAGCCCAGGGCACGTGTCGGCTCCGGAGCTCTCCTTAGTAGGGAGGAGATTATGAGACTAGAGACACCTGGCAGCTCCGGACCTCACCTCAGCAGGAGGCTCGGACCGGAGCCCACGGCACGTGTCAGCTCCAGAGCTCTCCTCAGCAGGGAGGAGTGTCGGAGCCCGAATACACGTGGCAGCTCCGGACCTCACCTCAGCGGAGAGGCTCGTACTGGAGCCCAGGGCACGTGTTAGCTCCGGAGAACCTCCTCAGCAGGGAGGGGGTTTTGAGCCAACTGACATGTGGAAGCTCTAGACCTCACCTCGACGGGGAGAATCGACCCAGCCAAGGGCACGTGTCAGCTCTGGAACTCAAGCGCACGTGGCAGCCCTAGGGATGACCTCGGGGCCAAGGACATGTGGGTACGCCGGAGCCCGCCTCAGCAGGGAGGCGGGACCCAGGCTGTCTTTTACCCTCTATGTGGGGGTACCCGGTCTGCAGGGTACCGACACACGCACTCTTGTGCACCAGGAAAAATATTACCAACACCGGTTTAGTTAGTAGAATTATAAATATGATCATTCAAACTTTCCTGTTCAAATAAACTTGTAGATAATAAAGAGATCTTAGTACTAAGTCATGCTCCTGCATTTGAATGCAATTTTGAAAAAGGAAATTCTCCTTCATCAAAAACAACATCCCTAGAGATGTAGATGCGTTCTGATGCAACATCTAAGCAATTGAAACCTTTATGAAGATTACTATACCCCAAGAAAACACACTTTTTGGATCTGAATTCGAGTTTGTGCTTGTTGAAAGGACAATGATTGGGCCCACATGAGCATCCAAATACTTGGAGAGATGAGTATTCGGGTTTTCGCTTATAAAGACGCTCGAGAGGAGTATCATAGTCTACGGTTTTGCTAGGTGTCCGGTTTATAAGATAAGTAGCTTCCAAGAACACTTTATCCCAAAACTTAAGCAGCATGAATGCATGAGCTAGCTGTGAGGGACCCGGCACCCATGTCACGGGGCCGTGCTGCTCGCCCGGGAATCACATTGGGTGGTGCCGTGTTATGCGGCACCCAACAGCACACATATAAGGAAAACTGTATTATATAAATCAAAAGCGGAAGCTTACAAGTTTTCTTTGTAAATATTTTACATCAAATAGTAACAGCGGAAGACTACAACCAACTCACATCGAATAACTAATGAGCACTCGAGAAGAGGTCCAGCCCGCGGACTCCTCTTGCTAGCAACACGAAGACATTGCAGCGGCTGGGTTCTCCATGTGTTACATCATTCAGAAGTCTCCGAGTCTCACCAGACAACCTTCTTTATAAGCGTCGATGTTAACCTGCAAAACCACTCATATAGAAAGAGTGAGCACAAAGGCTCAGCAAGACTTAACCGTCTCTCCTAAAACATGCAAATATACATGAAGGTAACTTAAGACATAAACATATAAGTTGCATAAAGACTCACCTACACGTTCATCCTTAACTTTTAGATTATTGCCCTCATAGTAGTGACCTTGCGCCCAGCAACATTGGAACTCCACAATCAAACAAGAAACGCTTCATTTCAATGTTACTTGTCCCAAGGTGGAAATTAACTTTAATTTGCTCTATCTCTACTTCAAACAAGGTTTTCATGCAATTCCAACAATCATAACAGCAATTAAAACTTGCAAACTGTTATCACACAACTTGCTTACTAAGTCACAACACAGTGAGCAAGCGGTACTCATAACCGCGAGGGACGGTGATTCGAATTAAACACTTCCCGGATAACTCGACACATACGCCCGCCTCTGAAGACCCAAATCTGGTGTCCTTCATTACGTCGTATGTGGCAACCTTTCGCAGGACACCTGACTGTAGAACCGATCGCGCCGTCTCGGGCTCATAGGTCTAACGAGATGATGTGGTATGCCTCTACAATCCAGTTAACCTGGTACATCGGTTTCCTGGGTCCCATATAGCACTAAGCATCCGGTACACAACTCAATACTTGCTCAGCGGGGCTGCACACGCTTCGGTCCTTAACCAACACAGGCAGAGCTACTCGACCAAGACCTCATCTTGTCGCTGCCTAACCCTCCTGCCCGGTCTCATCTTTGGAAATATAACTTTAGTTTGCCTCTTTCCACTAATACTGTGTGATTCGAAACTATAGCTCACGAGTAGATTCCAACTACTCGACTTCTACCGGATGTCCAAACCTATTTAGTATATTCTATCCTTAACTCCAGGGTCCATTTTGGTTATGCAAGTAGAGTATAAAACATAATTGACCTAATGCACATAAAACTTTAAACCATAATTGTGAACAAAGTAAAAACTTTATAAAACAGCTTAAATGCAGACCGGAGCTTGCCTTGGTTTTGCTGGTGATTAAGTATCTATTCAGTTAGTGAAGATCACTTGAGGCTTGATCACTCGATCACCGCGTCTTTGAAATCCCACTTCACTTCCTTCACAAGTCTTCACGTATATACTACACGTTATGAATATGCATATGTGTTTAATTGTAAAGCTTTTGCTATCACGTTCTAATGACAAGTTTAAAACTGAAACTCTGTTTAAGAATTTAAAATGACACTGGTGCTAGTGGTTTGGGTTTGGGTTAAGCAACATCATCAAGTGATAAGTGCATTTCATCACTTGTGTGTTACTCATCTAAAGAGGTTGAAAAGAACAGTGGTGATCCAGAGCTCCAATGGAGCTGAAAATTTTCTTGTGAGTTCCTTGTCACAAGAAAGTAATCTGGACCAAAATTTAGAATTTTTCAATGACTAGATCACTCTGAACAATTTCCTAAGCATTTAGGCAAAAAGGAATTAATTATGAATAAATTTGCACTTTCATGCATTCAAGTGAACCACAATTTCAAACATAGCTCAGGCAGCATGCATGAATTTTCCTAGGATTTTTGGAGCTAAGAACTGCCTAGAACTGAATTTCCATGTTTTGGAAATCTCTGAAAATGTTTCTGTATTCATTTGAACACAGCCACTTAGAATCTGAATCCTCCTAACCAAATAAACTCCAAAATAGCTGAAATTTTTACAAGACTTAACTAACATCCTAAAGAATATTCTGGCAAAATGTGAGGATTTTTGAATGAACCAAACTTCCTCTAAAAGTCTTTTGCTGAAAAGCTTTAAAGAAATTTCCTGAATTTAATAATGATTTTCCTACTAATTGAGTTGCATATTTGGATAAAGTATATCAATCTGAATCCACCCCAATTTGAATCACTAAATTTGGATCTTCCTAGCAAAAGTTATGAGGTTCTAAAGTTTGGGTAAATTCTGGAATTCAAATTACCCGGGAAATGTTCAAATTTCTGACAGCGGGTCCCCGGTGCTACGTGGCACGTTCTCAGGCGTCGACACACGGGGCCACAGGGTTTTCCCCGAACAGTCACAAACTGATCCGGTGCAACAGAGAATCCCGGTTCTCCGGACAGACGCTGACATGTGGGTCCTCCCCCTCTTCGTCTACCTCCAGCCTCCCGCGCTCCCGCGCCGCCGAGCTCGCGTAGCTCTCGCCAGGAGGGGGTTTTTGTTCTCCAAACTCGCTGATTTTCGCCACCACTACGTAATTTCGTGCGGGGAATACGTTGCCGGCCTTTCCTCGGACCAAAGATGGCCGGAAACCTACGTGCGACGGAGACCGTGGCTGCGGCATGTCCGGTGACATTGCTAGGGCGCTGTGCTGCACCAAACACGGATCCAACCGCCGCTCTCGCTGAAACTCGCCGGAAGTACGACCTCACCGTCGGGCTAGGTCAAAAATCCGGCGACATTCGAAAAACTTGATGAACAGCGGCTTTGCTCGACGGTTCTCAGTGGTTCTTGATCCTATGAACTCGCACAGAGGTATAGAAGGTGTATTCTACGTTTTGTGTGGTTTGGTTGATCGTACGGCGCAAGTTTTTGATCGAAGCAACTTCGGTGTCCATCGCACGCCGACGGGAAAACAGAGAAATTCCGGCAAGACACGCCATGGCATGCTGCCGGAGTTGGGGGTAGTAGAAGGTTTCTAGATGGACCTTTAGGCGCTTAGAACTCGCCCGGAGAGGGACTGTAGCCGCCGGGCGACCAGTTCTTGTCGCGGCGACTTTCCTTGGCGCTGTGGAGGAAGATGAGCTCGACGCCGGGGTTTCCGTGGGGCTAGCGCCTGTTTCTTGCGTCGGCCACATTAGGGAAGGTCTGGCGACGCTGTGGAGAGGCTCAGCTCGGTGTGCAGTGAGGTGGAACAGCCGGACGGCGGTGGACTGACTGTTTCTCCGCGTGCAGCCGGTTGATTCGTCGAGGGCACGCGGTAAGGGCCAGCAGCTGCTGTGAGGCGGTAAGTGAGACGGCGTACGCTCGGTTGGAGCCGATAGGGGCAAGGAGAGCGAGCTGTGTTTCGCTCGCGAGGTGGAAGCGGCGCTGCTTCGGTGGCGCGCTCTGTTCAGCAGCCGACCGGTTCGAGTGGGAACAGAGAGAAGAAAAATTTCCTTTGGTTGTAAATCTTCCCCTCTCAATGACAAGTGGGTATGACTGTTTTTCTCTCCCAAAAGATCTTCCAAATTTGGCATAGTGCAAACTTCAGTCCTGAGGCTTAAATTTGAAAACCATTTGGCAAATTGACAAAGTTTACCTCAGTTTTGAATTTGAATTCAAATTCCAAATAAATTCAAAGCCCCTTTGATGTACATATCAAAGTAACTCCAAACTTTCTCAAAATTTACATTCCCCCTAATTTGAACCTGAAAAATTTGAATATGCAATCTGATTTTCGAGTTGGCCACTGCAACTAAGAATTTTGAACCACCAGTTTGTAAATTTCTATTTTGGTTCCCTCACTTGGAATTTGAGTTGAACATCTAGTTCACAAATCTGATTTTTAAAACTTTCCATTGCACATGAGACTCCAAATATGTGGTTTTAATCCACCTAGGGTCCAAGCATGTAAGTAACCATACGATTGTTTAGAAGATCTCTCATGTGTATTATCATATGTGGAAAAGTTTACACAAGTCCCATTTCTTGAATTTGAATTCAACTTTATTCACATCTCAAGCCTTCCATTTACAAGTTTTTGGGACTTTTACATTCCTCCCCCCTTAAAAAGAATCACGTCCCGAGATTAATAATTAAGATCAACGTGGGGAGGACGACTATCGAACATAAGCCTCTAATAACTCCGGATGATTGCGTTGTAAATACTCCTCGCTTTCCCATGTAGCTTCATCAGACGTGTGATTTTCCCACAGTACCTTGAAAAATCGCAGCGTCCGGTTTCTGGTCCCGCAAGTCTTTTTATCAATTATCCGGGTTGGATGCTCAACATAAGTGAGAACCGGCTTCAAATCTGCTATGCCCCCCGTGAGAATCTCCGTTTGAACTTTCAAACACTTCCGCAACTGAGATATGTGGAAGACGTTATGAACTCTGACTAAGGCTACTGGTAACTCCAGACGGTAGGGCACGGGTCCACATCTTTCGATGATGGCAAAGGGACTGATAAAACGCGGAGCTAATTTTCCTTTCACCCCGAATCGGTGAATTCCCTTCATAGGAGATACGCGGAGATATACGTGGTCCCCAACATGGAAGTCCAGAGGACAACGTCTCCTATCCGCATAGCTCTTTTGTCTGGACTGAGCGGCTTTAAGATTTGCTTGAATAAGCCTTACCCGCTCTTCTGCTTCATTTACGAGATCAATCCTGTAAATAACTCTCTCGCCGAATTCACACCAGTTCAAGGGTTTGCAGCACTTCCGGCCGTAGAGAGCTTCACAAGGTGCCATTTTTATGCTCGTTTGATAACTGTTGTTATACGAGAACTCCGCCAATGGTAAGTGATCATCCCAGCTCTTACCGTGGTGGATGGCACATGCCCTTAGCATATCTTCAAGTACTTGATTCACCCTCTCAGTTTGCCCATCGGTTTGAGGGTGATACGCAGATCTTCGAATCAATTTGGTTCCCAAGGATGCGTGTATCTGCTCCCAGAACCGGGCTACAAACAGCGGTCCTCTGTCAGACACAATGGTACGGGGAACTCCATGTAAGCACAAGATTCGTGCTATGTATAACTCCGCATACTGCTTGGCGGTGTATCTGATATGCACGGGGATGAAGCGTGCTGATTTGGTTAACCGGTCAACGATTACCCAAATCGAATCATGGTGGTGGGAGGTCATCGGCAACCCAACGATGAAATCTATACTCAATCCTTCCCACTTCCATGCCGGTATTTGTAGTGGTTGCAGTAGGCCCGACTTCTTCACATGGTCGGCCTTAACTCTGTGACACGTATCACATTCTGAAACGTACTTTGCAACTTCACGTTTCATACGTGCCCACCAAAATTTCCTCCGGATGTCTTGGTACATTTTATTGCTGCCCGGATGGATGGAAAATTTGGACAAATTAGCTTCATCCAAAATTTTCTTCCGCAGCATCATATCACGGGGTACGACTATCCGGTCCTTGAACCATAAGGTATCTTCATCATCTAACTAGAAACATTTCATCTCCCCATTCTTCAACCTCCTTTTAATATGAGACATGCCCTTGTCTTGCTTTTGAGCTTTCATAACCTCCTCTTTTAATGTGGATATGGGAGCCAGATTATGTAGAGCTCCATATGGAACCAAGTAGAGACTCGGTTCTTCCTCTTCTACCGGCATAATGGTCAGGTTATGAATATGAGATTTCCAGCTGAGTACATCGGCAACCACATTTGCCTTGCCCGGATGATAATGAATTTCAATCTCATAGTCTTTGATCAGCTCCAACCATCACCGTTGTCGCATATTCAACTCTTTTTGAGTAAATATGTACTTCAAGCTTTTGTGGTCGGTGTAGAGATGAACCAGATTTCCCAATAGGTAATGTCTCCACATCTTCAAAGCTAGCACCACGGCAGCAAGCTCGAGATCATGAGTTAGATAATGTTGTTCATGATTCCATAATTGCCGTGATCCATATGCGACCACGCGTCCTCCTTGCATGAGTACACAACCAAGTCCGATGCCGGACGCATCACAATAAACATCAAAGGGTTTGGTTGTATCCGGTTGAGCTAAAACTGGGGCTGTTGTGAGGTGTTTCACCAATGTTTGAAAAGCTTCCTCGCATGGCTTGCTCCAATCATATCTAATGCCCATTTTCAGTAGCTCCATCATAGGTTTATAAATTTTTTAGAAGCCCGGGATGAACCTCCGATAATATCCCGCCAAACCTAAGAAGCTACGAACTTCATGGACTGATGTTGGAGACTTCCATTTCAGCACTTGTTCAATCTTGCTTGGATCAACAGCGATGCCTTCCGCTGAAATAATATGTCCAAGAAACGGCATTTGGTTGATCTAGAATTCACATTTACTAAACTTTGCATAGAGCTTGTGATCTCTCAAGCGTTGGAGCACAATATGCAAATGTTTAGCGTGTTGCTCTTCTGATTTGGAATAGACCAAGATGTCGTCGATGAATACCACGACGAACTGATCTAGCTCCGGCATGAACACTGAGTTCATAAGATACATAAATTGAGCTGGAGCATTGGTCAGCCCAAATGACATGACAAGATACTCATAGAGTCCATATCTTGTCGAGAATGCAGTTTTCGGGATATCCTCCGCTCTGATCTTGATTTGATAATATCCCG
Source organism: Neostapfia colusana (assembly GCA_030760725.1). Taxonomy (NCBI): domain Eukaryota; kingdom Viridiplantae; phylum Streptophyta; class Magnoliopsida; order Poales; family Poaceae; genus Neostapfia; species Neostapfia colusana. The sequence continues at coordinate 321,458 of JASWHV010000085.1, forward strand.
ACCGTAAGTCCATCTTTGAGAAGACTTTAGAACCCACTAGTTGATCGAAGAGAATATCAATTCTTGGTAGTGGATACTTGTTCTTTATCGTCACAGCATTTAACGGACGATAATCGACGCATAGCCTCAGTGTCTCATCCTTCTTCTTCACAAATAAAGCCAAGCAACCCCATGGTGATGAACTTGGACGAATGAACCCCTTGTCCATCAGATCTTTGAGTTGCTCCTTCAGTTCAGCTAATTCATTCGAAGCCATTTTGTATGGTCTCCGAGAGATCAGCGTGGTTCCCGGTATCAACTCTATTTTGAATTCCACCTCGCGCTCAGGTGGTAGGCCTGGAAGATCTTCGGGAAACACGTCCGGATATTCACGGACTACCGGAATGTCTTCTAACTTGCAAGCTTCGACATTACATACTTCCAGGACTTTGGAAACAGCTTTGCTGAGATGCAATGTATGACGCCCGTGAAGTGGAGAGTCCAAATGAACGCTCCTGTTCTCGATATCCAGAACAGCCCTATGGAAGGTTAACCATGATATTCCCAATATGGCATAAATTCCTTGATCTTCAAGAATAATGAGGGTGGTAGGATAAATTTTTCCACCCAAACAAAGTGGTGCCCTAGAAACGACTTCATTAGTCGATATGTCTCCACCTGGCGAATGAATAAGGTAAGAACCTTTTGTGATAATTGTAGAGATCTGATCCCTGATCACCGTCGCCTTGCTAATGAAGTTATGTGTTGCACCAGAGTCAATAGAATGACAACCGGCTTGTCATTTAATGTGAACCTGCCCGCAAGAACTGGACCTCCTTTGGGCAGATCATCGACTGACACATAATTAACAGTTCTCACTTTAGACATGGCTTTTCTTTGCTGTCCAAGATCACTCTTTGGAACTGAACCCGCAGACATAATGTTGCTGCTCGGTTCAGTTGCTTCATTGACGTTGAGTTCATTGTCAATATGAAGTGGGATACCACTCGGTTCAGCTGAGAAATCACCGTGATCATCTTCAACCTCTTGAGGGAAATCATATTCTGGTGCACCTTGTTGATACTGAGGTGCACGAGAAATAAGTTGTTGCTGTGGTGGAGGTAAATAAAACCTATGTGGAGTACAAGAGTCGTCATACTCCAAGAATTACTGCACCTTTTGAGGAACCTCTCGACCGGAAGGTGAACGGATTACCCACCGATACTTCTGAGGCAGATGATTGCATTCATCCTGTGATGAGTCCCTCTCCCTCTTTTCTTTAAGGTAGAGATTAGAATAATATTCCTGAGTGATAGCACAGCTAACAAACTCATCAAAATTCTTTTGGCTAACTTGAGCCAACTCACATCGCAGTCTAGCAGTTAGCCCTCGATAAAAATGATAACTCTTCATGGCTGGTGATTTCACATAATCTGGTACATATTAAGCTAAGCGATTGAATTCCTTCGCATACTCAATAACACTCATTTCTCCTTGTTTAAGATTCCAGAATTCATCAAGACTTATTTGCATTATGCCCGCAGGAATGAAACGAGCACGAAATGCATCCTGGAACTCCGTCCATGTGACATGATGTCCTGCTGGTTGGATAGCAAGGTATTCTGCCCACCATGCTCCAGCAAAGCCGTGAAGCTGCTGAGCGGAAAATATAGTCTTCTGGAATTCATCACACTGAATCAACCCAAACATGGACTCAATGACACGTAACCAGTGATTTTCTTCATAATGGTCAGCCGCTTCGGAGAATACCGGCAGTTGTGTCGCCAAGAAATCCAGATAAGTGCTCGGGGTTGGCATGTGATGTTGAGCTTCTCTATTTATTCCTTGCTGAACTAGAGTTTGGAGAGTTTCATTCATCTTCGCCATAATTTCTGCCATTCCGGTTGGCGATGGCTCTTGTGATGAAGTCGAGTCATTCCCACCTAGACTCGAACCTCCAAGCTCCATTTGAGAATGTGCGCGTATCATACTGCACGAAACAAATTTTGAGTTAATCAAAATTCTATCCCAGCAGTAAGTAAAGATAAGCAAAACATGAACATGTCATGAACTTTATGAAAGCATTTCAACATTCATGTTTAAACAAATCTTAAGTACGATAAACTAATCAGCTTGACCACCCTGACCAGTTCACATAAACTCCAAAATTTACTCAAGTTAACTACAGATTCTTGACTTTAAACCTCAGTATCTTTCCAATGCTTATTCATATGCCTCTAGATCATTTCCGGATCAAAAGTTATGATTTTCCAAAGTTGACAGAATTCCCGGATAAAATTTGCCAGCATCTCCTTTGTATGTGCCTATATTTATCACAGTTGTATATGAAAATACAATAAGAGTCTGAATAAACTTTGAACTACAACAATGTTGCAATTTCATAACCTTTCCAACGGTGTATCATAGGCTCCTTAAGGATTTTTCTACAGAAAGTTATGGCTTAAAAACAGAAAGGTCCACAGAGGTTTTGCTCTGTCCTGGTTCTGAACAGTTTGCCTTCAACTGGACTTTTCACCAAGTTAAATTGTGAGTTTGCTCTTGAGGTCTACAAAGAAGTTGTAGAGAACTTCAAAATCTTTCCATAACTGTATCATACACCTTAATTTGTTAAATCTACTCAGAGTTATGCTCTAAGTCCAGCAAGAATTCCTGCCAGAAACAGAGCACTCTGTTTTTGAAACTTTTGAAGCCTAATCATTCTCTCATTTGAATCTTAGCCCAAAATAAGAGTTCAGTAACTAATATTTGTTTCAAACTTCCATTATTAGTTGAAAGTTAGTTCATGAATCATTTATTCATAGGGAAGAGTTTATTAAGTGTAGTACGGTGTCGATGCACCGTAAGAAACATGTCGGTACTACGTAGCCTCACCAAAGAAAATCCTAACCGGATTATACCGGCATATCCGTTTTATCAGTGGCACTAAGACGGTCACTTGCAAACGTGTGCTACTCGGAATACATATGTGGTTAGTACCTGCAGAAGAACACTCAATAGTGATGCACTCAAGGGTTGTTTTCATTTCAGGCAGGTCCATATTTAAAAGTAAATACATACGCCTGTATCATTGCCATACGGCCGTCCTTAAGTTAAGCCACGTCTCAAGGTACGTGATTGTGTTTTCACACCACACGACGGGGAACCGGAGTAGAGCGCAAATGGGTCATCACGGTTGCGAATTTTATCACCCCAACAGATACCACCTACTGCCCTGCAGGACACTGTAACACCCTCAAATTCATGTCCATGCATTGCATACATTTTTCATGTAGAGAAACATTATAAAAGAAGTAGGAATGGCGAAAGAACTATAGAAATAGAGAAATAACTATATAAATGGAGAAAGAACCATAGAAATGGAGAAAGAACTATGGAAATGGAGAAAGAACCATAGAAATGGAGAGAAGAACCATAGAAATGGAGAAATAACAATAGAAATGGAGGAAAAATGACAGAAATGGAGAGGTGAATATAGAAATGGGGAATGGGGCATAGAAATGGAGAAGGGCAATGTAGAAATGGAGAATGGGACATAGAAATTGAGAGGGGAATGTAGAAATGGAGAATGGGACATAGAAATGGAGAGGGGGATGGATAAATGGAACAACTGACATAGAAAGGGTGAGGAATGGGAAAAAGATAGCTGAAATGAGATATTCCCAAATTTCCGCAAATTTCCCCCAAAATTTCTAAATTCCCCAATTCCCAAAAAGGGGAATTTTCCCCATATTTTGGGTATAAAATCCCCAAGGCTGCCGCACCACAAGATATAAGTTTGTTAAGATCCAAAAAAAATTGAATAGGACTCTTATTTGAGCTCCAATTGGAGTAGGACTCTCCTTTCCCCCCTTATAAATATAACCCCCACCCCCTTGGCCGACGCCTCTCTCTTTTGGTCGCCCCCCCCTGCTGCCAAGCCCCCTTCCTTGCTTCCAAGTCGCCAAGGTTCCCCCCTTGCCGGAATTTGGCCGCCGTTGAGCTCCGTCGAGTCCCGCCGTCGCCGGAGAAGAAGCCCGACGATCTGTCCTGCCCTAATCTTCCATAGAAAAATTCCTCACTGCTGCCATTGCTAAGAGGAAGGCCCTGCCACCAAAAGGAAGTGAGGTAGGTCTCCATTACCTATCTTACGACGTCATCGCTGTTTCTACGCATCCGTTTTCTTCACCCCCTTCGAGCAGAAATTTTTACGTGTGGACAGATCGCGTTTTGATCGGTTTTTGACGGTGAATTGATCTAGATCTTGAGTCAACATCATCACCACGTCCACACTTGATCTATACACTCTTGTCCATCATATAACCCCATGAAAGCCCATTAAAACATGCAAGAACACGTACAAACTGGTTTAATAAAACAGCACCATAGGATTTGCATTCATCTACACCATTGCATCTTGAGTAAAGTTTGTGCATGATGATTGATTGCTGTGAATTTTGTATGTGTGTGATCGTGAGTAGAAGAACAAGATCAAGAGGCCATCTACGAAGAACTACAACACCAAGACTTCGAGACACTCGAACAACAAGAGCCACAGGAGCAAGGTATAGCCCCCTTGACCATATTGATCCCATGTTTTGAAACTGTTTTGTTTGCGAAAACTCGTATGCTTGAGTCAACTTGATGGGACACCCTTTTATAGGAGTTTACTAGTTTTGTTAACCATCCTTGTCGCCGGGAAAGTTGATGAGTTGGGTATGGTTTTGCTTCGCTTAATCTACGGGATACGGGAAGCTGAATTAAAACATGTTTAGCTACTGCATTCATATGAATAATGATGATGAGAACTTGATGATGTTAATGAGCATGGAATCGGGGAGATCTAGGCAAGCTTGGTTCATGGATGTTGCTGAATGAGATGGTGGTTTACTTGCCGTAGATCTAAGGACCGGTTCATGCCAGCACATGCCAGGAAAACAGTGCCATCACAAGGCCAAATATGGGTGTGTCTTAGCTGATTAATTAGGTGTGTTGCTAGCTTGTTATGGACCGTGGATGGTGCGGGGAATGGGAGTCGAGAGGGACTGCCCTGGGAACTGCATGGCACAAGAGGGGGCCCGTGGGTGGGAGAATGGTGATTCGAGCCTGCCAGTGAAACCTCAGTGACTCCATACATCTAGTAGCCCCTTTGTAAAGGCTATTTTGTGATCTCTTGGCCATACATCGACGGTTGTGTACTGGTATAATGGAGGTTCTGCAGTCGCCGACGGGTGACGAAATCACGAACTTGTGGGTAAAGTGGTGCCACCTCTGCAGAGTGTAAAACTATCATGATAGCAGTGCTTCCTGTCATAAGCACCTGGCCAACTCACATGATTAAAGGGAAAACTTGGGATGGATATTCGGTATGGTTGTGGTATGGTCATTGGGATTGGTTTTGGAACTGTTTTGAGTCATGAAAATGAGTTTGGCTTCAGTTATATGAATTAGAGATGGTTATGAATATTTATGAGTATGAGATGAACTTGAGAAAGATTATTAGCTGATTGAGACTTGATAGATGGTGAATTATGATGAAAGAATGTTACTGGTTACTTGGTTATATTGGGATTTAATTCACCTAGACTCAGTTGTTTTTTTTAACATGTTTGTGAAATAAAATTTGCTTGCTGCATGAGCCTTTTTATTCCATAACTTGTTGAAAGCTACATGTCATACTTTTCCCACACTTGTTGAGTACGACATGTACTCACCGTTGCATTACCACATAAACATCAGCTACAGGAGATGAGTACTTCGAGGACCATGTGGAGTACTAGGCGTGCGAACTACCATCAACATGCCTGTGGAGTTGAAGATGGAGCCTGCTGCTGTTTAGTTGTTTCCGCTGTCGTTTAGAGATTTCCGCTGCAAGAATAAGATAGACAATCATGAGTGAGACATTGAGTCATTGTAATAAAGTACTTAAACACTATTTATTCGTGGTTATATTCTGAATTCAGTTTGTGGATTACATGTGTATGTGTGATGAACATCCTGGGCACACATATGCATTCACTTGGTTCTAACTTCGGAACCGGGTGTCACAGATTGGCATCAGAGCCACGTTCACCGTAGGACGCAAGCCTAGGTAGAATGGACACTCTAAAACACATAGGCACACCCCTCTAAACTGCTATTTTTGAAAATTACTTGCTGCACTTTACTTGTCAATTCAGCCACCGCAAAGTGCTATTTTCAGCCCCTCTTTTTATCTTCTTTTGGACAGCAACACCTTTGCTTTCTTGCTCCATAGCTTCTGAAGTTATGGAGTTATTCCTTCCTTCTCTAAAGTTTCTCATGTCTTATTTATAGATGCCAGTGATCAGGAGCACAACACGCATAAGGACTCATCCACCACCACGTGGGAGTGCACTTAACCCCATTGAGGTGTCCGATGGACCATATTGGGAGGAGGTGAAGACAGAACCTCATGATGAAGAGGAAGTCAATAGCTCTATGCATGAGGAAGAAGATCCGGAAGAGGTGGAACCATTTGAAGATGACATGGAAGATGATCCACAAGTACGGCATTGGTACGCACCTCAGGAGGAATTTCAGGCGGGCTTACACCCCGTGGAGCCTCATGAAGCTATGTCGGGAAGAGATGAATCCAAAGAGGAGCCACCCCTTGCTGAGACCAATAATGAAGGTGATGAATGGGCCAACCATTCAGTTCATGAATTCCGGTCCGACGGGATGGAGGGAGGACACTTATCCAAGGAGCTTAAAGAATTTCTGGATTGCTGCAGCTTATACCCGGAATATATTCTCAAGAAAGTCCCTCGTCTCGGACATGAAGAGTGGAAGGCTGACGTAACCATCCTATCTAACGGTAGGGTTGTCACCCGGCACTTCACACCCACATGGAGAGCTACAAGGGCAGAAGCTATCGATGATGCTGCATGGGAAGCACTCACCGGACTGTGCTACGCCTTCCATGAGCAGATTGAGGACACAACTTTTGAGCTGCAACCGTATTGGAAGAGTGGTACAAGGGAGATCATTGGACCCCATGTAACAGCTATTTTCACCCCACAAGCTGCTGACAAGTCTCAGAGGTTGCTTGTGGAGTTAAGAAACCGCTACGCAAGCGCACAAGAAGAGATCCGTTACCTCCGCAAGAAGCTGTATTTGCTGGAGAAACAAGAGGAGACTCGTGCCAACGCGGGAGCGAATGGAGCACCAGCGTCATCTAACCCTACATGGACTGCCGACTCACCATGGCGTGCGCCCATGTATGGACCACCCCCGTCACACGGCGAGAACAGCCCCGGTTCACATGATTAAGTTTAGGATTCCCATTGAATAAGCCGTAATAGAAACGTTTAGACCGTAGTAGCTTGAATAAGAGTAGTGTGTTGAATTTGTGTGAGGATTGCTTGTGTGTATGTGCTGGTGTGAGTTGTGGGACGCTTCGGCGAATGTCCACATCCACACATAGTGGAGAGATGTGAAATGTTTCGGCACGTGTTCACATCCTCATATAGGCTGAAATTAATAAAAGAATTTGCTTAGTTCATATACCTTGATGCATATAGTATGTCCGAAAGCGAGTCTTAAAATAAGGGGGTAGACTTTCTTGCCAACCTTATTATCTTGGATTCCCAAGGGATTGACACAATATGTGGAATGGATTGGCTAAGCAAGCACAACAGAGTGATTCAATGTGCTGAGAGGATCGTGCAGTTGACGAGTGAGCACGGTACTCGTATTGAGTTCGAGGCAGCCCAACCGGCAACCGAGAAGACAGTGCTGAACCACGTCACAGAAGCGACATTGGAAAGCATTCCGGTGGTTCAAGAATATTCAGATGTGTTTCCGGAAGAACTTCCAGGTATGCCACCTGACCGGGACATTGAATTTACCATTGATTTAGTACCCAGAACTGCACCTATAGCGAAGAGGTCGTATAGGATGCCCGCTAATGAACTAGTGGAGCTCAAGAAGCGAATTCAGGAGCAGCTAGAAAAAAGGTTTTATAAGCCCAAGCTCGTCACCATGGGGAGCCCCCGTACTCTTCGTAGACAAGAAGGATAGAACCCAAAGGATGTGTGTGGATTATAGGTCTCTCAATGAGGTGACGATCAAGAATAAATACCCGCTGCCCCGTATAGAGGACCTGTTTGACCAAATGAAAGGTGCCCGAATTTTCTCCAAGATTGATCTTCGGTCGGGATACTTCCAGCTGAAGATTAAGCCCTCCGATGTGGCGGACCGGAATCCGCTCATCCAGGATCGCAGAGGGTGGTGCCGCGCGATGCGACACCCAACAGCACATGTCATAAGAACACATTATATTATATGGGAAAACAAACTGAATGTACAAAGTAGTACACTTCTCAGTTACAAACTAGGGTCTTTTATTACACAGCGGAAGTTTCTTTTGTACAACTCACGCCCGCCTATCTAGCAAAAGTCGGTTGCCCAGCCCTAGGGCAACCCACACTAGCTGCATGTCTCAGCTCAGCGTGGCGTGTACGGCTCCCACTCAGCCGTGGTCCCCGACGGAGGGTAACCCTCGCCGGTGGACTCGTACTCCGAGTCCGTGGGTGGCTCCTCACCTGAAAAACACTTAAGCAGCAACCGTGAGCACGAAGGCTCAGCAAGGCTTAACCGACTCACCTACGCATGAAACTCTACATGAGGTGTACCATGACATAGGATAGCAATGTTGCAGCAAATGGACACGCCTACAAGTTCATCCTTAGTTCATCTTTTAGCAACAAGTTAACGGTTCATAAAGCTGAAATTTAGTGAGCGATATTTGGTGGCACACATGTAACAATACAATTATATCATAACAGCAATATTGAATCATAACATGTCATTCATTAATCTACGTTACGACGCAGTGAACAAGCGGTACTCGTCACCGCGAGGGACGGCGAATCGACTCGATATACACCTGTAGGGAAACCCAAAGAGCACGTCACGTACGCCCACCCGTGGAGCTGCAAAGCACGCTCACTCGATGTCGTACGGGACAACCTTTCACCCAACAGCCCAAATGTCGAACCGGTCGCACCGAAACGAGCAGGAGGTTCCCCACACGGAGCATCTCTCTATGCCCGTTGGCAGATTTCCACCTTGCTGCCCTCAGCCTACACCTGTAAATCGGTGCGTTATGCCTCGACGCCCGGAGGTTTAGGCTACATCGGTTTATCGGGGCCCATATATCCGATATGCCTTCGGTACGTTCAATACTTGTTCAGCAGGGCCGCACATGGATCGGTCCTCAATCGACACGGGCAGGGCCGCGCACACAAGACTTCCCCTTGCGGCGCCCTAGCCCCTGCCTAGTCTCATATTCATTACTAAAGTGATCTCACATCACTCAACCGAACGCATGTGTCCCAATGCCTATCTCGCGAGTAGATTCCAACTACTCGACTTGTACCGAAGTCCTATGAATCATTAAGCGTAGCCTGTCTACTCGAGGTCTTAGACACTACCCTCACTCTTAGGGAAAAGTTCTGGTTATGCAAGTGGGGTTCCATCCATCCTATACCTAATGCACAATAATACTTCATATGACACATGTAAACAAAGTAAAACATGTAAAAAGGTTAATGCAATCCGGGGCTTGCCTTGTTGCTGCTGGTCAGTAGTGAGTTCTTCGTCCGGAAGAAGGAAGTCCAGCACTTCCGGAGTCTCTTCTTCAGTGACTACACGTTTATGAAATACTACATGTTAATTTAAATGCAATGTGTGAACTTGAATACACAATTGCTAATAACTCTAGCTAGCCCTTCTCTTTGGTTCTGAAATCTTTATTGTGGCTTGGTAGGGTCCTAACCAGAGTCTTGACCAAGTTTTATTTGAAACAAAGTTCCTTTGAACCTTGTACAAATAAAAGCCCATTTGGTCAATATTTGAGCATCTGAATAATTCCAGGGGTTTTCATGGCTCCAACCATTACTTTCTGGAAACTAGACTTTAAGATTGTCCTAATGGAGTTGGTTTCATGTCATTTGAAGAATTCTAAAGAAAGTTATGCCCTAATTAAGATTTGAGAAAATCTGAAAAATGTTTCGGTACATTTTTCTATTTTCTCAGGGCAGTTCTCTGAATCACCCGATCAGGGTAACTAAATGAACTTGGATCAGTCTGAACATTTTACTGGTTTTCAGGGATTTTCCAATGAACCTTTCAGCCAAATTTCAGAATTTTTCATAAAGTAGTTCTCCAGATAAAATTCCCAACAGTTTAAACTTTAGGGATTTAACTCTGGAAAACTATTCACTTTCATGAGCTGAATTTGGTATGTCTGGAAAGTGCTCAGAGAGCTAAATCCAACAAAATTTGGTTCACTCGATTTGGAGCTTTCTAGCCAAAGTTATGAGGATTTGAAGTTTGGAAAAAATCTGAAAATCGGGGGAAAAGTTTAAACTCTCGGGGCCCGCGGGGACACGTGTCGAGCGTGGAGGTGTCCGGCACACCGGGGATACCACACGTGTCGAGCGCGGAGGTGTCCGGCACAACGGACCTCACAGGGTATTTGCGGGCCAGCACAGCCGATCCCCGGCCACACCCGATCCCGATTTAAATTCTCCAGCCGCTGACACGTGGGCCAGCCGGCTTCGTCTTCCTCCCGCCGTTCTCTCGCGCCCGCACCGCCGACCTCGCCGGAGCAGACTCAGGGCTCGCTGGCTCGCCGCTGCCGGACCTCCCATGGTCTAAAAATTGCCGCCAGGGGGTTGTCGACGTCGAGGAACACGTCGGTGGTGACAGGTCGGGCTGGGGGTGACCGGAAATAGCTCGGCGACGTGCCGCGGCCTCGGTTGAGGTTCGACACCATCGACCGTGGTTTCTAAACCCGCCAACACCTCGAACAAACGGCCCTACAGCATCAGTGTACCTCTAAGAAGCTCGACAAGGTGTCAAAAGGGTTCAGGGATGGCGGCAAGTCGGTCGGCACCATATGACCGACCGTGCCCGCCATGACCGCCCTCGATCGAGCCCGAAATTCGTCACTCCTAGACAGTTTCATGCTATGGATGCAGAAAAGAACTTGATCGCCGGCTAGTCCAGCGTCTATGTGCAAGATTTGATGACCTCTGAAAGATCATAGAGCGAGAATTTAAAGAAACCGTACCGGAAGCTCGGTTTACGGTTGCCGGAGCAAAAACTGGAAATTCTCTGCGGATTCTTCACCGTTGGCTTCCAAACTTGGAGGAGAGCAGCACGGTGGTTGCGCGCTCCTGTTGCCTCTCTCGCTGGACCGTGAAAATGCCTGTGGAGCGCTGCCCACGGGCGCCTGACTCTCGGCTGAGGCTAGGTCGCCGCGGTGGCGATCGTCTTTGGGCAAAGGAGGTCGGAGCTCGAGGTTTCTGGCGTTGGAGAGGTGGAGTGCGACCTCAGGTGGCTGTCTAGCAGCTCAGGGACGAAGGAGGAGATGGTTTTGCTGGTTTTCCCGATTGAGCAGAGAGCTGTGGCGAGAAACAATGCCGCTGCTCGGGTTTGCCCGCGAGAAGATAAAGCCGGTCGACTCCTGCTCGGCTGAGGCGGTGCCGGTTGCATGGGGGCGCGAGCCAGCCGTCCTGGGCGCCAGCACGCGGAGAGGGAAGCAGCTGGTGGCGCCGGTAGCTGCTCGGTGGCACAGCCGACAGCTGCTCGGTGGAATTTCCCACCGAGACTCTGACTTTGGGTGCAAGTTTCTCCTTCTCCCCTCTATGACATGTGGGTCCCACCCGGGGTTTTAACCTCTGAAATTTACTCCTAATCACTGTTGTAAACAGTGAGCCCCATAATACCCCTGGTGATTCAAATTATTCACCCCTGAGCCATTTGAATTGAATAGAATTCAAATTGGGTTCGGTTTGAGTGAATTTCAGCACAAGTTCAGTTTTGAATTCAAATAAAGTTTGAATTCGTCCCACTTAGCTCATGTCAAGATCAACTCCAAATGGAGTGAAAATTGGTGTGTGAGCTCACAAAAATGTGCTGAATAAGAATATGCCTCCCATTTTTAAATTCATGGGATAAAACATTTTGAATTTGAATGTGGTTTCAAACTGTCCTCTTTCTATCTATACCCAAAATGACCTCAAAAAGGTTTTGAATTTGGGTGAAACTTGGCATGGACATCCTTAGCAAAGTGTAGGAGTTTTCCTAAGTCCATCCCACCTATATCACATGTGGGAAATACCACTTTTGCAATATGTGAGTTTGTTCTATAATGAGCATGTTGATGGTGGTTGCATGCTCTTCATTTGTGTTCATCATCTTTCCTCAAATGAGGTGTGTGGTGTGGTGATGAACACTTCAAATGTGTGCCAAAACTGAGGCCCTTACATTCCTCCCCCCTTAAAAGAATATCGTCCCGAGATCACAAAAGAAGAGATAGCGATGTAGTAGGGACTTACCCATGTTGAGAAGCCATGAACTCCGGGTAATTTGAGCGAAGGAATTCCTCGCTTTCCCACGTCGCTTCTTCCACGGTGTGGTTACTCCAGAGGATCTTGTAGAACCACAACGTTCTGCTACGCGTGGTTCGGGCTTTCTCATCAAGAATTTGCACCGGATACTCATCATATGTTAAATCCGGTTTCAACTCGCCAATGTCTTCGATAGGAATAGCAGCTGTATGCTTCAAACATTTTCGCAGTTGCGAAACATGGAAGATATCATGGACACCAGCAAGGGATGCCGGTAGCTCCAATCGATACGCTGCTGGTCCACACTTCTCGGTGATAGCATAGGGTCCAATGAAACGGGGAGCGAGCTTCCCCTTCACACCGAACCGGTGCACGCCCTTCATCGGAGACACGCGGAGGTACACGTGTTTCCCAACGTCAAAGTGCAACGGCCTACGCCTCTTATCAGTGTAGCTCTTCTGCCGGGATTGAGTGGCCTTCAAATTGGCTTGAATTGTCTGAACGCGCTCCTCGGCGTCGTTCACCACATCAACCCCGAATGTGACCCTTTCACCGGACTCGCACCAATTTAATGGGGTGCGGCATTTACGACCGTAGAGAGCTTCGTAAGGTGCCATTTTGATACTCGCCTGATAGCCGTTGTTGTACGAGAATTCCGCCAATGGTAGGTGATCATCCCAGTTCCTACCATGGTGGATGGCACATGCTCTCAACATGTCTTCCAGGACTTGATTCACCCTCTCTGTCTGGCCATCTGTCTGAGGGTGATAGGTCGGAGCTCCTGATCAACTTAGTACCCAATGCAGCGTGTAGCTGCTCCCAAAAGCGAGATACAAATAATGCACCTCGATCTGAGACAATGGTCTTGGGTACCCCGTATAGGCATAGAATCTTCGCTATGTATAGCTCCGCATATTTGCCGGCATTGTAACGTGTATTCACCGGGATGAAATGAGCCGTCTTGGTTAACCGATCGACGATTACCCATATGGAATCATGCTTGTTGGATGTTAGGGGTAATCCCACAATGAAATCCATGCTCACATCTTCCCATTTCCATGCCGGGATCTTCAGGGGTTAGCAGCCCTGATTTCTTCATGTGATCAGCTTTCACTCGTCTACACGTATCGCACTCGGATACGTACTTCGCTACCTCCCGCTTCATCTGTGTCCACCAAAATTTCTTTTTCAAATCTTGGTACATCTTGTTGCTGCCCGGATGAATGGAGTACTTAGACAAGTGAGCTTCAGCGAGGATCTTTCTCCTTAGTTCCATGTCCCGGGGTACGACTATGCGGTCATTGAACCATAGCGTCCCCTCCTCATCTTTCCGGATACATTTGATCTCCCCGTTGTCTATCCGTCTCCGGAGATGTGCCATGCCTTTATCCGTCTTCTGAGCTGCAATGATGTCCTCCCTAATGGTAGGGATGAGGGCAAGGTTGTACAGCGATCCATAAGGAACCAAGTATAAACTTGGCTCTTCCTCCTCCACCGGTGTAATGGTGAGGTGATGGACATGTGATTTCCTACTCAGCGCGTCAGAAACCACATTCGCCTTGCCGGGGTGGTAGTGGATCTCGATATCATAATCTTTGATCAGTTCTAACCACCTCCTTTGCCTCATGTTCAGCTCCTTCTGGGTGAAAATGTATTTCAAGCTCTTGTGGTCGGTGTAGAGATGCACCAGATTCCCCAGGAGATAGTGCCTCCACATTTTCAGCGCCAACACCACTGCAGCAAGCTCAAGATCATGAGTAGGATAATGCTGCTCATGGTTCCGAAGTTGGCGTGAGCCATAGACAACCACACGTCCTTCCTGCATCAACACGCAGCCGAGCCCAATACCGGACGCGTCACAGTACACGTCGAAGGGCTTTGTTGTATTCGGCTGAGCTAAGACCGGGGCTGTGGTGAGATGCTTCACCAATGTTCGGAATGCTCCTTCACACGCCATGTTCCAAACATATTTCGTCCCTTTCTTCAGCAATTCTTTCATCGGATTAGCGAGCTTGGAGAAGCTTGGAATGAATCTCTGGTAGTATCCCGCTAACCCGAGGAAGCTTCTGACTTCATGGACTGAAGTGGGAGCTTTCCATTTCAGCACTTGCTCGATTTTGCTTGGGTCAACCGCAATGCCTTCTGCTGAGATGATATGTCCCAAGAATGGCACTTGGCTGATCCAAAACTCGCATTTACTGAACTTGGCGTAGAGTTTGTGGTCTCGCAATCGTTGAAGCACGATTCTCAAGTGTTAGGCATGTTCGGCTTCTGTCTTGGAGTAAACCAAGATATCATCGATGAACACTACCACGAACTTGTCCAGCTCTGGCATGAACACCGAGTTCATGAGATACATGAAATGGGCTGGAGCGTTTGTGAGACCAAAGGACATGACGAGATATTCATATAGTCCATATCTCGTCGAGAAAGCCGTATTCGGAATATCCTCCGCCCGGATTTTAATCTGGTGATATCCAGAGCGAAGGTCCATCTTGGAGAATACACTTGCACCCACAAGTTGATCAAACAATATGTCGATGCGGGGCAGTGGGTACTTATTCTTGATGGTGACGGCGTTGAGCGGCCGGTAATCCACACACAGCCTCAGGGTTTCATCCTTCTTTTTCACGAACAGCGCCGAGCATCCCCAAGGCGAGGAACTCGGCCTAATGAAACCCTTGCTCAACAGATCATTGAGCTGTTCTTTCAGTTCCGCCAGCTCATTTGGAGCCATCTTGTATGGTCTCCGTGATATAGGCGTAGTCCCGGGTGCGAGCTCGATCTTGAACTCGACATCCCGCTCAGGTGGCATGCCCGGAAGATCATCCGGGAACACGTCGGGATACTCCCGGACTACGGGGATGTCCTACAACTTGAGAGCTTCAGTATTATTGATCACTGAAACTTCCCGGACTGGATTATCTAATAGGAGGGACTGCGGACGGTGTAATGGGGAGTTGAGGTGAACCGTCCGTGATAGTGTTTCCAGGACAGCGCCATGGTAGCTTAGCCATGACATTCCCAAGATTGCATCAATCTTCTGCCCCCCTAGGATAATCATAATGGTGGGATATATCTTCCCACCTAAGCACAGTGGTGCTTTTGGAACCATCATCGTTGCTGAAATCTTTCCTCCCAGTGAGCAGATCATATACGAACACTCGGTTGGAAAGGCTTCCAGCTGATGCTTAACCACGTACGATGCACTTATAAAGTTGTGGGTTGCACCAGAATCAAAATTATGACGATGGCTTGATGGTTGAGAGTAAATGTACCCGCCAGCACGTTGTCTCCCTCTGGGGCGTCCTCATTGTCGAGGTTGCGGACGCCTCCAGTCCGCTGACCAACCTTCTTTACCGGAGGTCGGCCTCGAGCACTGCCGTGAAACTGGGCTTGCCCGCTGCTCTGCTGCCCCTGGGGACAGTCCTTTGCGAAGTGGCCCGCCTGGCCACACGTGAAGCAGGTGAAACAGGGCGGTCCCCCGCTGATCGGTGGACGGAATCCCGGGGCGCGTTGTGGCGGTGGAAACGCCCGGGGTACCGTCTGCTGCTGCTGTTGCTGTTGCTGTCTTGGTGGTGGCATCGGCGGACGGAACGGAGGTGCCTGAAAGGGACGTCCCTCGAACCGTTGCGGTCGCGCCGGTGGTTGCCACTGCTGCCCGGATGGTGTCCGATACACCATACGGTACTTCTGGGGAGCGCCACTCCCACCGCTGGGTGGAGCGCTGCGCTTCCGCTGCTCAGCTGCCAATTCCTTCTGAGCATCCTCTTGCATGATCGCGGCATTGACTAAGTCGTTGAATGTGCCGCGATTCCACTGAACGAGATGTGTCTTCATTTCGGGGTGTAACCCCCGATAGAAGTGCTCCCGCTTCTTCTCCTCGGTGGAGATGTAGTCTGACGCATATTGCGCCAGATGGTTGAAGGCACGGGAGTAGTCATGGGCACTCCTCCCACCCTGCTTCAGCTCCAAGAATTCTTGGAACTTCCTCTTCATGATTCCGGGAGGAATGTGATAGGCGTGGAACGCCTCCCGGAACTCTTGCCATTCCACGGCATGGCCAGCCGGACGTGAGGCGACATAGTTCGCCCACCACGCACCAGCGGCACCGTGGAGTTGCTGCGCTGCGAACAGAGTCTTCTGCCGCTCCGTACATTGGAGCAGCCTGAACTTGGACTCGATGGTCCGCAGCCAGTTATCCGCCTTCAGTGGTTCTTCGGCTTCGGTGAACACTCGAGGGTGCGTACTCATGAAATCCGAGTACGACACTTCGCGGGGCTCACAAGGCCCTCTGTGTTGACGTCCCCCCGCCTGGGACGTATTCTGCATGATCGTGCGGAGCAGGTCGGTCTGCTCCTCACGACCTCCCACCAGGGCCGCTATCACATCTGCTAGAGTAAGCGGAGGCGGCGGTGGTGGCTGCTGCTGCGGGGTGCTGTCGTAGGTCGGTGGCTGGGAGTCATCGCCTCCTCCTTGGCTAGAGCCACCAACCTCGTGTGTGGTCCTAGTGCGAACCATCTGCAACCATACGACATTAAACATCAGCCCGCAACATATTGCATGCAGTCCAACACAATAGGCGTAACCACATAATGACAATAAAAACATGCGATACATCTCGTAAGTAGATAATGTAATAACTTTACACAAGCTACACCATTGCCAGACCAAACACAAGCTAGTTTAATCCAACTTGATGAACCTCCACTTTGGAAGCTCACCATAACTAGGTTTGGTCACTACGAGATATTACTATTGCTTGTCATCACGTATACCACCCTTAGGGTACAACACCCTCTCCAATGAGTTCAACTGTCATTCTTCTGTCAGAATGACCAGTTTTCTACCTATTCCAAGTTTTGATCTGGTTCTGGGCATTTTCATGACTCAAGTTGAATACCAAAGTTAAAGTTAACTTCAGTGTCTTTCCAACGAGTATTCATTTGCCCCCAGCTCAGCTTTGGTTAAAAAGTTCTGCTAATTCAAAGTCAGCAGAATTTCTAGAAGAATTTTAACAGCACCTCCCTTGGAAGTGGCTGTTTTCAACTTTGATTTCTACTGAATTCTGTGCTGAAATTTCAGAAACTTTGAATTGCAAAGATGTCATACATCTTCTACCCTTTTTAAGGATGTATCATATGAAAATTTTTGGTTTTGCTGCTGGGAGTTATCATTGAAAAACAGAACAGTTCAGTGAATGTTTTACTCTGTCCTGGTTCTGGACAGTTTACATTCCTCTGGGATTTCAGCCATCTTAAGGTGTGTTTCAGCTCTGGAAGTCTACAACAAAGTTGTAGAGTACTTAAATGCCTTTCCAGAACTATATAGCACACCTCTCTGGGCTAAAATACCTGTGAGTTATGCCCTGTTGAAGATCAGCAAACCTGCTGTCCAAAACAGAGCACTCTGTTTTTCAGCCTTTTGGAACTACACTGCTCCACTATCCCATTCTTATACCCAACCAGGGTCCTAAATCTTGAACCTATAGATTTTAATTCTTTGTTATCATTATTCTCATGCACATGCCTACAATATCTCGGTACTACGTTCCTCACAAAAGAAAAACCTAGCCGGATTATGCCGGCATATACGTCCCAAATGTGGCACTAAACGGTCTCTCGCACACGTTTATTACGCGGATACTTACGTGGTTAGTACCTGCAGAAGACCATACAATAATGGTGCACTCAATGGTTGTTTTCAATTCAGGCAGGATTCATATTTAAAAGTAAATACAAACGCCCGTATCATTGTCATACGGCCGTCCTTGAGTTAGGTCACATCTCAAGGTACGTGATCGTGTTTCAACACCACACGACGGGGAACCCGAGTATGTCATGAACAGGTCGTCACGGTTGGGAATGTCATCAACCCAACAGATACCACCTACTGCCCTACAGGGCACGCCGATGGCAAGCGCTGCGTATGTTCTCCTGGGCTATTTCC
The DNA here is from genome assembly GCA_030760725.1 of Neostapfia colusana. Classification (NCBI taxonomy): domain Eukaryota; kingdom Viridiplantae; phylum Streptophyta; class Magnoliopsida; order Poales; family Poaceae; genus Neostapfia; species Neostapfia colusana. The sequence continues at coordinate 339,763 of JASWHV010000085.1, forward strand.
AGATGAACACACTCTCGCGTTACTGACCACGCGATGGGATCTCCTCTTACTTGCCTAATGCACGCTAGGGATCAGCGTTGCATATGAACTCAGGAACATGAAGAGTCCAAGAGTTTCATATTGACGTCTCACACCAAGCTGTGAGACCTATCCCTGAACCACGTTCCTCGTCAGGGGAAGCTAACCGAAATTGAACCGCTTTCGGTGGCGTTCCTTACCATACTTACCAGAGCGTAGGTGCGTCGTTACATAATTAAAATTCAGAATTATAACACATAGGTTAGTCTTTGCCACCTTAAGTAACTATGCTAATATAGTCCTTACTTGGGCAACTACCGAATCCTCACCGTATACCAAAGTTTTCCCATAATACAGTCCTTAAGTACTGTGCTATCCCCAATGCAGCTCTGATACCAGGCTGTGGCGGACCGGAATCCGCTCATCCAGGATCGCAGAGGGTGGTGCCGTGCGATGCGACACCCAACAGCACACGTCATAAGAACACATTATATTATATGGGAAAACAAACTGAATGTACAAAGTAGTACACTTCTCAGTTACAAACTAGGGTCTTTTATTACACAGCGGAAGTTTCTTTTGTACAACTCACGCCCGTCTATCTAGCAAAAGTCGGTTGCCCAGCCCTAGGGCAACCCACACTAGCTGCCCGTCTCAGCTCAGCGCGGCGTGTACAGCTCCCACTCAGCCGTGGTCCCCGACAGAGGGTAACCCTCACCGGTGGACTCGTACTCCGAGTCCGTGGGTGGCTCCTCACCTGAAAAACACTTAAGCAGCAACCGTGAGCACGAAGGCTCAGCAAGGCTTAACCGACTCACCTACGCATGAAACTCTACATGAGGTGTACCATGACATAGGATAGTAATGTTGCAGCAAATGGACACGCCTACAAGTTCATCCTTAGTTCATCTTTTAGCAACAAGTTAACGGTTCATAAAGCTGAAATTTAGTGAGCGATATTTGGTGGCACACATGTAACAATACAATTATATCATAACAGCAATATTGGATCATAACATGTCATTCATTAATCTACGTTATGACGCAGTGAACAAGCGGTACTCGTCACCGCGAGGGATGGCGAATCGACTCGATATACACCTGCAGGGAAACCCAAAGAGCACGTCACGTACGCCCACCCGTGGAGCTGCAGAGCACGCTCACTCGATGTCGTACGGGACAACCTTTCACCCAACAGCCCAAATGTCGAACCGGTCGCACCGAAACGAGCAGGAGGTTCCCCACACGGAGCATCTCTCTATGCCCGTTGGCAGATTTCCACCTTGCTGCCCTCAGCCTACACCTATAAATCGGTGCGTTATGCCTCGACGCCCGGAGGTTTAGGCTACATCGGTTTATCGGGGCCCATATATCCGATATGCCTTCGGTACGTTCAATACTTGTTCAGCAGGGCCGCACAAGGATCGGTCCTCAATCAACACGGGCAGGGCCGCGCACACAAGACTTCCCCTTGCGGCGCCCTAGCCCCTGCCTAGTCTCATTTTCATTACTAAAGTGATCTCACATCACTCAACCGAACCCGTGTGTCCCAATGCCTATCTCGCGAGTAGATTCTAACTACTCGACTTGTACCGAAGTCCTATGAATCATTAAGCGTAGCCTGTCTACTCGAGGTCTTAGACACTACCCTCACTCTTAGGGAAAAGTTCTGGTTATGCAAGTGGGGTTCCATCCATCCTATACCTAATGCACAATCATACATCATATGACACATGTAAACAAAGTAAAACTTGTAAAAAGGTTAATGCAAACCGGGGCTTGCCTTATTGCTGCTGGTCAGTAGTTAGTTCTTCGTCCGGAAGAAGGAAGCCCAGCACTCCCGGAGTCTCTTCTTCAGTGACTACACGTTTATGAAATACTACATGTTAATTTAAATGCAATGTGTGAACTTGAATACACAATTGCTAATAACTCTAGCTAGCCCTTCCCTTTGGTTCTGAAATTTTTATTGTGGCTTGGTAGGGTCCTAACCAGAGTCTTGACCAAGTTTTATTTGAAACAAAGTTCCTTTGAACCTTGTACAAATAAAAGCCCATTTGGTCAATATTTGAGCATCTGAATAATTCCAGAGGTTTTCATGGCTCCAACCATTACTTTATGGAAACTAGACTTTAAGATGGTTCTAATGGAGTTGGTTTCATGTCATTTGAAGAATTCTACAGAAAGTTATGCCCTAATTAAGATTTGAGAAAATCTGAAAAATGTTTCGGTACATTTTTCTATTTTCTCAGGGCAGTTCTCTTAATCACCCGATCAGGGTAACTAAATGAACTTGGATGAGTCTGAACATTTTACTGGTATTCAGGGATTTTCCAATGAACCTTTCAGCCAAATTTCAGAATTTTTCATAAAGTAGTTCTCCAGATAAAATTCCCAACAGTTTAAACTTTAGGGATTTAATTCTGGAAAATTATTCACTTTCATGAGCTGAATTTGGTATTGCTGGAAAGTGCTCAGAGAGCTAAATCCAACAAAATTTGGTTCACTCGATTTGGAGCTTTCTAGCCAAAGTTATGAGGATTTGAAGTTTGGAAAAATTCTTAAAATCGGGGGAAAAGTTTAAACTCTCGGGGCCCGCGGGGACACGTGTCGAGCGCGGAGGTGTCCGGCACACCGGGGATACCACACGTGTCGAGTGCGGAGGTGTCCGGCACACCGGGGATACCACACGTGTCGAGCGCGGAGGTGTCCGGCACACCGGACCTCACAGGGTATTTGTGCGCCAGCACAGCCGATCCCCGGCCACACCCGATCCCGATTTAAATTCTCCAGCCGCTGACACGTGGGCCAGCCGGCTTCATCTTCCTCCCGCCGTTATCTCGCGCCCGCACCGCCGACCTCGCCGGAGCAGACTCGGGGCTCGCTGGCTCGCCGCTGCCGGACCTTCCATGGTCTAAAAATTGCCGCCAGGGGGTTGTCGACGTCGAGGAACACGTCGGTAGTGACAGGTCGGGCTGGGGGTGACCGGAACTAGCTCGGCGACGTGCCGCGGCCTCGGTTGAGGTTCGACACCGTCGACCGTGGTTTCTAAACCCGCCAACACCTCGAACAAACGGCCCTACAGCATCAGTGTACCTCTAGGAAGCTCGACAAGGTGTCAAAAGGGTTCAGGGATGGCGGCAAGTCGGTCGGCACCGTGTGACCGACCGTGCCCGCCATGACCGCCCTCGATCGAGCTTGAAATTCGTCACTCCTAGACAGTTTCACGCTATGGATGCAGAAAAGAACTTGATCGCCGGCTAGTCCAGCGTCTATGTGCAAGATTTGATGACCTCCGAAAGATCATAGAGCGAGAATTTAAAGAAACCGTACCGGAAGCTCGGTTTACGGTTGCCGGAGCAAAAACTGGAAATTCTCTGCGGATTCTTCACGGTTGGCTTCCAAATTTGGAGGAGAGCAGCACGGTGGTCGCGCGCTCCTGTTGCCTCTCTCGCTGGACAGTGAAAACGCCTGTGGAGCGCTGCCCACGGGCGCCTGACTCTCGGCTGAGGCTAGGTCGCCGCGGTGGCGATCGTCTTTGGGCAAAGGAGGTCGGAGCTCGAGGTTTCTGGCGTTGGAGAGGTGGAGTGCGACCTCAGGTGGCTGTCTAGCAGCTCAGGGACGAAGGAGGAGATGGTTTTGCTGGTTTTCCCGATTGAGCAGAGAGCTGTGGCGAGAAACAATGCCGCTGCTCGGGTTTGCCCGCGAGAAGATAAAGCCGGCCGACTCCTGCTCGGCTGAGGCGGTGCCAGTTACGTGGGGGCGCGAGCCAGCCGCCCTGGGCGCCAGCGCGCGGAGAGGGAAGCAGCTGGTGGCGCCAGTAGCTGCTCGGTGGCACAGCCGACAGCTGCTCGGTGGAATTTCCCACCGAGACTCTGACTTTGGGTGCAAGTTTCTCCTTCTCCCCTCTATGACATGTGGGTCCCACCCGGGGTTTTAACCTCTGAAATTTACTCCTAATCACTGTTGTAAACAGTGAGCCCCATAATACCCCTGGTGATTCAAATTATTCACCCCTGAGCCATTTGAATTGAATAGAATTCAAATTGGGTTCGGTTTGAGTGAATTTCAGCACAAGTTCAGTTTTGAATTCAAATAAAGTTTGAATTCGTCCCACTTAGCTCATGTCAAGATCAACTCCAAATGGAGTGAAAATTGGTGTGTGAGCTCACAAAAATGTGCTGAATAAGAATATGCCTCCCATTTTTAAATTCATGGGATAAAAACAGTTTGAATTTGAATGTGGTTTCAAACTGTTCTCTTTCTATCTATACCCAAAATGACCTCAAAAAGGTTTTGAATTTGGGTGAAACTTGGCATGGACATCCTTAGCAAAGTGTAGGAGTTTTCCTAAGTCCAGCCCACCTATATCACATGTGGGAAATATCACTTTTGCAATATGTGAGTTTGTTCTCTAATGAGCATGTTGATGGTGGTTACATGCTCTTCATTTGTGTTCATCATCTTTTCTCAAATGAGGTGTGTGGTGTGGTGATGAACACTTCAAATGTGTGCCAAAACTGAGGCCCTTACATCCGACATACCCAAGACTGCATTTCAAACACGGTATGGTTCGTATGAATATACCGTTATGTCTTTTGGGTTAACGAATGCACCCGCATACTTTATGTACCTCATGAATAAGGTCTTCATGGAGTACTTGGACAAGTTCATCGTGGTTTTCATCGACGAAATCATGGTGTATTTGAAAAGCAAGGAAGAACATGAAGAACACTTGAGGTTGACGTTGCAGAAACTGCGAGAGCATCAATTGTATGCTAAGTTCAGCAAGTGTCAATTTTGGCAAAAGGAGATATCGTTCCTAGGCCACATCATCTCTGAAGGAGGAGTATCGGTTGATCCCGGAAAAGTGGTAGATGTTTTGAAGTGGAACCAACCGCAGAATGTGAGAGATATTCGGAGTTTCCTTGGGATGGCTGGATACTACCACCGGTTCATCAAGGATTTCTCCAAAATAGCGAAGCCTACGATTGAATTGCTAATGAAGGGGAAAGCATTTCAGTGGACACCAGCGTGTCAAGAAAGCTTTGAGGAGCTAAAGAAGAGATTAACCACAGCGCCGGTTTTGATATTGCCCGACGTGAGAAAGAGCTTCGACATATATTGTGACGCATCAAGACAAGGGCTTGGATGTGTGCTCATGCAAGAAGTACAAGTGGTAGCCTATGCATCGAGACAACTAAAGAAACATGAGCTGAATTACCCCACACATGACTTGGAACTTGCAGCCGTGGTACATTCCTTGAAGATTTGGAGTCATTATATCCTTGGCCACCGATGTGAGATCTATACGGATCACAAAAGCCTCAAGTATATATTCACGCAAACGGATCTGAATTTGAGGCAACGTGGATGGTTGGAACTCATCAATGATTATGATGTTGGAATCAACTATCACCCCGGAAAGGCCAATGTAGTAGCTGATGCGTTGAGCCGAAAGGGAGCATGTCACCAACTCACGGTTCGGGAGCTGCCACCCGAGCTGCGCAAGGAGTTCGAACGGTTACATCTCGGGTTCTTGAACGAGATGGAGGTGATAGAACTGAACTCCTCGCTGGAACAAGAGATACGAGATGGTCAAGCAATGGATGAGGAAATCAAGGAAATCAAGGAAAGAATCCGACAAGGCATAGAAAAGGATTTCAAGGAAGACGAGAAAGGCACGCTTTGGTTAGGAAAAAGGATTTGTGTGCCTAACGTGAAGCACACCCGCGACACGATATTAAAGGAGGCACATGACTCACCTTATTCCATACATCCCGGCTGTACAAAAATGTACAAGGACCTGAAAACTTGCTATTGGTGGGATGGTATGAAAAGGGACATAGCTGAATATGTTGCCTTATGCGATACGTGCCAACGGGTGAAGGCCGATGTCGAAGTGTACCGTCGACACTTCCCCCGGACCTGCTTAGAAGCAGCCCACGGAGGTTCTTTTTCGGAGGGGCTAGTCCTCTCGAGAGGGTTGCCTGTGTTGGATGAAGGAGGATTGGCACAAGGGTTTTTACGTGGTTCGGGCCGCCGGAGCGTAAAACCCTACATCCACGGGAGTGCTTGGAGCACTGCTTCTTTGCGTATGAGGATGTGTGGCTGGGTGGCGAACTGCTGATCCCTTTGTAACATTGTCTACCTAAGTCTTTTATAGTTCAAGACTTGGGCGGCTTACAAGGTGGGCCCCGGAGCACGATAGGTGGCCCCTGGGTGATTTCCTGCCATCTACCAAGTCTTGTTGTGAATGCTGGTAGCTGTCTTTTGGCGATGGCTGCTTGGTCGTCGTCCTGACATCCTGCCCTTGCCGTAAGCTAGGCGTAGTAGTTGATGATGGCAGGGACGGCAGGGCATGTCTTGTTGCTGTATTTATTGGTCTACAGCCCCTGATATGGTGCGCCTGTCTTGATTGTGACTGGTCACAGTGCCTCCTGACAGGTGTGCGCTGCGCCTCCGTGTCTTGGGAAGGCGCGAGTCTTGAATGCCTCGTACGGGCAAGGCATGGCGTGCCTTTACTCCTGCTGCCTACCGTGCCGGGGCGGGCAGGACAGCACGTGGCCACGTGGCAGGCCCGTAGCTCTCCTTTGAGGAAAGGGGAGCCCCGGACCTACTGGACACGTGGCACCTTCGGAGCTTGCCCCTGCGGAGGGGGCGAGGTCCGGCACTCCTGGCCACATGGCAGGCCCGGAGCTATCCTGTGACGAGAGGGGAGCTACGGCCCTACTGGACACGTGGCGCCCTCGGAGCTCGCCCCTGCGGAGGGGGCGAGGTCCGGCTCTCCTGGCCACGTGGCAGGCCCGGAGCTATCCTCTAAGGAGAGGGGAGCTCCGGCCCTACTGGACACGTGGCGCCTTCGGAGCTCGCCCCTGCGGAGGGGGCGAGGTCCGGCTCTTCCGACCACGTGGCAGGCCCGGAGATATCCTTTGAGGAGACAGGAGCTCCGGCCCTACTGGATATGTGGCGCCTTCGGACCCCGCCCCTGCGGAGGGGGCAAGGTCCTTAGGAGGTTTTCTCCTGTGCACGGGGGTATCCGGTATTGAGGGTTCCAACAGTGGCCCCCGGGCCCATCTCGGGGGAGATGACGATCCCGGGGTGGGGCCTTCTCCTTGTCTACTCCGCGCACTTTCTTGTCTTGAGTGCTCCCTATGCTTGTAGGGTCTTGCCCTCTTCGGAGCTCAGCCCTACGGAGGGGATGAGGTCCGGCATCGAAGCTCGCCTATGAGGAGAGGGAGAAGTCCGGCTTCAGCGTTCACCCCTGCGGAGGCGGTGATGGCTGGCTTCGGAGGTCACCCCTGTTGAGGGGGTGAGGTCCGGCATCGGAGCTCAGGCCCGAGAGGCGCTTGAAGTCCGGCATCGGGGTTCGCCTCTGAGAAGAGAGCGAGGGACGGCATCAGAGCTCAGCCCTGCTGTGGGGCGTGAGGTCCGGCATCAGGGCTCACCTCTGAGGAGAGGGCGAGGGCTGGCATCGGAGCTCATCCCTGCTGTGGGGCGTGAGGTCCAGCATCATGGCTCGCCTCTGAGAAGAGAGCGAGGGCTGGCATCAGAGCTGAGCCCTGCTGTGGGGCGTGAGGTCCGGCATCAGGGCTTGCCTCTGAGGAGAGGGCGAGGGCTGGCATCGGAGCTCAGCCCTGCTGTGGGGCGTGAGGTACGGCATCAGGGCTCGCCTCTGAGGAGAGGGCGAGGGCTGGCATCGGAGCTCAGCCCTGCTATGGGGCGTGAGGTCCGGCATCAGGGCTCGCCTCTGAGGAGAGGGCGAGGGCTGGCATCGAAGCTCAACCCTTTGTGGGTGTGAGGTCCAGCATCATGGCTTGCCTTTGAGGAGAGGGCGAGGGCTGGCATTGTAGCTCATCCTGTTATGGGGCGTGAGGTCCAGCATCAGGGCTCGCCTCTGAGTAGATGGTGAGGGCTGGCATCGGAGCTCAGCCCTGCTGTGGGGCGTGAGGTCCGTCATCAGGGCTCGCCTCTGAGGAGAGGGCGAGGGCTGGCATGGGAGCTCAGCCCTGCTGTGGGGCGTGAGATCCGGCATCAGGGCTCGCCTCTGAGGAGAGGGCGAGGGCTGGCATTGGAGCTCAGCGCTGTTGTGGGGAGTGAGGTCCAACATCAGGGCTCTCCTTTGAGGAGAGGGCGAGGGCTGGCATCGGAGCTCAGCCCTGCTGTGGGGCGTGAGGTCCGGCATCAGAGCTCACCTCTGAGGACAGGGCGAGGGCTGGCATCAGAGCTCAGCCCAGCGGAGGGCGTGAGGTCTGGCACTGCCGGCCACGTGTCAGGCCCGGGGCTTGCCTCTGAGGAGAGGGGAGGCCCAGCACTGTTGGACACTTGGCGCCTTCGGAGCTCACCCCTGCGGAGGGGGTGAGGTCCGGCTTCGGAGTTCACCCCTGCGAAGCGGGTGAAGTCCGGAACTGCCGGCGACGTGTCAGGCCCGGGGCTTGCCTCTGAGAAGAGGGGAGGCCCGGCCCTGTTGGACACATGGCGCCTTCGGAGGTCACCCCTGCGGAGGGGGTGAGATCTGGCTTCGGAGTTCACCCCTGTGGAGGGGGTGAAGTCCGGAATTGCTGGCCACGTGTCAGACCCGGGGCTTGTCTCTGAGAAGAGGGTAGGCCCGGCCCTGTTGGACACGTGGCACCTTCGGAGCTCACCCCTGCGGAGGGGGTGAGGTCTGGCTTCGGAGTTCACCCCTGTGGAGGGGGTGAAGTCCGGAACTGCCGGCCACGTGTCAGGCCCGGGGCTTGCCTCTGAGAAGAGGGAATGCCCGGCCCTGTTGGACACGTGGCCCCTTCGGGGCTCACCCCTACGGGAAGGGTGAGGTCCGGCTTCGTAGTTCACCCCTGCGGAGGGGGTGAAGTCCGGCACTGCACACGAGTAGGAAACGATAATCCCACTCAGAGGTCCTCCCTTCCCTGTCTCTTAGTCTTATTTGGCTTACAGTCCTGGGCTGGTATACGGGGCTTGGGCAATCCAGTGCATATCGGTCCCGGAGGCCCGGCTCCCTCCTAGGTCAGGGTGTAACCGTCTGACCCCTAGTACTTATACCGTAGCGCTGGGGAGGCAGAGTGCACATGCTTTGGGTGCAGGACCGGGCAAAGCAAGGCTCCTGGACCTCCCACTCTGGCGTAGGTCTTTTCCTAGAGGAGACCAACTGGTGTCACAGTACCCTAACTAGGGGAGGTTCGAGAGGCCCCCGGGCGTTTGGCAGGTACCTCAAGCACAACCGCCTTCGGCAGGATGGCAAATGCTGACTGGGTACGAGAGTGGGAAAGGAGGGCCAAGTGTACGATGAGCGTACAGTGTCTAGAGCACGGGAAGGTGATCATATAAATTAATGTGGAATTTAAATGAACACATAAGTAAGCGTGGTAGGACAGAGTTCTTTTCATTCATGTAAGTCCATAGGAGGAAAACAGGTTGTACATGGAGGCAACGTCCCGCCCCATTGTAAAGGGGGGCAGAGCCTACGTGCTTAGGGTACGGGACTAGGCTAAGCCAGACGTAGTCCTGGACCACCCCCTGGGGCTTAGTTGCTCCGAGCGCTCCTCCTAGACTCTATGGGATCTGTTACAGAATGAACAAACCTGTCCTACCACTGTTCTAAAGGTAGAACTTACAAAGGTAGCGCCGGAGCGCCTTCCTTGAGCTCCCATGCACGGACCTGCGGTGGTAGCGCCGGAGCTCCTGCCGGTGCCGTGCGCTTCGGAGCGTTGCTTGCCACCTTGCCTCGTCGACGAGGTAGATGTCCTCACGCAGGAGCTGGTCTCGCATGGCTTCGTCGTACGCTCGGACACGGGGGGACCCCCATGGTGATCTCGGGGGGAGCATGGCTTTGCCCCCGCATACCATGGAGAAGGGTGGTTCCCGTGACCCAACCCTAGGATGTCCGGCTGGCCCCCAATGTAGAGGAGTCAGTACCCCCCGACGGCTCTGGGTGCAGTGTCTACACCGGTTGTGTGGGTCTGCTCGGCATGGATCTGGCACGCCTTGCATCTCCTAACCGGCTTGACGGCGTCCAGGTGGCTATCGGCCAGTAGAAGCCATGCCGGAATGCTTAACCGACCAGCATGTGGGACGATGAGCGTTCCCAGCACTCGCCTCCGTGGATTGCTGCGAGCAGGTCGCAGCCTTCCTCCTGGGTTATGCATCGCAATAGGATGTCATTGGTTCCACGCTGGTAAAGATACCAGCGTGTAGCTCTTATCCATCTGCACAATCCGTTCAGCGGATGCACGTTCATCAGGAAGGATGTTGTCGTTCAAGAAGTCCCGGACCTCCGTGGTCCATGCATCGGGGCTACTTGAGCTTCTGGATCTTGGGCGCTGGGTAGCACGGAGTCCCCATGGCGCATACGATCCTTGGCGGGCACCATGGCTGCAGGGCTGCCGGGACCGCCAGCTTCGAGGTGCTGGTCTCGCCCCCTTTGCTCGGTCGGCAGGTCAGGCTGTGGATCACGGCAACGTCCCTTCGAAGGCTCCTTTGGGCTCCGGGGCTCCGTAGGAGGCCTCCGTTGACAGGTTGTTGGCGATGGTGTCGTCGGCGCGTGGTACATGGCACAGGTCCAAGGCCACGTTGTTGGTTGCCTTGAAGTTGAGGCGCACCATGTATCCGAACCGCTCTCCATTGGCATGAGGAGCAGTACGCTGGCTCTGGCCCCTGGCTTCCGCGAGGGGCCGTCAGAGTAGTACATACAGTGAGGCTCGGTGGAGGCCGATGCTCGGAGCTCCGGTTCTCCACCTTCAGGGCCCCCTAGGTTGCTTGGTGATGGCGTCCACTTGGCCACGAAGCCAGCCAGTGCTTGGCTCTTGACTGTATGACGCGGAAGGGAGTTCAGCTTGAACTCCGCCATCTCCGGGCTGCCCTCCTACTTCGGAGGCTGGCTGTGAGTGCCAGTGACGCCCTTCTGCTGCTCTGGCGCACTTGTCCGCCAGGCTGAAGAGCTCCGAGACGTCTCGCACCTCCCTGGTGGCCAACTTCTCGAGCATCTTCTTGTCCCTCACACCCTGTCGAAACGTGACCACAACTGATGCGTTCGGGACGTGAGGGATGGTGTTCCGTACTTGGGAGAACCGCTGGATGAAGGAGTGCAGTGATTCTCCCGGTTGCTGTCGCACGGCGTGGAGGTCCAGCTCCATGCCGGGACGCATGTAGGAGCTTCTAAAGTTCGCCATGAACTGTCGGCACAGCTCCGCCTAGGAGGTTATGGAACCCTGGGGCAGGTTCATGAACCATGACCGCGCCGGGCCGGTCAAGGCGACGGGGAAGTAGTTGGCCATGATGGCCTCATCCCCTCCTGCCGCGAGGATGGCAGTGGTGTAGATCTGCAGGAACTCCGCAAGGTTGACGCTTCCGTCGTACTTCTCCGGCAGGTGCAGCCGGAACTTGCGTGGCCGCACTGCGAAGCGGAGGTGTGGCGCCAGGGCCGCACCCCGTCCCTGCTGCTGCAGATCCTGGTGCCGCGAAAGGTTGGCCCGCTGCTGGTACGGTGTACCCCGGCATGGGCATTGGTGGACATATACCAGGGGCGCCGTCTGCAGGGCATATGGCTGCTGCATATGCTGCATGGCGTATGTCTGGGGCAGAGGTCACATGGCGAACGTCTGAGACACAGGTTGAGTCGAGGCAGTCGACAAGCTGTAGCCGGCCTCTTGGATGCGACGCCTTTGCCGCTGTCGCTCGATGGTCAGGTGAGCATCTTCTCCCAAGCGGTGTCGCTCCAGTTCTATCCTCAGGTCTGCCGTTGAGAGCCTGGTAGAACAGGAATCTATTGTCTGCCTGTCAACCGTTGGTGTGCGCGACAGCGACACAGCTGGTTGACCGATGCGTCGTCCCCGCCGCAGCGGAGGGTTGACGGCAGCAGCGACGAGGTGGTTGACGTCGCGGATCCACTGTTGGGCGGCCCCTGGGGAGCGTCTGCAGCAGGCGGATTGTCCAGGAGCGCTTCGGCGGCGGCTAGTGCACTTGCTTGAGTGGCACTCTGCGCCACGGCAGATATTGAGGTTGTTGTTCGCCGGGGATGATGGCGCGAAGAGACAGCCGTTGATGGAAGCTTGGACATCTTCGTTGGTGCAGACCCGTCGCGAGAGCGAAAAGCCCCCTTCCTGGTGTGCCAAATGTCGAAGTGTACCATCGACACTTCCCCCGGACCTGCTTAGGAGCAGCCCGTGGAGGTTCTTTTTCGGAGGGGCTAGTCCTCTCGAGAGGGTCGCGTGTGTTGGATGAAGGAGGATTGACACAAGGGTATTTACGTGGTTCGGGCCGCCGGAGCGTAAAACCCTACGTCCACGGGAGTGCTTGGAGCACTGCTTCTTTGCGTATGAGGATGTGTTGCTGGGTGGCGAACTGCCGAACCCTTTGTAACGTTGCCTACCTGAGTCTTTTATAGTTCAAGACTCGAGCGGCTTACAAGGTGGGCCCCGGAGCCCGACAGGTGGCCCCGGGGTGATTTCCTACCATCTACAAGTCTTGTTGTGAATGCTGGTAGCTGTATTCTGGCGATGGCTGCTTGGTCGTCGTCCTGCCATCCTGCCCCTGCCACAAGCTAGGTGTAGTGATTGATGATGGCAGGGACGGCAGGGCATGTGTTGTCTCTGTAATTATTGATCTACAGCCCCTGACATGGTGCGCCTGTCTTGACTATGACTGGTCACAGTGCCTCCTGACAGGCGTGCGCCGCGCCTCTGCGTCTTGGGAAGGTGCGGGTCTTGAATGCCTCGTACGGGCAAGGCATGGCGTGCCTTTACTCCTGCTGCCTACCGCGCCGGAGCGGACAGCACAGCACGTGGCCACGTGGTAGGCCCGGAGCTCTCCTTTGAGGAGACGAGAGCCCCGGCCCTACTGGACACGTGGCACCTTCGGAGCTCGCCCCTGCGGAGGGGGCGAGGTCCGGCTCTCCTGGCCACATGGCAGGCCCGGTGCTATCCTCTGAGGAGAGGGGAGCTCCGGCCCTACTGGACACTGGCGCCCTCGGAGCTCGCCCCTGCGGAGGGCGAGGTCCGGCTCTCCTGGCCACGTGGCAGGCCCGGAGCTATCCTCTGAGAAGAGGGGAGCTCTGGCCCTACAGGACACGTGGCGCCTTCGGAGCTCGCCCCTGTGAAGGGGCGAGGTCCGGCTTTCCTGGCCACGTGGCAGGCCCGGAGCTATCCTCTAAGGAGAGGGGAGCTCCGGCCCTACTGGACATGTGGCACCTTCGGAGCTCACCCCTGCGGAGGGGGCGAGGTCCGGCTCTCCTGGCCACGTGGCAGGCCCGGAGCTATCCTCTGAGGAGAGGTGAGGTCCGGCCCTACTGGACACATGGCGCCTTCGGAGCTCGCCCCTGCGGAGGGGGCGAGGTCCGGCTCTCCTGGCCACGTGGCAGGCCCGGAGCTATCCTCTGAGGAGAGGGGAGGTCCGGCCCTACTGGACACGTGGCGCCTTCGGAGCTCGCCCCTGTGGAGGGGGCGAGGTTCGGCTCTCCTGGCCACGTGGCAGGCCCGGACCTATCCTCTGAGGAGAGGAGAGCTCCGGCCCTACTAGACACGTGGCGCCTTCGGTGCTCGCCCCTGCGGAGGGGGCGAGGTCCGGCTCTTCCGGCCACGTGGCAGGCCCGGAGCTATCCTTTGAGGAGAGGGGAGCTCCGGCCCTACTGGACACGTGGCGCCTTCGTACCCCACTCCTGCGTAGGGGGCGAGGTCCTTAGGCGGTTTTCTCCTGTGCGCGGTGGTACCCGGTATTGAGGGTACCGACAACTGAACATCAAAGACCCGCTGGACTGTTACAGCCATTAAAAGTACCCGAGTGGAAGTGGTAAGACATCAGCATGGATTTTATCATCGGATTGCCATGTACTCGGTCTAGTTACGACTCCATTTGGGTTATTGTGGACCAATTGACGAAAACAGCCCATTTCATATCCTGTTAGAACCACGTACCGCGTCGCAGAACTAGTCGAGCTGTATATGGAGCAAATCGTGTGTCGCTATGGAGTACCAAAAAGGATAGTTTCAGATCGGGGTTCTCAATTTACCTCTAGGTTCTGGAAGAAGCTGCATGAAGCCATGGGTACACGACTGAATTTTAGCTCCGCTTATCACCCGCAAACCGACGGGCAAACTGAGAGGACAAATCAAATTTTGGAAGACATGTTGAGAGCTTGCGCCTTGAAACATGGGCGTAGTTGGGATAGGAGCTTGCCGTACGCTGAATTCTCATACAATAACAGCTACCAAGCCAGCTTGAAGATGTCACCTTTTGAAGCATTGTATGGTAGAAGGTGTAGAACGCTGCTGTTCTGGAATGAAACCGGAGAGAGCCAAGTGTTTGGACCCGAAGTGCTGCAAGACGCCGAGAAGCAAGTCCAAACGATACGAGAAAACTTGAAGGCTGCTCAGTCACGAAAAAAAGGTTATGCATACAATAGGCGAAGAAGATTGACCTTCGAAGTGGGAGACTTCGTGTATCTTAAGGTATCGCCTATCCGAGGCCAACGACGGTTCAACGTCAAAGGCAAGTTAGCACCTTGCTATATCGGGCCATTCAAGATTTTGGGCAAGCGAGGAGAAGTAGCCTATCAACTAGAGCTGCCAACACACCTCTCCGACGTGCACGACGTGTTTCACGTATCCCAACTCAAGAAGTGCTTAAGAGTACCAGAAGAACAAGTACCGATGGATGAGCTCGAGCTTCAAGAGGATCTGACCTACGCGGAGCACCCCGTCAAAATTTTGGACGTGAAGGAAAGGGTCACGAGGAACAAAGTGATCCGTTGGTGCAAGGTACAGTGGAGCCATCACCTGGAAGCCAAAACTACATGGGAGCATGAGGAAGATCTCATTGCAGAATTCCCTCATCTATTCTCCACTCTATCAAATCTCGAGGGCGAGATTCAGTTTAAGAGGGTAGGTTTGTAACACCCTCAAATTCATTTCCATGCATTGCATACATTTTCCATGTAGAGAAACATTATAAAGGAAGTAGAAATGTTGAAAGAACTATAGAAACGGAGAAAGAACTATAGAAATGGAGAAAGAACCATAGAAATGGAGAAAGAACTATGGAAATGGAGAAAGAACCATAGAAATAGAGAGAAGAACCATAGAAATGGAGAAAGAACCATAGAAATGGAGGAAGGAACCATAGAAATGGAGGAAAAACCAGAGAAATGGAGAAGGGAATATATAAATGGAAAATGGGGCATAGAAATGGAGAAGGGCAATGTAGAAATGAAGAATGGGACATAGAAATGGAGAGGGGAATGTAGAAATGGAGAATGGGACATAGAAATGGAGAGGGGAATGGAGAAATGGAACAAGTGACATAGAAAGGGTGAGGAATGGGAAAAAGATAGCTGAAATGAGCCATTCCCAAATTTCCTCCAAAATTTCTAAATTCCCCAATTCCCAAAGAGGGGAATTTTCCCCACATTTTGGGGATAAAATCCCCAAGGCTGCCGCACCACAAGAGATAAGTTTGTTAGGATCCAAAAAAATTGAATAGGACTCTTATTTGAGCTCCAATTAGAGTAGGACTCTCCTTTTCCCCCTTATAAATATAACCCCCACCCCCTTGGCCGACCCCTATCTCTTTTGGTCGTCCCCCCCTGCTTCCAAGCCCCCTTCCTTGCTGCCAAGTCACCAAGTTTCCCCCTTGCCGGAATTTGGCCGCCGTCAAGCTCCGTCAAGCCCCGCCGTCGCCGGAGAAGAAGCCCGACGATCTGTCCTGCCCTAATCTTCCATAGAAAAATTCCCCACTGCTGCCATTGCTAGGAGGAAGGCCCTGCCACCAAAAGGAAGTGAGGTAGGTCTCCATTACCTATATTACAACGTCGTCACTGTTTCTACGCATCCGTTTTCTTCGCCCCTTTCGAGCAGAAACTTTTACGTGTGGACAGATCGCGTTTTGATCGGGTTTCGACAGTGGAATTGATCTAGATCTTGAGTCAAGATCATCACCACGTCCACTTGATCTTTACACTCTTGTCCATCATAAAACCCCATGAAATCCCATTAAAACATGCAAGAACACGTACAAACTGGTTTAATAAAACAGCACCATAGGATTTGCATTCTACTACCCCATTGCATCTTGAGTAAAGTTTATGCATGATGATTGATTGCTGTGAATTTTGTATGTGCGCAATCGTGAGTAGAAGAACAAGCTCATGAGGCCATCTATGAAGAACTACAGCACCAAGACTTCGAGACGCTCGAACAACAAGAGCCACGGGAGCAAGGCAAGTGCCCCTTGACCATATTGATCCCATGTTTTGAAACTGTTTTGTTTACGAAATATCGTATGCTTGAGTCAACTTGATGGGACACCCTTTTATAGGAGTTTACTAGTTTTGTTAACCATCCTTGTCGCCGGGAAAGTTGATGAGTCGGGTATGGTTTTGCTTCGCTTAATCTACGGGATACGAGAAGCTGAATTAAAACATTTTGGCTACTGCACTCATATGAATAATGATGATGAGAACTTGATGATGTTAATGAGCATGGAATTGGGGAGATCTAGGAAAGCTTGGTTCATGGATGTTTCTGAATGAGATGGTGGTTTACTTGCCGTAGATCTAAGGACCGGTTCATGCCAGCACATGCCAGGAAAACAGTGCCACCACAAGGCCAAATATGGGTTCGGCTTAGCTGATTAATTAGGTGTGTTGCTAGCTTGTTATGGACCGTGGATGGTGCGGGGAATGAGAGTCGAGAGGGACTGCCCTGGGAACTGCATGGCACAAGAGGGGGCCCATGGGTGGGAGAATGGTGATTCGAGCCTGCCGGTGATACATCAGTGTCGGTACCCTCAATACCGGGTACCCCGCGCACAGGAGAAAACCGCCTAAGGACCTCGCCCCCTCTGCAGGGGCGGGGTCCGAAGGCGCCACGTGTCCAGTAGGGCCAGAGCTCCCCTCTCCTCAGAGGATAGCTCCGGGCCTGCCACGTGGGCAGGAAGAGCCGGACCTCGCCCCCTCCGCAGCGGCGAGCTCCAAAGGTGCCACGTGTCCAGTAGAACCGGAGCTCCCCTCTCCTCTGAGGATAGCTCCGGGCCTGCCATGTGGCTAGGAAAGCCGGACCTCGCCCCCTCCGGAGGTGGGAGCTCCGAAGGCGCCACGTGTCCAGTAGGGCCGGAGCTCCCCTCTCCTCAGTGGATAGCTCCGGGCGTGCCACGTGGCCAGGAGAGATGGACCTCGCCCCCTCCGCAGGGGCGAGCTCCGAGGGCGCCACGTGTCCAGTAGGGCCGGAGCTCCCCTCTCCTCAGAGGATAGCTCCAGGCCTGCCACGTGGCCAGGAGAGCCGGACCTCGCCCCCTCCGCAGGGGCAAGCTCTGAAGGTGCCACATGTCTAGTAGGGCCGGGTCTCCCCTCTCCTCAAAGGACAGCTTCGGGCCTGCCACGTTGCCACGTGCTGTGCTGCCCGCACCGGCGCAGTAGGCAGCAGGAGTAAAGGCACGCCATGCCTTGCCCGTACGAGGCATTCAAGACCCGCACCTTCCCAAGACGCGGAGGCGCGGCGCACGCCTGTCAGGAGGCACTGTGACCAGTCACAGTCAAGACAGGCGCACCATGTCAGGGGCTGTAGACCAATAAATACAGCGACAAGACATGCCCTGCCGTCCCTGCCATCATCAACCACTACGCCTAGCTTGCGGCAGGGGCAGGACAGCAGGACGACGACCAAGCAGCCATCGCTAGAAGACAGCTACCAGCATTCACAGCAAGACTTGGTAGACGGCAGGAAATCACCCCAGGGCCACCTATCGGGCTTCGGGGCCCACCTTGTAAGCCGCCCGAGTCTTGAACTATAAAAGACTCAGGTAGGCAACGTTACAAAGGATTCGGCAGTTCGCCACCTGGCCACACATCCTCATACGCAAAGAAGCAGTGCTCCAAGCACTCCCATGGACGTAGGGTTTTACGCTCCAGTGGCCCGAACCACGTAAAAACCCTTGTGTCAATCCTCCTTCATCCAACACACGTGACCCTCTCGAGATGACTAACCCCTCCGAAAAAGAACCTCTGCGGGCTACTCCTAAGCAGGTTCGGGGGAAGTGTCGATGGTACACCTCGACATTTGGCGCGCCAGGATGGGGGCTTTTCGCTCTCGTGACGGGTCTGCACCAACGAAGATGTCCAAGCTTCCATCAACGACTGGCTCTTCACGCCATCATCCCCGGCGAACAACAACCTCAAGATTTGCCGCGGCGTAGAGTGCCACTCAAGCAAGTGCACTAGCTGCCGCGGAAGCGCTCCTGGACAATCCGCTTGCTGTAGACGCTCCCCAGGGGGCTGCCAGCAGTGGATCCGCGACATCAATCACCTCGTCGCTGCTGCCGTCAACCCTCCTCTGCGGCAGGGACGACGCCTCGGTCAACCAGCTGTGTCGCTGTCGCGCACACCAACGGTTGACAGGCAGACAGTAGATTCCCGTTCTACCAGGCTCTCAACGGCAGACATGAGGATAGAACTGGAGCGATGCCGCTTGGGAGAAGATGCTTGCGTGACCATCGAGCGACAGCGGCAAAGGCGTCGCATCCAAGAGGCCGGCTACAGCATGTCGACTGCCTCGACTCAACCTGGGTCTCAGACGTTCGCCATGCGACCTCTGCCCCAGACGTACGCCATGCAGCATATGCAGCAACCATATGCCCTGCAGACGGCGCCCCCAGTTTATGGTGCACCAATGCTCATGCCGGGGTACACCGTGCCAGCAGCGGGCCAACCTTTCACGGCATCAGGATCTGCAGCAGCAGGTACGGGGTGTGTGGCCCTGGCGCCACACCTCCGCTTCGCAGTGTGGCCACACAAGTTCCGGCCGCACCTGCCGGAGAAGTACGACAGAAGCGTCAACCCTGTGGAGTTCCTGCAGATCTACACCACTGCCGTCCTCACGGCAGGAGGGGATGAGGCCATCATGGCCAACTACTTCCCCGTCGCCTTGACCGGCCCGACGTGGTCATGGTTCATGAACCTGCCCCAAGGTTCCATAACCTCCTGGGCGGAGCTATGCCGACAGTTCACGGCAAACTTCAGCAGCTCCTACACGCGTCCCGGCATGGAGCTGGACCTCCACGCCGTGTGACAGCAACCGGGAGAATCACTGTGCTCCTTCATCCAGCGGTTCTCCCAAGTACGGAACACTACCCCTCACGTCCCGAACGCATCAGTTGTGGTCGTGCTTCGACAGGGTGTGAGGGACAAGAAGATGCTCGAGAAGTTGGCCACCAGGGAGATGCGAGACGTCTCGGAGCTCTTCAACCTGGCGGACAAGTGCGCCAGAGCAGCAGAAGGGTGTCACTGGCACTCACAGCCAGCCTCCGAAGCAAGAGGGCAGCTCGGAGATGGCGGAGTTCAAGCTGAACTTCCTTCCACGTCATGCAGTCAAGAGCCAAGCACTGGCTGGCTTCGTGGCCAAGTGGACGCCATCACGAAGCAACCCATGGGGCCCTGAAGGTGGAGAACCGGAACTCCGAGCACCGGCCTCCACCGAGCCTCACTGGATGTACTACTCTGACGGCCCCTCGCGGAAGCTGGGGGCCAGAGCCAGCGTACTGCTCCTCATGCCAACAGGAGAGCGGTTCAGGTACATGGTGCGCCTCAACTTCAAGACAACCAACAACGTGGCCTTGGACCTGTGCCATGTACCACGCGTTGACGACACCATCGCTAACAACCTGTCAACGGAGGCCTCCTACGGAGCCCTAGAGCCCAAAGGAGCCTTCGAAGGGACGTTGCAACGATCCACAGCCTGACCTGCCAAACTGGGCAAAGGGGGCGAGACCAGCACCTCGAAGCTAGCGGTCCCGGCGGCCCTGTAGCCATGGTGCCCGCCAAGGATCGTATGCGCCATGGGGACTGCGTGCTACCCAGCGCCCAAGATCCAGAAGCTCATGTAGCCCCATTGCATGGACCACGGAGGTCCGGGACTTCTTGAAAGACAAATCCTTCCTGATGAACGTGCATCCGCTGAACGGATTGTGCAGATGGTTAATAGCTACATGCTGGTATCTTTACCAGCGTGGCGCCAAAGGAATCCTATTGCGGTGCATAACCTAGGAGGAAGGCCGCGACCAGCTCGCAGCAATCCACGGAGGCGAGTGTTGGGAACACTCATCGTCCCGCACGCTAGTCGGTTAAGCCTTCCGGCATGGCTTCTACTGGCCGATAGCCACCTGGATGACGTCAAGCCAGTTAGGAGATGCAAGACGTGCCAGATCCATGCCGAGCAGACCCACACAACCGGTGTAGACGCTGCACCCAGAGCCATTGGGGGGTACCGACTCCTCTACGTCAGGGGCCAGCCGGACATCCCAGGGCCGGGTCACGGGAACCACCCTTCTCCATGGTATGCGGGGGCAAAGCCGTGCTTCCCCCGAGATCACCATGGGGGTCCCCCCGCGTCCGAGCGTACGACGAAGCCATGCAAGACCAGCTCCTGCGTGAGGACATCTACATCGTCGACGAGGCAAGATGGCAAGCAACGCTCCGAAGCGCACGGCACCGGCGGGAGCTCCGGCGCTACCACCACAGGTCCGTGCATGGGAGCTCAAGGCAGGTGAAAGTTGCCTAGAGGGGGTGAATAGGCTAATAAACCTGAAACTATTGCAAACAGCGAATTAAACTTGAAGGAGGCCAGAATAGTCCGGTCTGAGGGTAGATTAGTCCGGTCTAAGTATAAAATTGCGTTTTAGGTTTTCTTTTAAGTTTGGTTGAGCGGAAGATATATGGTAGTCAAATAATATCACTAATTAGTTGTGAATGATTAGATTGCGAGATGATAGAACTATTCACGAGTGTTAACAAAATGAAAGCTTAACAAGTAATTCTAGTGAGCGAGTGAGAAAGTAAAGGAACCAAGAGACATGATTTATCCCGAGGTTTGATTCCACACAGGAATCTACGTCCTCGTTGAGGAGTCCACCAAGGACCGGGTCTCTTCCAACCCTTCCCTCACCGAGCAATCACCAAGATCAAGCCCGGGCCCTTTCACTATCAATCAAATGTGAATACAATGCTCTTAGGGGCTACTCACAGCTTGAGGCTCCCTACACCAACCTAGAAGTTCTAGAAATCAAAGTACAACTGTTAAGAACTCAAATTAACAGTTAGAGTGCAAGAGAATCAAACCGAGAGCTCAAACGTTGATCACCACGTCTTTCCTCTCACAAAACCACTAACTCCTTAAGATCCAATCTTAGGGGTCTAGAAGGTGAGGAAAGAGGCTTAGAAGAGCTCTAGGAATGAGTTTTCAGTGCTAGGGTTGTTCTCTACCCAATTCTCAGCCGGGGGGTCTCCTTTTATAGAAATTCCAGCATCTAGCCGTTACCAACTAAAGTCCAGACTAGTCCGGTCCCAACCTCGGACTAGTACGTTCTTGAGGGACCACTCACGTCACAAGGCTACCAACTAAAGTCTAGTGACCGTTGGACTCAAGCGGTCATAAAACCCCGGACTAGTCCGGCCAAGAGCGGACTAGTCCGATCTTAGTCAGGAACCTTTGTTCCGTATGAGAACGTACTAGTCTGGTAAGGGCGGACTAGTCTGGTCTTACCAGACTTAGTCTAAGAAACTCTCTAATCTAGGGCTGCGGACTAGTCCAGCTAACATCGGACTAGTCCGAGCTCACACAGGAACCTTTGTTCCGTCCTAAATTGGACTTGTCCAAAGGGACCGGACTAGTCCGACCTTCGGAGCGGACTAATCCGATGTCACTCAGAGACTTCTTCTCCGGACCCGAGCGGCTTAGTCCGCTTAGCGGACTAGTCCGGCCATCTAGGCGGACTAGTCCGGCCTTTTGAGACTTCGTCTCACAAATTCTCAGACTCATTCGACACCGGACTAGTCCGGCCCAGAACGGATAAGTCCGAACTCACTCAGGAACTCTTTATCCGGTCTAAAACGGAGTAGTCTGGGTTGGAACGGACTAGTCCGGCCCGTTGTCCGGACAAGTCCGGTCTTCCTTTTTCACCCATACCTATGACTACTTCGTCTCACGATTCTAACTTTCTAACCTTAGTTTGAGCTCTCTAATGATTCTCAAGCACTCTAAAAGAGAAGACCCTGTACACAATCTAGAAAACTAAAACTCAATAGAAAAATTACGTTTTTCTACTCTTTAAAGTCTTCTTCTTTTCCTTTTTTGCTTCTTGAGAGACTCATCATGCATTCCTTTTGTAAGGGCCTCAATTTTTGGCACACATATTTGAAGTGTTCATCACCACACCACACACCTCATTTGAGGGAAGATGATGAACACAAATGAAGAGCAAGTAACCACCATCAACATGCTCATTAGAGAACAAACTCACATATTGCAAAAGTGGTATTTCCCACATGTGATATAGGTGGGCTGGACATATGAAAACTCCTACACATTGCTAAGGATGTCCATGCCAAGTTTCACCCAAATTCAAAACCTTTTTGAGGTCATTTTGGGTATAGCTAGAAAGAGGGCAGTTTGAAACCATATTCAAATTCAAACTGTTTTTATCCCATCAATTCAAAAGTGGGAGGCATATTCTTACTCAGCACATTTTTGTGAGCTCACACACCAATTTTCACTCCATTTGGAGTTGATCTTGACATAAGCTAAGTGGGACAAATTCAAACTTTATTTGAATTTAAAACTGAACTTGTGCTTAAATTCATTCAAACCAAACCCAATTTGAATTCTAATCAATTCAAATGGCTCATGAGTGAATAATTTGAATCACCAGGGGTATTATGGGGCTCACTGTTTACAACAGTGATTAGGAGTAAATTTCAGAGGTTAAAACACCGGGTGGGACCCACATGTCATAGAGAGGAGGAGGCCAAACTTGCACACAAAGTCACAGCCTCGGTGGGAAATTCCACCGAGCAGCTGTCAGCTGTGCCACCGAGCAGCCACCGGCGCCACCAGCTGCTTCGCCTCTACGCGCGCTGGCGCTCAGGCGGCCAGCTCGCGCCCCCACGCGACCGTCACCGCCTCAACGGGGTGAAGACCGGGTGCCTTCTTATCCCCGTGAGCGACACTGAGCGGCGCCATTCCTTTTCTTCCCGAGCTCTCGGTTGATCGGGAAAACACGGCAAACAATCGTGTCCTCGCCTCTCCGAGCTGCCAGGAAACATCCTGAGCTCGAGCACCACCCTCCCAACGCCTGAACCACCGGGTTTCGGCCCCTGTTCCCGTGATCAACGATGACCGCCGCAGTTTAGCTAAAGGACGGCGATCAGCCTCACGTGGGCAGCACACTACAGCCACTTCCACGGCCGAGCAAGGGCGGCAACAGGAGCGCACGGACTCCACGCTGCTTCCACCTGAAGCTCAAGCCACGCCGTGAACTCTCGCCGGTGAATTCTCAGTTTCTGCTCCGGCGACCGTAAACCGAGCTTCCGGTACGGTTTCTTTAAATTCTCGCTCTATGATCTTTCGGAGGTCATCAATTCTTGCACATAGACGCTGGACTAGCCGGCGATCAAGTTCTTTTCTGCATCCGTGGCGTGAAACTGTCTAGGAGTAACGAATTTCAAGCTCAATCGAGAGCGGTCATGGCGAGCACGATCGGTCACACGGTGCCGACTGACTTGCCGCCATCCCTGAACCCTTTTGACACCTTGTCGAGCTTCCTAGAGATACACAGATGCAATAGGACCATTTGTTCGAGGTGTTGGCGGGTTAGAACCCACGGTCGACGGCGCCGAACCTCAACCGAGGCCGCGGCACGTTGCCGAGCTATTTCCGGTTACCCCCAGCCCGACCTGACACCACCAACGTGTTCCTCGACGTTGACAACCCCCTGGCGGCGAGTTTCAGACCATGGGAGGTCCGGCAGCGGCGAGCTCCGAGTCTGCTCCGGCGAGGTCGGCGGCACGAGCGCGAGAGAACGGCGGGAGGAAGACGAAGCCGGCTGGCCCACGTGTCAGCGGCTGAAGAATTTAAATCGGGATCGGGTGTGGCCAGGGATCGGCTTTGCTGGCGCGCAAATACCCTGTGAGCTCCGGTGTGCCGGACACCTCTGCGCCCGACACGTGTTCCCCGATTTTCAGAATTCTTCCAAACTTCAAATCCTCATAACTTTGGCTAGAAAGCTCCAAATCGAGTGAACCAAATTTTGTTGGATTCAGCTCTCTGAGCACTTCCAGCAAATCAAGTTTCACTTTATGAAAACCCTTATTTCTCCAGAATTAATTCCTCAAAGTTTAAACTGTTTGGAATTTTAACTGGAGAATCCTTTGGAGGAAAATCCTGAAATTTTTCTGGGATGTTCACCAAAATATCCCTGAACGACCATAAAAATTTCAGATCCATTGGAGCTAATTTAATCCACCTAATGGTGTGATTAGTGAAACTGTTCCAGAGAAAATAGAAAATGTTCAGAAACATTTTCAGAATTTTCTCTGAAATTGTTTAGCGCATATCTTTAGCTAGGAACCTTCAAATTAAGTGAGACCAACTCCATTAGAACCCTATGAAAATCTAGTTTTCAGAAAGTCATAGTTTGTTTCATAAAAATCCTTAGAGCACCCTAAGAGTTCCAATTAAGGTCAAGGACATAATTAATTGTGGAGGGCTCAAGTGAGCTTTGCTGCAACTAAAACTTGACCAAGTCTCTGTTTAGGTTGTAACCAAGCCACAATAAAAGTTTCACAGTCATTGAGTCTGTCTAGTGGGACTTATAAGCTTCACAAGTTCAAACTTAATACAAATGCATTCAAATTAATACATGTACCTCTCTTATCATGTAGTCGCTAAGGTCGAGGAGGAACCCGAAGTCCTAGACTTCATTACTCCGGAGGAACAGCTAGCCTACGACCAAGAGCAGCAAGGCAAGCTCCAGTTTGCATTAACCTTTTACAAATTTTTATTGTTTTGAGCACTTACTTGGTTATTATGATTCCTTGCATTGGAGTCTTGTTTGGAAATCCAACTGCATAGCCAAGAAAACCATGGGTTGGGTTTAGGAGTTCAAACCCCGTTAGCTACTGCAATGCTAAGATAGTGTAGGATTCGGTACAAGTCGAGTAGTTGGAACTACTCGCGAGCATAGGCTAGAGGCACTCGACTCGGGTTGAGATAGCACATGATACACATGGCAAGAAAGATGAGACCGAGCGGAGAGTAAGGGCAGCAGGACTTTGGGGCCTGTGTGCTGTAGCTCCGCTTGTGTCGATTGAGGACCGAGCCGTGTGCGGGCCTGTTGAACAAGCTAGAACAGTACCAAAGACCTACCGGCTATATGGGAACCGGGAAACCGATGTAACTCGGGTAGCTGGGTATTGAGGCATTGCCCATCGTTCAGAGGGTAGGTTGAGAGCTTGAGGTGTAAATCGGCTGGCGGCACTGAGATGCGCGTGCAGAGACCTCTTGCTCGGGACGATGGGACCGGTTCAATATTTGGCTGACAGGTGAAAGGTAGTTGCGTACGGCGTCCGTGATGGTTGCTGTAGGCAACATCGAGTACGGGCGTACGTGACGGGTTGTTCGGGTAACCCTGCAGGTGTAAATCGATTATAATCGCCGTCCCTCGCGGTCAGTGAGTACCACTTGTTCACTGTACCATGACATAGAAAGAACAGGCTAGTTGCATGTTAAAATGTTGCTGATTGAAAGATGGACTTGATTGCTAATGATTTGCTGTAGTCTAGAGCTAACTAAAGTTCTTTTCAACTTTGGGCAAAGTACATGAGAGAAATGCGTTTCTTGTTTGATTGCGGCTCTCTCATGTGCCTTAGCGTAAGGTTCTCCACAACCTGCTGCTAAAACTTGAAAGTAAGGTTCCAATAATTAGGCGAGTCCTTTGCAAATTGTTTTACCTCATGTACCCATCACTCCTCATGTAGAAGTTCCATGTTTAGGTGAGGCGGGTCAGAGTTGCTGAGCCTTCGTGCTCACTGCTTGTGTTTGAAGCTTTTGCAGGGTTCTATGAGGAAGAGACTCCCGAAGAGGAGACGGAACCCCAGGAGGGGAACTCCGTCGAGTGGGAGTCATGCACGCCGCAGAGTTAGTGTGCGTGTGTGCTAGCAAGGACACGTTCGAGGGCTGAACGTGGACTTGATGCATAGTCTACGCCCGCGAGTGTAGACTAAACTTATTTTGATGTAAACATGTTCATAAACCTGTTTATGTAATAAAATCCGCTTCCGCTTTGTACCTTTGACGTGTGTTATCCGGTGTTGTGCAACGCAGCACTCCTCAGCGTGATCCTGGCTCGACAAGACCGTGGGGTCATGTCACCTTTGATAAGCACATGTGCTCATACTTAGTAAAAACTTATTAGTATCTTAATTATCATCATCAATCAACCAAAACCCACGGGGATTACCTAGATGCACTTTCAATCTCCCCCTTTTTGGTGATTGATGACAACACATTAGGATTCTCAACAAATAGATATGATGGATTGTTTTCATAACAACTGTGTATGGTTCACTCCCCCTAAATGTGTGCACAAAAGATTGTCAAGGAAAAACTATGCACAAGAATGAGTTCTTTGGGGATTTCAAATATACATGTGTTATGGTGGGGTGGCTAAGTGTGATGTTTGAAGTGAGCATTAACCGCATTAACAAAGATATAACATTTACGAGCAAACACATTTTAATATGGCATAATATGAAGACATAAAATAGCATAGTCATTACAAAGTAACATAACGTGACAGAATGTGGCATAGTTATTACAAACCAACATAAAATGAGTGTTTAAAGAGCAAGACTAAAGACTAAGGACTACGACTAGACTACTCACCCTACTCCCCCTTATCCTCTCCCCCTTTGGCATCAAGGCACCAAAAAGGGAAAGAAAAGAGAGAAAGACCTAATAGCTATCATCTTGATCTTCGTCTTGGTTACTTTGAGTCTCCTCATCCTCATCTTCATCTTCGTCTTCATCGTCATCCTCTTGATGAGTGTGAGAGGTAGGAGCAGCAGCTGAGGAGGATCCAAAGTAGGCAAGCTTGTCCTCGGTGAGAGTGGGAAATTCTGTCACTTCTTCATCATCTGATGATGGTGGAGACATAGGTATCTCCATCTTGTCACACATGGCCTTGAGATACTTCTCTTGGCGTTGTTTCATTTTCTGCGTGTGAACTTCCACCTTCCGGCACGAGGAGAATATGGCCTTGAAAATTTTGAGCAGCCCACTAGAGGAACCACTCGATGATGGAGGGACGGATTGTCTAGCTGAGGAGGATGGAGCTGCAGAAGCGCTCCTGCCCAAAGACGCAGGAGGGCGAGGAAGGGGAGTCAGCATCTGAGGACGTAGATTCATGTGCTTCACATCCTTTGCAAATTCTAGTCCTATGACTTTTTTCTATCATGCACATGATGTATGGTGCATATCCACAGGACCTGTTCGGGGTGTGGGGGATGTTGAAGATATCATTGTATATGTAGTCAAAGACGTTGAATCTTTCTTCTTCATTGAGCAGCTTCAACAAGTTTCTGAGATACCCTGTATCATCCCCGCATCCCCATCTTTTGGAGCTAGAGTCTTCCTCAGGATTCTGTTTAGCACTCCAAAAAAGGGTTTGATGTTGTGGGTTGAGGATGCCTCATAGGAGAGATGTGAAGGGTACATGAAGTCCAAGTCATCCTTTCCCAAGGTTCTCTCATTGTGAATTATGATCTCATAGTTCAAGTGCTCCCCAAGTCCAAGGATTCGAGAAAATTCATCATACAATACTGAGTAAACCACACCATTTGTCATCCAAGTGATTTTCCTGTTTCCATAGGTGTGGAAGTAGCACGTGGTGTAGAACTGGACTATCACCTCTATGTTCCAATCGTACTGAATAGCCATTAGATCCTTGATCCCATGGCGTTCTGTTGCTTCAATTACTGCATCAAAATCTTGATGCCTCTTGTTTGCCATGTACAGCCAGTCCACCCACTGAGCATCGACTACCGGTGTCTTCATTGGGTGATAGACGAGCCGGTAGTAGTCACAATGGAAGTCACACCAAAAGCGAGGGTCTGGTGTGGACTTCTCATACTTGTAAACTTCCTCTTCTCTGAACCTTCGAGCTTTGTCAGCTCCTTTTCTTTTGAAGGTTGCACTCGCCAAATTGGGTTGACGGTTTGGATTTGGCATAGGAGGTGCTCTCTCAAGGAGCCCAATAGGTCCTTGTGGGGGATTCTCCCTTCCCCATCTAGGGTTGTCACGAATGACGAGTCCCCTGTTGGCTAAGGCCTTTTTCCTGGGAGGATCAGCTGCTTTGCCTTTTCCTTTGTCTTGAGTTGATTTTTGGGGCTCGGCATGTTGTTTTTATTTCAGGGTCACTAGCCTCTTCCTCCTTGGAGGATCAACGGACTGAGAGGCTTGTGCTTTCCTGTCAGCCCGTTTCTTTGTCCGAGCCTCCCTTGCAGCAGCCTCTCCTGCCTCTGCCTCGGCTGTCGCACGATAAGCGGCTTGGCGAGCCGCTTCGGCCTCGGGGTTTGGAAGAGGACTGTCGCTGGGTCCTGACATGATCTGGTGAGAAAAGAAGTACTTAGTTGATGGAGCATTGCATTTGAATTAGTTTATAACCCCAAAGTTAGGGGCTAAGACTGTATCAGCCGGACTTGTCCGGGCCGGAGATGGACTAGTCCGCTCCGGCCGGACTTGTCTGGTTGGAGTCCGGACTAGTCCAGACTCTACAGTTTTAAACCCTAACTTAGGTGATTTGATCACTAATTCAGCAAAGTAGTCGCGATACTATAAGGGATTGCAATAATATGGTGTAGGAATATCAGAGAAGGCCTAAGGTACTAAAGGTATGACCTAGAAATAAGATTTTTGTGAAAAGTCAAGGCTAGATCAAAAAGTACCTTAGAGTGAAGAAATTGGATGAAATCCGCGGATTGAAGGAGCGGAGATGGTCGGAGAAGGGTTCCCCGCACTCCACAAGCCTTAAATCGAGGATGCCTTCGAGGGATTTGAGGGAGGACTCCAAAATCGCCAATGGGGGCGAGTTTTGGAGGAGAGAAGTGGAGTGGAGGTGAATGAGGGAGAGGGAAGGGGTCAGCCCGACCCTTGGAGGTTAAGTCTCCAGGGGCCGGACTAGTCCGGTCCTCAGTCCGGACTAGTCCGGTCTGTCGGACTAGGTCCGGACTAGTCTCTAGTCCGGACTTGTCCGGGTGCCGGGCGGACTAGTCCGCTGTGGACTTGTCTGCTGCATCTCGGACTACTTAGGATGTCCGGACTTATCCGGCCTCTAGGTCGGACTAGTCCGGCTCTTAAAGTCTGAAGAAAAAATTCTTATATATTAGAATTTTGCCTTTGTTTGCGGTGGATTTACTTGCACCTGCTATATATGATTACCATCTTATAGCTAAAAATAATATGAGAGAAGAATTAGAGAAGGAACAAGTTTTTCACAATCGTGCACATTTTTCGAAATTTGTGAAAAAATTTAGGACTTCTATTTGCACAATTTTTCAACTCACATTCCTAGAGTCTATGATGTTTAGCTCATTTTGAAGTTCACAAAATCGTTTTTCATCTAGTGGTTTGGTGAAAATATCGGCTAGTTGTTTTTCTGTTCTTACATGTGAGATAGCTATGTCCCCCTTTATAGAATGATCTCTCAAAAAGTGATGTTGGATGTATATATGTTTGGTCCTAGAGTGCTCAACAGGATTATGGGCTATCTTAAAGGCACTCTCATTGTCACATAGGAGTGGGATGTGGTTCATAATGTAACCATAATCCCTTAGAATTTGTCACATCCAAGGAAGTTGAGCACAACAACTTCCAGCTGCAACATATTCCGCCTTGGCTGTGGAGAGAGCAATGGAGTTTTGTTTCTTGGATGACCATGATACTAGGGACCTACCCAAAAATTGACAAGTCCCTAAGATAATCCGCATCGGAGTATCTGATGAGATTAAACTTAGATCCCTTTGGATGCCATAATCCTAGGTTAGGTGTGTGAACTAGGTATGTTAGGATCCTTTTAACAGCTGTTAAATGACATTCTTTAGGTGATGCTTGAAATCTTGCACACAAACATACACTAAGCATGATATCGGGCCTAGATGCACAAAGATAAAGCAATGAACCAATCATAGAGCGATATACCTTTTGATCCACGCTTGGTCCATCTTCATTAAGGTCAAGGTGCCCGTTTGTTGCCATTGGCGTCTTGATGGGTTTGGCTTTGTCCATGTCAAACTTCTTGAGTATGTCTTGTATGTACTTTGTTTGACTGATGAACGTGCCTTCCTTGAGTTGCTTGACTTGAAATCCTAGGAAGAACTTCAACTCTCCCATCATGGACATCTCAAACCTATCTGTCATTATCTTACTGAACTCATCAAAAAGATTTCTTAGTAGAACCAAATATAATGTCATCGACATATATTTGGCACACAAAGAGATCATTATCTACATTCTTTGTGAAGAGTGTATAATCTGCCTTGCCTATCTTAAAGCCATTATTAATGAGAAAGTCTCTAAGACACTCGTACCAAGCTCTAGGAGCTTGTTTGAGGCCATAGAGAGATTTATGCAATTTAAACACATAGTTAGGATATCCTTGATCTTCAAAGCTGGGTGGTTGCTCCACGTATACCTCCTCCTTGATTGGACCGTTTAGGAAGGCACTTTTCACATCCATTTGATAGAGTTTAAAATCATGGTGAGTAGCATAGGCTAATAGAATTCGAATGGACTTAAGCCTAGCCATTGGAGCGAAGGTTTCATCGAAATCCAAACCTTCGACTTGAGCATATCCCTTTGCCACAAGTCGGGCCTTGTTTCTTGTCACCACTCCATGTTCATCTTGTTTGTTGCGGAATACCCACTTGGTACCTACCACATTTGCATTTGGTCTTTTCACTAGCTCCCATACTTGGTTTCTTGTGAAGTTGTTCAACTCCTCTTGCATGGCCATCACCCAGTCCGGATCTTTGAGTGCATCTTCCACCCTAAATGGTTCCAAGGACGACACAAAGGAGTAATGTGCACAAAAGTTAGCTATTCGAGAACGTGTTGTTACCCCTTTTGTGATGTCTCCAAGGATGTTGTCAACGGGGTGATCCCATTGAATGCTTTGATGAACCCTTGGATGAGGCACTTGATTTCTTGAGTGATTTTCTTCTTCTTCTTCTCCCTCTTGATCAACATCATGGCTTCGATTTTCTCCTTCTTTAAATTGACCGTCTGATCTTGGGGTGCTTGAGTTTGATCTTGAATGAGAGGTGTCGATTGTGATGAGCTTGTAGCATCTTGTCCTACATTTTCCTGGGGACGGACTTCTCCAAGTCCCATTCTTCTTAGTGCTTCACATGGTGCTTCTTCTTCATTTAGTACACATTGATCAACTTGCTCCACTTGGGAGCCATTAGTTTCATCAAACACCACATCACGTGCAATTTCAACACACCCGGAGGTCTTGTTGAAAACACGATAAGCGTAGGTGTTTGAGTCATAACCAAGTAGGAAACCTTCATCAGATTTCGAAGCGAACTTCAAAGTCCTAGGCTTCTTGTTGAGAATGTAGCATTTACTTCCAAAAACTCAAAAGTAAGAGATGTTGGGTTTGTTACCGGTTAGGAGCTTGTATGGGGTTTTCTTCAGAAGTCGATGGACGTAGAGACGGTTTGTAGCATGACAAGCGGTGTTGACCGCCTCCGCCCAAAATCAATCCGAGGTCTTGTATTCATCGAGCATGGTTCTTGCCATCTCTATGAGTGTTCGGTTCTTCCTTTCAGCCACCCCATTTTGTTCGGGGGTATAGGGGGCCGAAAACTCATGTGTGATGCCCTCTTCATCCAAATATTCTTCTACTTGAGTGTTCTTGAATTCGGAACCGTTGTCGCTCCTTATCTTCTTGATTTTTGAGGAAAACTCGTTTTGAGCTCTCCTCAAGAACTTCTTGAGGATACCTTGAGTTTCTCCTTTATCATGCAAGAAAAATACCCAAGTGAAACGAGAATAATCATCAACAATTACTATATCATACTTGTTACCGTCAATGCTTATATAGGTGACAGGGCCAAAGAGGTCCATGTGAAGCATCTCCAATGGTCTTGTTGTCGTCATCACATTCTTGGCGGGATGAGCTGCGCCAATTTGTTTTCCTGCTTGGCATGCACTACATGGCCTATCTTTTCAAAAACAATATCTTTTAGTCCACAGATGTGATCCACTTTTAGAAGTTTTTGTAAGTTCCTCATTCCAACATGGGCTAGTCTTCTATGCCATAACCATCCCATGTTGGTTTTTGTTATTAAGCATGTGTCAAGTTGATATTTATCTATGGAAAAGTCCACTAAGTAAAGCTTTCCCTTTAACACACCCTTAAAGGCAATTGAGTTATCACTTCTTCTAGAGACGGTCACACCCTCGTTAGTAAACAAGCAATTATAACCTTTCTCACATAGTTGAGATATGGACAATAGGTTATAATCTAGTGATTCAACATGTAGAACATGTGAAAGAAAGTGTTGAGAAGAGATCACAATTTTACCAATACCGAGTACCCTTCCTTGGTTGTTGTCACCGAAATAGATGCCTTCACTTGGATCATCATTTTATTCATACTCGACAAACATTTTTCTCTCTCCGGTCATATGGTTAGTGCACCCACTATCTAGCGCCCATTTAGTACCACCGGAGGAGTATGGCTGGAAAACAATTCAAACTTTGGTCTTAGGTACCCAAACTTGGTTGGGTCCTTTGAGGTTAGTTACAAGGTGTTTGGGCACCCACACACAAGTTTTTGGACTCTTTTGGAGTGGCCCAACATATTTTGCAAAAACTCTACCATACTTACTTTTCATAAGAACATAAGATGCATCAAAATTATGAAATACTATAGATTTTATATTTTTGGTAATTTCATGTGAGGTAGATGCAAGGTTGTCACTTTTGTTTTGTTTTGAGTTTTCTTTGACAAAGGCTACGCATTTGCTATTGTTTTTGAGGATTCTAGCGTTTTTCTTTCCTCCCCTAGTATAACCAAGTCCATCTTTAACGAAGGGAGATCTTGTGATTGAGTATGCACTACGTGCATATTTGATCTTTTCCTTATCAAAGATCCCACTCTTGTGTGTATTCTTGCTTTGTGCCTCTTTGAGCTCATTTTTTAAGTTTAAGACAATGCTAGCACATTTACAAGTTTTAGTGTTGGATTCTATATTTGTTGAGAGAGAGTTTTTGGAGGATGAATTCGTTGAGACACTTGACTTAAGTGAGTTAAGTTGTGTTTCAAGATGCTTGTGAGAATCTCTTCTTGTTCAAATATTTTGTCCGATAGCATTTTCATTTTAGCTATAGCCTTTTTGTTTAATCCTTTAAAAATGAATTTGTTTTCACTACTACTATCAAAATCACTATCATCTTCAATATGTAACTTGGAAGGTTTAGACATTACCTTGCGCTTTCCTTCCTTTGCCATGAGGCATGTGTGACTTGGACTCTTCCAATCACTCTTGTTTGGCAAGAGTGATTTCTTCATGGTTGGCCTCTTGATGGCTACAGTTGCCACTTTTTCTTCATCTTCGGAGGAGGATTCTTCGTTTGAGTCCCATTCTTCTCCGATGTGGGCTTGTCCATAAGCCTTCTTCTTTGTGAAGAATTTCTTGTCTTGAGGCTTCCCATCCTTCTTCTTTCTCTTGTCATCTTCCTTGCTATGGGGGCAGTTCACAATGAAATGCCCATGTTCTCCACTATTGTAGCAAGTCTTCTTTGTTCTAGACTTGCCCTTGTCTTTGCTCTTGTTCTCATAGTGATGGCTTCTCCTTCTCTTCATCAACCTTTTGAATCTTTTGATGAAGAATGCCATTTCTTCACCATCCATGTTCGTGCTCTCATCATCACTTTCTTCATCTTCACTTGTGAGTTGTGTTTCTTTTGCCTTGGACTTGGATGTGGCCTTAAGAGCAATGCCCTTCTTCTTGGATGAAGTGATCTTTGCTAGGTCGTTGACGTGTTGGGCTTCCTTCTCCATCATCTCGTGGTTAATGATGTTCCCTAGCACTTCATCCGGAGTCATCAAGTGAAAGTTTGGGCTTTCCCGGATTAAAGTGCATAGGGTCACATTGCAAGGCATAAATGCTCTTATCATTCTCTTGACCACCTCATGGTCATTCCATTTCTTGCATCCGTACGCTCGACTCTTGTTGATAAGAGTTTTGAGTCGGTTGTACATTTCTTGAGGTGTTTCGTTGTGACACCCTCATTTTTTTGTTTCTGCATGTATTCATGTTTCATGTAGAAAAACACTTTTAAAATAAGTTGAAACCGAGAAGAATCAAAGAAGTTAGCCAAAAGAAGCAAATTTCAGTGTACAGAGAGCGCCGAAGACAACTCCCGCGGCTCTCTGGCTACGTGGCAGGCTCGGGGCTCATTCCCACAAGGGGGGGGAGAGGTCCGACCCTGTGAGACACGTGTTGCCCCCGTAGCTAGCCTCTGCGGAGAAGCGAAGGCAGTTCCGCAGGACACGTGTCACCTTCGGAGCTAGTCACCGCGGAAATTAGAGGACCAGTCGCGCGGGATACGTGTCGATCTCGGAGCTCACCTCCGAGAGGTCCGGTTCTATTGGACACATGTCGCCACCGGAGCTTATCTCCGGGAGGTCCGACACTGTGGGACACGTGTCGACCTCGGAGCTCGTCTCTGAGGAAAAAGGGAGACCGACGCTACTTGACGTGTGGCATTCACGGAGCTCACCTCCGAAGAGAGGGAGGTCCGAAATGAATACGTGGCACACCCGGAGCTACCTCTGGAGAGAGGGAAGGTCCGGCACTGACACATGGCGTGCGCATAGAGAGGAGGTCCCGACCGCCAGGATACGTGGCGCACGCGAAGCTCACCTCCGAAGGAGAGGGAGGTCTCGCTCGCTTGACACGCGACACAACCGGAGCTCGTCTCTGCGGAAAAGGGGAGACCAGGCCCCGGTGGACATGTGGATCTTCCGGAGCCCATCACCGCGGAGGAAACGAGTTCTGGAACGGTTTTTGGATTCTGTACGCATAGAAATAGCGGTACGGAGAGGAAACCGACCTGAATTCCACAATGTTACCGCACCAAATCAAGTTGAGGAAGATCAAGAAAATCAAGATGACCATGGAAGCAATGATCTAGGGGGAGACATGACACATGAAGACAATGAAGAACAAACAACTATACAAAATCCACACCCAAGAGTACATCAGTGTGTGCAAAGGGACCATCCTGTCAACAATATCATTGGAGATATTGCTAAGGGAGTAACTACTAGATCTCAAATTGCAAATTTTTGTGAACATTATTCTTTTGTGTCTTTTCTGGAGCCATACAGGGTAGAAGAAGCCTTAAGGGATCCAGACTGGGTGATTGCGATGCAAGAGGAGCTGAACAACTTCAAAAGAAATGAAGTGTGGGAGCTGGTGGAAAGACCAAGGGCGAACATCGTTGGAACCAAATGGGTCTTTCGGAACAAACAAGATGAACATGGAGTAGTGACAAGAAATAAAGCAAGGTTGGTGGCCAAAGGTTATTCTCAAGTGGAAGGTTTGGATTTCGATGAAACCTTCGCTCCTGTAGCTAGACTTGAGTCCATTCGCATTTTATTGGCATATGCTACTCACCATAATTTTAAGTTGTATCAAATGGACGTCAAGAGTGCCTTTCTGAATGGTCCGATAAAGGAGGAAGTCTATGTGGAGCAGCCACCGGGGTTCGAAGATCAGAAGTATCCCAACCATGTCTATAAACTGCGTAAGGCTCTCTATGGCCTCAAACAGGCTCCTCGAGCCTGGTATGAGTGCCTTAGAGATTTTCTGATTCAAAATGGATTCAAAATTGGTAAAGCTGACTATACACTCTTTACTAAACATTTTGATGATCATTTATTCGTATGTCAAATTTATGTTGATGACATTATCTTTGGATCCACTAACAAGTCCTTCTGTGAATAATTTAGCAAAATAATGACAGACAGGTTCGAGATGTCAATGATGGGTGAATTGAAGTTCTTCTTGGGATTTCAAGTGAAGCAACTGAGAGAAGGTACATTTATAAGCCAAACTAAATATACACAAGACATTCTCAAGAAATTCAATATGGACAAAACCAAGCCCATCAAGACACCCATGGCCATCAACAGACATCTCGACCTCAATGAAGATGGTCCAAATGTGGACCAAAAGGTATATCGGTCCATGATTGGTTCCTTACTATACTTATGTGCATCTAGGCCAGATATTATGCTTAGTGTTTGCATGTGTGCAAGGTTTCAAGCCGCACCCAAAGAGTGTCACTTAATTGCTGTAAAAAGAATCCTAAGGTATCTTGTGCACACACCCAACTTGGGCCTTTGGTATCCCAAAGGATCCAAGTTTAACTTGATAGGGTACTCCGACGCTGACTATGCGGGATGCAAAGTCGATAGAAAGAGCACGTCAGGGACTTGTCAATTTCTTGGTAGGTCCCTAGTTTCTTGGTCATCTAAAAAGCAAAACTCCATTGCTCTTTCCACAGCGGAAGCAGAGTATGTTGCAGCCGGTAGTTGCTGTGCGCAACTGCTCTAGATGCAACAAACTCTTAGGGACTACGGCTACAATCTAAGTCATATCCCGCTTCTATGCGATAATGAAAGTGCTATAAAAATTGCACACAACCTGGTAGAGCACTCAAGAACTAAGCACATAGACATCCGTCATCACTTTCTTAGAGATCATTCATTAAAAGGTGACATAGCTATTTCACATGTTAGGACTGAAAAACAACTTGCAGATATTTTTACCAAACCATTAGATGAGAAAAGGTTCTGTGAACTAAGAAATGAGCTAAACATTCTTGACTCTCGAAATGTGGCTTGAAACATTGCATACCTGGTTGCAACTAAAATTGTTCCTCCGTACTATCAAAAATGCTCCTCCTCTCCTTTGTACTCAGAAAACTATTCTTAATGAATAAATCTTGTGGATTATGACCATTGTTTGATTGTTGATTGTATACTGGTCGTAATCACCAAGACTACTTGCAAAATTGTTGTCCTTGGATCACTATTAGTTATCTATATATATATCAAGTCTGTTGAAAACGGACTAGTCCGATTCCCAACCGGACTAGTCCGGACAGACAACAATTAGGTTAAACTCAGGGGTACCAGACTAGTCCGCTACCAGGACCGGACTAGTCCGGTCAGTCGGATATAGAAGCAGTCAGCCGGACCAAACGCCTCCTTCTCCACTCATAATCACTTTGCAACACCCTCTCTCCTAAACCCTAGCTCTCAAAGTGATTTTCGAGTTGAGCCCTCAAACTCGGAGTTTTCTCCGTGAAAAAGCCTCTTCTCGACGAGGGGATCCTACTTTCCGGACACATCCAGATTGATTTCCACTCCTTCAACGCGAATCTTCAAATCTTGGTAAATCCCCCCAAAACCCAAAATCTCAATTTTTCTAGCTCTAGCTAGTTTCCTTTGATTTCAAAAGGATGTACATTGCATAAATAGATGTATTTCTACCACTTTCCTACCCTTGTATCCATAGATAGGAGATTTGCTTCAAATAAAACACTCAAGTTAGGGTTCTTATGCTAGGCCGGACTAGTCCGGCGTCCAGATGCGGACAAGTCCGGTCCACCGGACTAGTCCGCACTCTGAAACCGGACAAGTCCGGTCTCTGACAGCTGAACTCCTACATTCCCATTTGAAGTCGATAAGGTGTCCGTTTGCATCTAATCCTTAAACTCCTTGTCAGGCATCATGTCTTCAGGATCAGATGACAGCTCTTTTCACATTGACGAAGAAGTTCAACGTGAAAGAGTGAGGAGAGCTAAGGAGGGAGTGATGAAGAAGAGACATGATGTCAATGCTCACTCTCCACCCTCCGACGACAATCTTCCTAAGAAGAGAAAAGTCATTATCAAAAGGCCTCAAAGGAAAGATGCTGCTGAGGGCTCATCAGGGCCAAGAAGAGTTCTCAATAAAGGGAAGGGACTTGCTAGTGGCCCCATTGGGCCCTTGAAATTGAAAAATCCCGTTCATCGCAACAGGCAGCCTTCAAGTGAAGATTTCACTGGAAAAGGGAATGAGCTAGCTGATAACTTCAGAAAGATTGAAGTGTATGGACGACCTAAACAATGTTCTGATCCTAGGTTCTGGAGCAACTTCCATGCAGACTACTACGAGCACGTGTACATGAAGATGAAGAATCCCGTAGTAGAGAGTCAATGGCTGAATGTTGACTACCTGAAGTCGAAGAAGTATCCCGCATTTCGTGAGATGGTGGAGGCCTTAGAGAGGCACGGTCTGACGGACCTGCTATCCTTTGAGTATGACTGGAACAATGAAGTCATTACTCAGTTTTACTCCACTCTCTACTTTGCTCGGGATGATGGAGACAGTCTTACTTGGATGACTCATGGTTCAAGGTACAGTGTCACTTATGATGAATTTGCTAGGATTCTTCACCTCCAAAACACTTTGGATCATGAACTGGTCATTCATAATCTGAAACCCCTGGAGAAGGAGGAACTTGAATTTCTCTATGACACAAGGATGCCATATGTCCCTCCAACCATCAAATATCTAAAGCCCTTCTTTGTGGTTCTAAATAGAGTCTTGAGAAAGACGATAGCTCCGAAGGATGGAGATGCAGGAACTATACAAGGAACCTTGAGAACTCTCATGAAAGTCATTAGTGGGAGAAGACCATTCAATGTCTTTGAGTATATCTACAATGACATTGTGAACATCTCAATTACCCCCAATAGGTCCTGTGGATACGCACCGTATATCATGTACATGATTGAGAAGGTGACAGGACTCGAGTTTGTCAAGGATGTCAAGCATACGGGGTTGAAGCCGCAAAAACACACCGAGTACACTCTCCCTCCGACTCCAGCTGCCCCGTCCTCTCCACCAGTGGAGAGGAGATCAAAGCAAGCTCATGATGACACTAGGTCTGCAGCTGCTCCTCCTGGCTCTCCACCTGCCCAAGAATCATCTAGCAGCATCCTCAAGATGCTCTCCTCTATCTTTGCCTGCTGCCGTAAGATCGAAGACAGGCAACGCAAAGAAAAGCTTGCAAGGAAGAGACATCAACAGTACGTCAATGCAAATATCAAGTCTATCTGTGCAAAGCTTGAGATTGAGCCTGTTGGATCACCGCCTGCCTCCGAGGACTCAGAGGAAGATCCTGCTCCCGTGGATGATGAAGATGAAGATCAGACTGAGACTGACGGAGGAGGCAGCGATGAGTGACTTCCCTCAATTTTTCTCTTTTTGGTGTCTTGATGCCAAAGGGGGAGAGATTGAGATGGAAGATTGAGATTAGACTTGGACTATTTTTCTATCTAGTATTAGTCATTAAGATCTTGTGTGATCAAGGACATGTACCTAATCTTGTAATGCACTATTTCTTTTCCTATGTGTGAAGTACTATGCTCTAATGCCCACTTACATGTTCACTACTGGTTGTCTTTAATTTAGCACATTTTGTTTATCACACACCTGTGAGGCACCCCACCATAAGGTGTGTACATATGTGAGAAGTTTTTTGTGAATTCTTTATTGTTCTCATGTGTACGCACCTTATGAAAATCAACCTTTTATTCTCAATTGTGATATCCCAAATGGTTGTCATCAATCACCAAAAAGGGGGAGATTGTAAGTGCATCTAGAATATCCCTTGTGGGTTTTGGCTAATTGATGACGAACATATGAGATCCTAATGAAACTATTAAGATGATTGCAGGATAAACAAAGTGAACTGGCTCGGCACACACACAAAAAGGTGAAAAATAGAGTGGTGCCCGAAAAGGAAGAAGTTAGTGAAATTTAGAGAAGCAAAGTAGATATAAATGTATAGGTGGTGTGTGAGAGAGACACATCCCAAGAGCTCATGACTTTGCGTAGGGGTAAGGGGTTTAAAAATCAACTAAAATCCACTGAAAACCGGACTAGTCCGTTCATGGACCGGACTAGTCCGTTTAACTTTCTGAAAGACGCAAACATAGTGCACCGGACTAGTCCGCCTTGCGAACCGGACTAGTCCGGTCAGCTCACTGGAACGCAACCGGACAAGTCCGGTTTTAGACCGGACTAGTCCGGTCATGTCTCTGTTGTCCTCCTTAGAGGACTACGGACTAGTCCATCCAGCAACAGGACTAGTCCGCTAAAGTTTCTGAAAACCCATCTCACATAGTACCGGACTAGTCCGGTTAACCCACTGGAAGTAGGCCGGACAAGTCCGATCATATACCGGACTAGTCCGGTAGTAGGTTTAACAACGGAAACTTTTTGGAAAAGCCTATAAAAAGAGGTCCTTTGGCTTTTCCCCAAGAAGACACGACTCATACTGTCAAAACTTGAAACCCTAGCGCCGCCACCTGTCCCAAGAGCCCAAAAACACATCTCCCCACACATCTAAGGTGCAAAAAGGTGAAGATCAATAAAATACTTGGATTTAGGATTGGGAGATCGTCGTTCCTTCGTTGTGAGCTCTTGGGGTTTGATCTCTCTACACTCATATTCTGAATTGTAATCTTTTTGAGTGTATTTGATCAACTTCTCATTGTAATTCTTGTGGGAGCCCTCAACGTGTGAGGTAGCCCCATAAAAACGGTGATTACACTTGATAGTGAAGTCAAGTCGGCCTGTGTGGTGACTTGAAGAGGAAAAGGGTTGAGAACCCGGCTCTGTGTGAGCTTCCTCAACGAGGACGTAAATCTCTTGGTGAGATCGAACCTCGGTAAAAATTCGTGTCTTTTGTCTCTCATTTGGTTTACATCTTGACACATTAGATTACTAGTTTGCTAGTCATCGTTTGAGTTCTTTACAAGTTTGCACGTGCATCCATACTATAAATTTAAGTTATAAAAACTGTTGTTCTTATTCCGCTGCTATAAGATAAAACTTGTGAGACACACTTAATCAACTCAAACAATTCAGCACACCGGACTAGTCCGCCCACACAACCGGACTAGTCCGGTCAGTCAAATTTCTAACAACTTTATTAAGTGTGCAGGAATTCTTTAAAGGCCTATTCACCCCCCTCTAGGCCACATTCAAATACCACCTTACGACATCATCGCGTTTTCTTTGCATCTGTTCTTCGATTCCTTTCGAACAGAAGCTTTTTCATGGACAGATCACTTGTTGATCGATTTAATCTAAAGTCAAGATCATCGCTACGTCCATAATTGATCTCTACAACTTTGTTCATCATAAACCCCATGCAA
This sequence comes from Neostapfia colusana, assembly GCA_030760725.1. Lineage (NCBI taxonomy): Eukaryota > Viridiplantae > Streptophyta > Magnoliopsida > Poales > Poaceae > Neostapfia > Neostapfia colusana. The sequence goes on from JASWHV010000085.1 coordinate 380,886, forward strand.
GCCATGCAAGAACGCGTACAAACTAAACTGCATCATAGGATTAACATGCATAAACATCATCGCATCTAGTTAAAGTTTGTGCATGATATTGATTGTTGTAAATCTTGTATGTGCGTGATCATGTATAGAAGGATAAGCTCAGGGAGCTACCTATGACGGACTACAACAACAAGATTTTGAGCAACCGGAACAGCCAGAACAAGGCAAGTGCCCCTTGACCATATTGATCCTATGTTTTGGGAAAACTGTTTTGTTTTGCGAAAAGGTGTGTGTGCTGAATCAAACATGATGGGAAACCTTTTTATAGGAGTTTACTAGTTTTGGTTAAACCACCCTTGTCGCCAGGGAAGTTTATGAGTTGGGTATGGTTTTTACTTTTAAGCTTCGCTGAGTCCATGGGATTGGGAAGCGAGATAGATGTGTCTAGCTAACTGCACTCGTAATGATAATGAGAAACTGATGTGGTTAATGAACATGGATCAGAGGGAGATCTAGGCAAGACTGGGTTTGTGAATGAGGTAGCATGAGATGGTGGTTTACTTGCCGTAGATCTAAGGACCGGTTCATGCAAGCACATGCCAGGATAACAGTGCCACCACAAGGCAAAGTATGGGTGCGGCTTAGCTGACTAATTAGGTAAGTTGCTAGATTGTTATGGACCGTGGAAGGCGCGGGGAATGGGAGTCGAGTGAGGACTGCCCTGGGAACTGCATGGCATAAGAGGGGGCCCGTGGGTGGGAGAATTGGAGATTCTAGCCTGCCGGTGAAAACTTAGTGAGTCCATACATCTAGTAACCCCTTTGTAAAGGCTATTTTGTGATCTCTTGACCATACACCGACGGTTGTGTACTGGTATAATGGAGGGTCTGCAGTCACCGACGGGTGACGAAATCACAAACTTGTGGGTAAAGAGGTGCAAACTCTGCAGAGTCTAAAACTATCATGCTAGCTGAGCTTACGGTCACGAGCGCCTGGCCAACTTCCATGATTAGTTGGGATGGTTATGTAAGGGCCTCAGTTTTTGACACCCATTTGTAGTGTTCATCCCCACACCACACACCTCATTTGAGGAAGAATGATGAACACAAATGAAGAGCAAGTAACAATTATCAACATGCTCATTAGGGAACAAACTTACACATTGCAAAAGTGGTATTTCCCACATGTGATATAGATGGGCTGGACATAGGAAAACTCCTACACTTTGCCAAGGATGTCCATGCCAAGTTTCACCCAAATTCAAAACCTTTTTGAGGTCATCTTGGGTATAGATAGGAAGGGGGCAGTTTGAAAACATATTCAAATTCAAACTGTTTTTATACCATGAATTTGAAAGTGGAAGGCATATTCTTACTCAGCACATTTTTGTGAGCTCACACACCAATTTTCACTCCATTTGGAGTTGATCTTGACATGAGCTAAGGGGGAGAAATTCAAACTTTATTTGAATTTCAAACTGAACTTGTGCTGAAATTCATTCAAACCAAACCTCATTTGAACTTTGATCAACTCAAATGGCTCATGGGTGAATAATTTGAATGGCTAAGGGTAGTATAGGATTCACTGTTTACCACAGTTGTTAGGAGTAAATTTCAGAGGTTAAAAGGAGGGGTGGGACCCACATGTCAGCCTCTGCTTCAACACAAACCGACTGAAACACAGTTCAGTCGGTTCCCGGTTGCAGTGTGCGCGCGCCACCGAGGGGGGCAGCCGGCGCCAGCTCCTGCTGCGCGCCCCAAGCCGGAGACCAGCCGCCGGGCTATTTATTCCCTCCCCGGCGTGCTCCGATCACTCATTCCCCGAGCTGCCGGCATACTCGGCCGTTTTTCCACTGCCATCACCGCCGCTCGAGCTCACGCTTGATCAAGCCGATCACTCGCGAGCACAGCCTCCTCCACAGCAAAACGGCACCAAGAGATCGAGAGCAACCTCCCACACTCCGTGTTGGCCAGTGAGCAAGCTTCCTCGAGCTGTACGAGCCATCTCTCCGGCGAGCCGAACATCGCCGCCGATCGGGCTCCCGTGGACAGCACGGCACAGCCGTTGTCACGTCCTCTTCTCTACACAAGAAAGGTGCGTGATTGTATGTAGATGGAGTAGCCGAAAGCCGTTTGGCGATTGATCAACCCTCGGCCGAGAATTTCCAAATTTACTCTTGATCAGTTCATAAGAACCGAGCTCACCTTCGGGTGAAATTCGTGCTCTATGCACGAAGGTTGGACGAGCTCGTTACCTAGTAGCTTCTACGCACGATAGCGCCCACGCTCGAACTGGAATTAGAAAAAACCATCGAGAATCGGCCATGATATGGCTGTTTTCCCCGCCGCCATGGCTGAACACCTCGGCTCACCGCCGAGAGCCTAGTTGCCGGTATTTCTAGCTTCCACCCAGCCCTGGTTCGTGTTTCCCATGCCCTACTGATGCTCTCCGACCGATTTCCGGTCGATTTGGTGCACGGGAGAGCGGGACCGACCTCACCGGAACCCTAGCAGGTGCTGTCACCGGTGCGCACGGGTTTCCGGTCATCGCCGGCAGCCGGCGACCCCACCATCGAGTCCAGGGGGTCGGAAAAGGGGCAGGCGGCAAGTCTCGGGCCGGGGGTGGCCGGGAACTCAGTTCCGGCGAGGGTCGCCGGAGAACGCCGCCGCCGCGCAGTTGGCGCGAGGAGGGAGACGACGCACTGTGTGCGGGGCCCACAAGCCAGAGTTTAAACTTTTTCCCGAATTTCAGTTTCAGTTCAAATTTCAAACCCTTATAACTTTGGCTAGAAAGCTCCAAATTGAGTGAACCAAATTTTGCTGGATTCAGCTCTCTGAGTACTTTCCAGAAAATCAAGTTTCACTTCATGAAATTCCTTATTTCTCCAGAATTAATTCCTTAAAGTTTAAACTGTTAGGAATTTTAACTGGAGAATCCTGTGGAGGAAAATCCTGAAATTTTGCTGGGATAGTCACCAAAATATCCCTGAACTACCATAAAAGTTTCAGATCCATTTGAGCTCATTTAATCCACCTAATGGTGTGATTAGTGAAACTGTTCCAGAGAAAATAGAAAATGTTCAGAAACATTTTCAGAATTTTCTCTGAAATTGTTTAGCTCATATCTTTAGTTAGAGACTTCCAAATTAAGTGAGACCAACTCCATTAGAAACCTCTGAAAATCTAGTTTTTCAGAAAGTCATAGTTTGTCTCATGAAAATTCCTAGAACACCCTAAGAGTTCCAATTAAGGTCAAGGACATAATTATTTGTGGAGGGCTCAAATGAGCTTTGCTGCAACTAAAACTTGACCAGGTCTCTGTTTAGGTTGTAACCAAGCCACAGTAAAAGTTTCACAGTCATTAGGTCTATCTAGCAAAGGTTATAGACTTCACAACTTCAACGATAATACAAATGCATTTAAATTAATACATACAATGCTCTTATCATGTAGTCGCTAAGGTCGAGGAGGAACCCGAAGTCCTAGACTTCGTTACTCCGGAGGAACAGCTAGCCTACGACCAAGAGCAGCAAGGCAAGCCCCGGTTTGCATTAATCTTTTTACAAATGTTTATTGTTTTGAGCACATCTTTGAATATTGTTCTTTGCATTAGAGTCTTGATTGGAAACCCAACTGCACAGCCAAGAAAACCATGGGTTGGGTTTAGGATTGCAAACCTCGTTAGCCACTGCATTGCTAGGATAGAGTAGGATTCGGTACAAGTCGAGTAGTTGGAACTACTCGCGAGAATAGGCTAGAGGCAAATTGCTCGGGTAGAGATAGCACATGATACACATGGCAAGAAAATGAGACCGAGCGGAGAGTAAGGGCAGCAGGACTTTGGGGCCTGTGTGCTGTAGCTCCGCTTGTGTCGATTGAGGACCGAGCCGTGTGCGGGCCTGTTGAACAAGCTAGAACAGTACCGAAGACCTACCGGCTATATGGGAACCGGGAAACTGATGTAACTCGGGTAGCTGGGTATTGAGGCATTGCCCGTCGTTCAGAGGGTAGGTTGAGAGCTCGAGGTGTAAATCGGCTGGCGGCACGGAGATGCCCGTGCAGAGACCTCTTGCTCGGGACGATGGGACCGGTTCAATATTTGGCTAACGGGTGAAAGGTAGTCGCGTACGGCGTCCGTGATGGTTGTTGTAGGCAACATCGAGTACGGGCGTACGTGACGGGTTGTTCGGGTAACCCTGCAGGTGTAAATCGATTATAATCGCCGTCCCTCGCGGTCAGTGAGTACCACTTGTTCACTGTACCGTGACGTAGAAAGAACAGGCTAGTCACATATTAAAATGTTGCTGATTGAAAGCTGGACATTGATTGTTAATGATATGCTGTAGCTTAGAGCTAACCAAAGTTCTTTTCAACTTTGGGCAAAGTACATGAGAGAAATGCGTTTCTTGTTTGATTGCGGCTCTCTCATGTGCCTTAGCGTAAGGTTCTCCACAACCTGCTGCTAAAACTTGAAAGTAAGGTTCTACTAATTAGGCGAGTCCTTGCAAATGATTTTTACCTCATGTAACCCATTATCCTCATGTAGAAGTTCCATGTTTAGGTGAGACGGGTCAGACTTGCTGAGCCTTCGTGCTCACTGCTTGTGTTTGAAGCTTTTGCAGGGTTCTATGAGGAAGGGACTCCCGAAGAGGAGACGGAACCCCAGGAGGGGAACCCCGTCGAGTGGGAGTCGTGCACGCCGCAGAGTTAGTGTGCGTGTGTGCTAGCAAGGACACGTTCGAGGGCTGAACGTGCACTTGATGCTTAGTCTATGCCCGCGAGTGTAGACTGAACTTATTTTGATGTAAACATGTTCATAAACTTGTTTATGTAATAAAACTTCCGCTTCCGCTTTGCACCTTTGACGTGTGTTATACGGTGCTGTGCAACGCAGCACCCCTCAGCGTGATCCTGGCTCGACAGGACCATTGGGGTCGTGTCAGCGTGGTATCAGAGCTCGCTTGAGGTTTAACACAGTACAAAGGTCTTCTTTTTCAAAAATCCAGTGAGGAACGAGTTAGTAGCCCGTATAAGGATGTTATTAGTATATAGAAAGTGGCTTATTAACCTATTTGTTATGTCGGAAAATCGTGCATCTCGGGACGTTCATGTCTTGGGGGGTGCACGTAAGCGCTGTCCACCAGTGCGCACAAGCTGAAGGGTGGAGCCCCACGGGTGGCAGGTAACCCGACCCGCTTTGATATCCTCTACGACTCTTAATGTCGTTTGGGGTATTCGAGCAACGTCTGTCCCTGGCGTGCGTGGTGCAACATGGGAGACCCCGTCACGTGGTCTAAAACGTGAACACGTAACTCAAGGCGTGTTTGGCTTGAGAACATCCGGGCGAGTGATGACGGCCGGGTGTACGAACCGTATGGATTCCAGGCTCGGTGTGCAGCCGAGTCTGATGATTGGTTGAATTTCTGCAGGTAGCCTTACCACGAAACGGTAGACGTGTAGCATCCGTGTGCGAGTGACGAGTAGTGCCACTGAACTAACGAAGCCGGCTAAATCCGGTATAGGTTTTTTCTTTGTGAGGACGTAGTACCGACATAATCTGGTGACGCATCGACGTCACATCCAACTAAATAAACAACTTCATTGTAAAAACTGGAAGGTTTTAATCCAAAGTAGTAAAACTTGATGTAACTCCTTCCCTTGAACAGGATATTCAAAGTTAACAAGCTTTCAACTTATAGGATGTTAAGGACAGAGCACTCTGTTTTCAGCTGAATCAAGGCTGAAGTTAATCAGAGGTTAGAGGTTGAGTTCTTTCGAGGTTGGGGTCGTATGATACATTTCTGGAAAGCGTTGGAAGAGCTTTACAACTCTTATGTTGAGGTCCAGAGGTGTTTCATCCCTTAACCACTCGAAAAATGCAGTAGAGTTGAAACTGTCCAGAAAACAGGACAGAGCAAAGACTCTCTGTAAACTCTCTGTAAATTAAGCATAACTTCCTGCTTAAAAATCCAAAAATAGGAAATGAGGTAGTTCTGGAAATCTTATGAGATGGGTTACGACTTTGTAACAGAAAGTTTTGTCAGATTAGGAACAGAATTAACTGGCATTCTTGGATCAAATCAGTACCTAAGGCAGGGAGGTGCTGTCCAATTGTTTCCAGAAATTCTGTTAACTTTGACATCTCATAACTTTTGAACCAGGACAGATCTTAGGCCAACCAAATACTTTCTGGAAAGCTATTGAAGTTAACTTTAACTTTGATGTTGAGCTCCAGAATTGGTTTTACCTTTAACATGGCCTAAATCAGGTTGATATGGAAACTGGTCAAGGCTGTCATGGGAACAGCAGATCAGCAGTCAAATTTATTAAAAGTTTGAACTATGTTTCCAAGTTTTATGAGTTCAATGACATATCTTATGTTATAACTCAATGGGTTACTGTTTAAATAAATATTTGACATTTCTCAAATATATTTTTACAGATGGCAGCAGATAAACGGTTGGAGAACGGGTGGGTAGTTTCCCACTGTTCTGACCGTAGCGGCTACCCGGAAGCATTGTGGCAAATGCTCCAATATTTCGGGTACAACCAGATGCCGCAATACTTCGCCAAGGCAGAAGGCGAAGAGGGGAACAAGACGTGGACGATCCATGTCGAGGTTTCCGCAGGACCTACGCCACCCGGTTGGGTGCCATTCACCGTCACGGTGAGAGGAAGACAACCGGAAGGGATGTGGCAAGTGGCAGCCCGTGACACTATGTCACGTTTCTGCCAACTACACGTGCAGGCTATGGAGGGAACTCCATACGCACTCGTTCCGGTGGAGGGGCGAGCTCAGCATGTGTGGGAAGAAAGGTACCGGGAGGCAACAGACCCGAGTTGCCCAAGGTACAACCCCGCGGAGGCAAACCTCAGCCTCCAGATGAGGGCGGGAAACGCTGTGATGGACAGCCAAGCTGTTCATACGGAGCATCTCGCCACCAATCTCAAGGAGAGCACAAGCCGTGGAGATCATTTCGAGGGTGCTCACAGCGCACTCCGCAATGTGCTCCTTCCGACGATCAAGCGACTGAATGAACAACACAATCAGTTGCGTCGTCTGAAGAAGGCAAAGAAGAAGGGCCGTGTTGACATCGCGGCGTTGCAAGAGCTGGTGCAGACCCTAACCCAGCAGAATGAGGACCTTGCTCAAGAGCGGGACGACGCTATTGAGGAAGGACAAGGCTGGGAAGAGGACTACAACCAGGCTATGGACGAGGTGCATGCATTGCAGGACCTCGTGCCCCCGGTATTGGGCGTACCGGTAGTCTTGGGTCTTCCAGCCATGGGAGAACCTGGAATGGGAGAAGAGGTGGTAGACCCCGAGCCACCAGCAGAGGTGCCGGAGGAGGACGACCCACAGGAGGTCGAGTTCTACTCCGAGTAGGGGGTTACGGTTGCCAAGTAGGGCAGCTAGGGTAGCGTAACCCAACTTTTGTAATCGGTGACATGTCGTGCAGACAGTAGCTTATGTATAGGTAGTGACGACATGAGCACGACTTCTCGGAGATCCGAGAATAATGTATCTTGTATAAAGTTTATGCTTTATCAATATATGTGAATGTTGTGCAAGTTAATCATGTGTCGCTTCAATACCTACTACTGTTTATGGAATTTTGAGTAAGACATGTGCTAATTGCTGCTGTGTTGAATTTCAGAATGACGCGTACTCGTGCCAACCCTGATGTTGGGGGTACTAGCCAAGGGGGAGAGACCTCCCAACCGCCTCCCGAGGACTCCTCGGGACAGCAGCAGCAACAGCAACA